>VZRM01007187.1:505171-528451 GCA_013397955.1 Grantiella picta | reverse complement strand
GGTGTCCTGGGGTGTCCTGCCGTGTCCCGCCGTGTCCCTCGTCCCGCCCGATCCCACAGGCCGAGCAGCGCCGCGCCCACTGCGCCCTCACCTGCAGCAGCAGAGGCCTGGCGGGCACTGCCCGGGCAGCGCCGGGAGAGCTCCTGCTCCGCGGTCGGGGAAGGGAGTTCCGAGCCTATCCTATCCCAAAGCAGCCGCCGAGGCCGGCAGAGCCTGAGCCGTGCCTGAGCCGTGCCTGCCCCGCGGCTGCTCCGCCCGTCCCGTCCCGTCCCGTCCCGCCGGGCCTGCAGCCGGGAGCGGCCGCCCCGCCCCGGGCACCCTCGAGCTGCCGCGGCCGGCACTCCCCCCATCCCTTCTCCACAGCCATTCAGCCTTTTTTGTTTTCTTTTTTCCTGCAGCCCTAAGTGCTGCTTCACACGCCACATGTCCGCAATACAGTGAGGTGGGGAAAGTGGCGCAGGTTGCTCAGAGGTTTCGCTGTACGCCACATCCCTCTAAGTGTTCAAGGCCAGGCTGGATGAGGCTTTGAGTGACCTGGTCTGGTGGAAGGTGTCCCTGCTCGTGGTGGGGGAGTGGAACTAGATGATCTCTGATATCATCATTCCAATCGAAACCATTTTGTGGTTGTAAGATTCCATGAAACTATATATATTGTTAATGATTTGTGTAATCAGTTTGTTTAGATTGACAGGCAAGGCTCCCCTGGCACATCAGTGCCCACTTAGTTGGAAAGAGCAAAAGAACCTGTGCTGTTCAGCAGAAAAGACCTCGGGGGTGCTGGTTGATAGAGCATGAGCCAGCGTGTGCCCAGGCAGCTAAGAATCCCAGTGGCATCCTGGCCTGGATCTGGGGTAGAGTAGCCAGCAGGACTAGGGAAGTGATCATCCCCCTTACTTGGCACTGGTGAGGCCACACCTCGAGTGCTGTGTTCAGCTCCAGGCCCCTCACTTTAGAAAGGATATTGAAGTGCTGGAGCATGTCCAGACAAGGCCAGCAAGGCTAATGAAAGGTCTGGAAACCATGTCTTATGAGGAATGGCTGAGGGACCTCGGGTTGTTTAGTCTCAAAGAGAAGGCTCAGGGAGAACCTCATCACTCTCTCACTCAAGGGAGGCTGTAGTGAGGTGGGGGTCAGTCCTGCCATGTCTGCAGGGAGAAGACCAGAATAAATGGCCTTAAGCTGAGACAGAGGAGATTCAGACTAGATTTTAGAAAAAAATGTCACTGTTAGGGTGGTCAGGTGTTGGAATAGGTTTTCCAGGGAGGCAGCGGAGTCATGTTCCCTGGAGGTGTTCAGGAGGCATCTGGCTTTGGCACTGGGTGATGTGGTTTAGGGGTTACAGAGGTAGTAGCAGGTGGATGGATGACCTTGAAGGTCTCTTCCAACCTTGCTGATTCAATGATTCCAACACTTTCCCAAGCACTTCCAGCCAAATCCGAACAAGCACAGCACTAAAATCTGCCCACCCCTGAAACGTTTTTATGAAATCAGCTCACAGGTCAGGTTTAATTTCTTTAAATAAACCCACTGCACCTCCCCAGTGTACTGGATTATTACACCAGGATAGGACTGGAACACAGCCAGGCTGGCTGAAGCCAGCACCTGGCAGCATCCACAATCCCAGTGTCATCTTCCTTCCACACAGTTTGCAAATACCAAGCACCCATCCTTCCAGCCCTTGAGGACTGTGAAGTTTCAAGGGGCAATGTCCCAGCCAAACAAGGTCCTTCTGTGTCCTTGCAGTCTTTGCAGATCTACACTCAGCACAAGTGGGAGAGGATCAGTTACCTCAGCAACTGTGATCCCACAGGAGGGGAAGGCAGGGCAGGCACCAAAGTGCTGCCCCCTTCCTCACCACTCACCCAGCAGGGTATGTACATGGAATTAAGAGACAGAGGAATAGGTTACGTGCCTGGAAGGAACCTCTGCTGCATCTTCCCACTGCCTCAGAGGAAAATAATTAAAGACACTTTGGGCAGGATGTTTTTCCAAACCACAACACAACAGAAGCCCATGTTACCTGCACTGAAAAAGAGGAGTAAGAAAAGCAGCAGAGGTGCCAGAAAAAACAAGTGGTGTCAGGTGTTCACTATTTACATTATATGGCCTAGACGTGTGTTAATTGTGTGAAATCCTGCTCCTGTGCATCAGCAGAAACTGTGGTCACACAGGACACAAGAAAGGGGGAGAGGTCAGAGGATGCCCAAAACTGTGACAAATAACAAGGACATACAGCTTTCTGTTGAATATTTTAATATTCGCAATGCCTTCATAGCGCAATTAAAGCAATCTTTAAAATTCACTTATTACAAATGTTTGTCAAGTCTGTTTTTCCCCAGAAACACTTTTCTTGCTTCCCTGCACATACGCCCAAACACACTATAAAAACCTCATTCATAACATCAAAGGAAGGGCAATCATCATTCATGTAAACATCTTTCTCAGAGTTATCCGTTTTTTAAAAGTAATGAATAAACCTACAGATGTTCAGTAAGGCTCATAGTTCAAATACAAACGTCATAAAACACCTATCAAGTACTGTATACAAGTTAAATACTTCAGGGTTAACTGTTAACACATGTATAAGCTTACCCCAAAGATTATTCTTTAGCACTTAGTTCTTCAGAACAGACACCCAGTAATTATGGGCTAAAGAGTATTCAAATAGCAGAAGGCCCAGCAGAAACTGTTAAGTAATATACAATTTTAGTGTGGATCTTAGCTCAGAGTTAAATTTGTTACAGTAGGAAAAGTTTTCTAGGAGGGAATCTGCAGAAAGGAGGGATAGGTTGTTTGTACAGTACCACAAAGGGACAAGCTGAGAGGTATGTCTTGAAGATGTGACTACCCTCGATATTGCAATTATTTATGGCAGCTGCATGTAATGCTGCATAAATACTTTCCCAAATAGCAGGATTGACTCTTTGTAAGGACCATTTGTTGTATCTCCCCTAAAAAACAAAACCAAAACCAACCAAACAAACCAACAAAAAACCGAACCAAACAAACAAAAAAAACCCCCACCAAAACCCCCAAAAACTACATACTAGTATTCAATTACACTTGCATCTTACAAAAGGATATCCTTTCAAATCTGGTTTGACTCTTACTAGAACTTTTTTGTTTAAATATTCATTCTACCATGAAAATATTTCATACAAATATCATTTTACATATAAATGTTAAAACTTGTGAAGAGGGTCTTCCAACACTCATAATTTTATGGCTTGAACATTTCATTGCTTGTAATTTTTTATAGATATTTCTCCTAGGGGAAAAAAACACAGTTACAGTAAACTGGTAAAGAGAGAAAGGGCAGGAGGTTCCACTGCCCGAAGACAGAGGAGACTCCATTCAAGAGAGAGAGACCTTGGTGTTCAAAACCTTTGATCTGGGGCAAGTAAACATGCACTCAAACTTGCACCTATTTTTTTCTTAAAAAAAAAAAATCCCTTATAAGACTGCTTAGAAATTCTTTGTCCAAAAATATAGTTCTCATGTTTCCAGTACATGAAGCAAAAGGAACAAGTTCACTGCAGGTGAAGCCCATTTCCACCTGCAGGTGAAGCTGCTCCCACGCCTGCTTTCCTCGCTCAGATGCTCTCAGCACACGACAGTGCAGTGGAAGTGAGGAACAGGCGTCTATATGCAGCACCCCAGCATGTAAGGAGACACTTCAGTAGCATTGTTTGCAAAGCAAGTTGGTTTAAGTGCTGGGAGGTGAATTCCTCAGGCACCCACAGCTCCAGCGATTCTGCTGGGCTGCAGAACAAAGCAGCAGATATCTGGCTCTGTGTAATGTTACCTCATCGCAACGGCAGCTAAACGTTTTCCTAAAGACCATCAAATTGAGTGACACAAATCACAGAAGTCTCTGGGACAGAAAGGACACCACTGCACCCCTGGCACAACCCAAGTGGTGAGCGCTGGTTTGACTGGAGGACAAGGGTAGACAGCTGGGAAGGAAACAAAGCAGTAATTTTTATAATTTCTCAGTTTCTCTTACCAGATGGGATATGTTAGCTACTCTGCTCCTCTGGAGCCTGGCAGAGGGTGAGAAATCCCCGATGGAGCTCTTGCTTCCACACCAGCAACATGCTACCAAGAGCCCCAGGAAAGAACCCACTGCCATGTGTGTGCAATGCTTCTGCATCCAGAAAGGCTGTGCCAAGGACCAGCCTGCCTAGTCACTTGTAAAACACACAGCCTCGCTCCAAAGCTCCCAAAACCTGCCCAGGAGTTGTACCTGCTTAAAAGCACAGGTCACCCCTGCAGGTACCGTGGCAAGGAAAGGTCAAAAGCTCTCAGTGCTGAAAAGCCATTTCCATGTATTTTCTTTGACTTTTTCAACAGTCACGATTTGCAGGTATTTATGTAGGTTAAGTTTTTGTAATTACTATTAAAAAAAAAAAGGAAAAAAAAGTAAAAAAGCCTTTTCAGATTTCTGAAAGAAAATCAGGTAGATCCCCAGAAGTAAAATTACAGCATAAGACTCAATTTCAGACACCCCCTCCATGGTCTAAGCCCTTTTCCTTTTACTTCTAATGCAGAGGAGTGACAGCAGCAGCAAGCAGCTCTCAGCTGCAACTTTTCTTTCTCTCTTGTCTCCAAGATTAGCCACTTCTTCAGAAAACAAGGCTTCTGCATTCTTGGTGACAAAACCCTGTGCTGCCATCACAGGAAGATCCAGCTCAGATTTTATGTCTTTTACAGAGACATCAGCAGCCTCTAATACAGGGTGATGATACATAAAGGAGATCAAGTAACAGAGGAGCCACATGCAACGCTGCAGACCAAAGGCAGATGGGCAGTTGGGAACTGATCTGTACCCAAAAGAAGCAGCAATTCCAGGTTCTCCTATGCTATTCTTTAGTCACAATGGGTATCCCAAGAGCCAGCTGCTCACCCAGGCTCAGCTAACCAGCATCAGCTCTCCTCCCAGCTTCTGTGCCAACAGGAAAGGTCTTTGGCCAGACTCTGAGGAGTAGAGCTTCTTTACTTATTGCATATTCACCAGTAGTCAGCTGCATCCCACAGACCCGAGTAGCTTGCTATGCAAGGTGATGCTTCCTCTCCCCCAAATGAAAACTGTGGCTGGGTGTGAGTCTCGTGTCTATGGATATGTCATTACACTACCAATGAGGAGCTTTGTGAAGCTGGTCTTGCTCTCTAGTGAGCCTAAGAAACTGAGCTGCAATACACTGACCAAGTTAAGGCATTATTTGGAGGTCTGTAACTAACCTGTGTTTGAACCAGGGGCTGCCAATGCACACCTCTGAAGGACACATTGAGCCCTTTCACCACCCAGTGGCAAAAGTCATCCCAGCCATCTCCACTCTAACAGACTAGGAAAAAAGAGAAAGAAGAGTTAAAAGGCTTGGTCCTGAATCAAGCCAAAGCAGCTCCATAATCACAACTTTTATACAAGGTTGGTCACTGAAGAAGGGAGCTATAGAAGGACCAACAGATTTCACAGAGCTGAGAAGACAGCAGAGCTAACAGAGACAACAGCCACAGCTGTGGCATGCGACCAGGCAACACACATGTGCAAAAGAATCCGCTCGACTGTCACCAAATTTTTTGAGAAGACACAGGAGACTTCAGTGCCTTTTTATCCCTAGAATGTCCCTATTTTAGGATACAATCTTCAAGCCTGATGCACAAAGAGCACCTATATTCTATTTATCACAAAATCAGGCAATATGAAGACTGACAAATCTATTAAAACATAAGCAACTCCACACAAAGAGGAGATAGCAGAGGAATTGGAGACTGATCAGGAATGAAGGCAAAGGAGGTCTAGAGATCAGAACATTTTAAGTACAATTACCCAGCGAGCATAGATAGGCCAGCAGTTCAAAGCAGGTTATCAAGATTGTGGAAGGAGTTACCATCCATTCCCAGCAGGATTCAGTCACATATTCCTTCTGCTTTCCCCTGCACTTAAACTCAAGCCTAAACTTTGCAAACTTCATGGTCCTGGCAGAAGAGTCCCCAGGATACACATGAGAGTTCCCTACCAGAGGCTTTCCTGCAAGTGGCTGATGACCTAAAGTAACGACCTGTGGGCATATTTCTTTTTGAGAATCATTTGCTGAAGCTGAGCTGCTGACTGACCTTTGCCAACTCTCCCTCACCTGTGAGGTTCAGCTGTGTCTCTGCACACTCAGGTGAATCCCTGAGCTGTCACCTCTGCCTTGGATGAGACATGCAGCTGCAACCCGAGTGTCCAGCACGAGGAGATGGGAGGTGTCACAGGTCACATGCAGATCACTGCTCAAAGTGTCACAATGCCCTGAGTCTGCCTGTCCCCCATCCCAGCATGTGCACAGAGCAGCTTCTGTGCAAGCTGAAATGGTGAGGTGCTGGAAAAAGTTTGTGAGCAGCCACAGGGACTAAACAGAGCCCCCAGTTCTTATGAGTAACTCCTAATTTTGCTCAGGTACCAAAGCAAGGATTCTCGGACTGCAGAGAACATCAGCTTCATCCTTCCACCTGCAGGTACCCAACACATTCTCCCTGCTCAGCTCCCCAGACACCTCCAGCAGTTCAAGCAAGCAACCAAAATGTGTTGCAAGAGAAAGGTAGGTCCTATTCCCAAATCGTTTATGTTACATATATACAAACTTTTTAAAACTACAAACATTTAAAGAAAGTGTTGCAAATGCATTTGAATTTTTCCTAAGCTGCTAAACCCAGAAGAGAGCATCAGAGTCTCAGAAAGGCTCCAGTATCCAGACCAAGACAATACATTATTTCTCTCTTATACAGCATTAGGCAAGACTAGTACAGTATCTGAAAAACTGCACAACGATCTCCCTACCCCTGAAAAACCCCGGAACACAGCCCTGCAGATGAATATTCACAAGCCCCCACTGCTGGTTGCAACAAAGCTATGGATTGACTGCTGTTTCTAAATATGAGCATCAAGTGATATTTTTACATTCATTATTTGTCTTTCAAAAACAATCTTTTAATATCTTTCATTTTAAAAAAGTCTTATTTTGATACCTCATACTATTTTAATTCACTGTGTCTTAAACCAGATCTACTAAAAGATGGCTCTAAGGCTATATTGTTTTGTCAAGCGAACACATAGAAAAGGTAGCAGGTCTCCTTCACCAAGCACTACAGCCTGCCCCCAGATACATGCACCTCCTTTCAGAGAATCCATGGGAAATCCAAGCATCTTTTGCCTTCAGAACTGGCTGCTTGAACAGGTGAAATACACAAACCAACTCATGGACACTGATGCAAGTAACGTGCTTGCCTTCCAGAACATGTACTTCTGAAAGTCCTTCAACAAGCCAATCTGTTTTCTCCTTTTCAGAAAATCTTCATGCAAGAACAGCTTCATTTGCATGTCATAATAATAAATTAAATAAAATAAGCCAGCCGTAAAGGCTAGATAAATATTAGGTTTGGACATGTTGCTATACTATTTAGAGAGCCACAGAGACCAACACACAGCACTCTCACATACACACACAAGCCTTTCCACTAGTTAGAAAGGATTTTCTCCTGCAAAGAAGATTTTTAGAAAGAACAACGTTCAGACAAGAGGAAAGGGGAATTAAAACCCAGCCTCCTATATGCTAATAAATAAACTGCTCTATTGCAAGATTCAGATCAAAGGTTTAAAAAGGCAAAATTATGCTACTATTAGAGAATATCAAAATATTACTGTTATCATCACAAGTGGCATATATGCAAAATGCAGTTGCACAATAATGCCTAGGCAGATAGAGAGCAACACTAAGTCTGCCGACTAAAAGTGAACAATATACCCATTTTAGTTTCTTTCTAGTCTTTTGGCATCTTTGCATATGGTGCAAAAGCAGAAGCTACCAAAGAATACCACATCTTGTATAGAATATTAAATAATTTCTCCAGATAAGACTGGTGCAACGCTAGCTAGTTTTTAAATCTGCTATGAGTAACACAGTCAAACCTAGTTAGTATGCAAGAAACTTATCTCTTAACACAGAATGCAAAGTTATGATGCAAAAGCGTGAACACTCCCTGGTTGTCCAGTTTTCAGTATAAAGGTAGTGCATAGATCCAAGTTTCTGTTTCAGTTTGCTGAATGGAGAAGGTGCTCCCATGTCACTTTTGCTGGGCAGCCTGGAAAGCTTTCAATTCCAGCTGGTACCACTCCGGTGCTTCCGGCCCGTTCTGCCCCACAGGGTTGTCATCATACCCATAAGCCACTGTCAATTCCTCATCCTTCTCCACAGCCCGGATGGTACGGATACATTTGATGGGCCCAAAGCGAGGATGAACAAACCTAGGAAAAAGAAACACCTTTGCTAGCCTCAGCTGTCAATTCACAGACTGTGCCAGCCCCTTTTACAGTTTCAGAATTCACTCACTTCACAGCAATATTGAGTAATTTGAAATCAAATGAACAGACTTCTTTGAGTCAACCTCATAAAGATTTAAGAATAAGAGCAAAAATATTGATTTATCAAAGCATCAGTAGCTCAGCAAATACAGTGGAGTTCTAGCCCAGCTACGATTTAAAGAGCTGTGATCATGCATTTCAGACTCAAGAAGCAACTCACAAAGTTCATGACAAAACTATCAAGTTGCAAACTTCAAGATAACTCCACAGTGTAAGTCCCAACAGCCATCGAGCACCCACAGTGCTAGCCCATTTCCAGCTCAGCCTAGGTGAGCAGAAACTCCTTCAGTGCCTCAACTCTTTACTCCCAGTCCACCACTGCTCCTCATGCAGCTGCCCAGGGACTCACTGTGAGCCCAGCCAGCCAGGCTGCAGCTTCTACCCCAAAACACAGGGCTGTACTTACGGGTCGTAGGTGCAGTTAGGAGTGAAGGAATGGTTGGCCTTATGCCCCAGCGAGGCACAATACTTGGCAGCGTGGTTGTAGGGCTCTGGCACATCTATGACTGTTTCATCATCCAGGGATATTGTATTTCCATTGAGGGCCCAGTCTCTGCTGTCTACCTAGTTTGCAAGGCAAAAATCCAGTGTGTGTGTGAAGTGGTCAACTTTGTCAGCAGTTTGAAAGCCAACATTCAAAATGCATGCAAATAAAGCTTTTCATGGCTGTTTTCAAAACAACCCACACTTTTTTTTTTAACCTATATATAGGTAAGCATGCACTTTCTTTCAATTAACTCCATCACATTAAATCAAGGGCGGGAAGGTGGTGGGTGCAAGATCGTACTATGAAAAGAAAATTTCAGGAGCAATGAAAATTCAGACTGACTTTTTTCTCTTCTTTACCTCCTGGTGTGTAATTCGCACTCCGTTGTAGAAGGACATCACTGTACTGGCTTCTGCTGCTATTTTTGAAAACAATCCTTCTCCAGCACTGGAAATGAGAGAGACATCCACATACACCCTGTAAAAGGAACAGGGCATGGAATTAGCGACTGGCTGCAGTTTTAATTTTCAAGAAGTATTATCACAACACTATTGGGATAAAGCCTAATACTTCAATATAACAATAAAGCTAACAACAACAACAATAACAATAATAATAATTCAAAATCTCTGTATGGAACTCCTTCCCTTTCTCTCCTCTGTATGTTTTCTCCATTTTGTCAAAACTGAGATTTGGTGGGAAGTTCAAGCTGACTTGGAAAACTTTTATTTTTTTTAAAGTGCCAATCTACTATTACTCCACAATGATGGCTTCAATTCAGGAACACCCTCAATAACACATGAGAACCCCAGAAGTCCCAACCAAGCTGGGGTTGCTGGTATGTACATGTACAGAGGAGCAAGAGTTCTCAAGGTGAAGCACCACAGCTTCAAGTACTCAATGAAAATTAAAGCAAATGTTTTACTGATCACTTATTTAGATATTTCAGAGTATCAGAAACAACCTACACTTGAGGTACACACAGAGCAAGGCTTCCATTTCACAAACCCTTACACGTATTTTAAGTTTTAGATGAGAAAAGCTGTACAAAATTAGGCCCTGAATACACAAAAGTAAAGAAATATAGGGAGGAGAGAAAAAAGCCTACCTCTCTGATTCATAAGGATCAGGAAGAAGGGCGTTTGTAGAAATGCAGGATGAAGTAGATTTGTCAAAACTGTATACTGGGCCTAAAAAAATCCAAAATCAATGAAGGTAATGAACTAATTGGCAGTATTGAGAGCATGCAATCTTTAACTTAATCAAGATGGTAAAAAATTAAAATTTAATGGCTGCAAAAAATAAGTGTTATGCTTCCAAAAAAAGGTATTAAGCAGAACTGCACCTGTAAAAAGCCTTGAGATACTGCTTCTTGATTATTTTTTCCCCTCAACACTCTAGAATAACAGCACTAACACAAAAAGGTGATACATGTTCTTCAAATTACCAGCTTGTAGAGGAGGACTGGGTAGTCTTTCAAAACTGACCTTCCCAGTACCTCTAAATATAATTTAAAAGTAAAGCAAAATTTAAAAGGATATATTCAATAGCCCATTAACTAAAAAAAAAAACCCAACAACTTGATTACTTCAAATACGAAATATTTTCTCATCCAAATCCTGAAGAGACTTCAGCCAGAAGATAAATTCAGTAATCAGAATGCACCCTTGCTACGGTCATTTATTTCTTGCCAGAAATTAACAACAACAACAATAACATATTCTCAGTGGTAATCATATTCACAGCTGTAATCATATTCTTACATCTCTCTCCCAAATGCAAGAGGACTATCTTGGAGATATGTTAAGAAGAGGGTGGAAACAAGATGGGAAAAAAGCCCCACAGAACAGAATAGTATGGAGTTTGATAAAAGGCATTTGTCCCTGGTGTCCAGAATCCGTTCTGGCTGAAAGCAGCTTCCTCCAGAGTGTAACTTCATCCTACTTAAAAAGCACAATTGCACCCTCGTAGAAAATAAGTTTTAAGTGAAATTTTGACTTGCTACCATAACTGAGCAATTTAAAAAATAAACTCACATGCATTTTCTGGTCAATACCTTTTCACTGAGCTTTATGTGTCTATTTCATATCAAGTGAGGTAACTTTTGCTGGCAAGAGCAATAAATGCATTAGCACAGTCCCTGCTTGTTACTGCAGCTTAACCCACACTCCTCCAAAACATCACACACACCTCAGAGCAACAAACCCACTCCACAACTACAGGTTCAAGCCACTGGAGAAGGCACCACCCTGCCCCCACGCACTTCACAGCCACTTTCTGTCAGCAGGACCAGACACACTGAGGGCTGCTGGTGAATCAGACTGTTACACAATGACTGAATCTGGTTCACTAATTCCAATCTCAGCCCAGCAACGCAGGTGCCAGAACATTCACAGTGCTAATGTTGACTTGCATAAACCCAGCTGACAGAGCTACAGCCAACTCAGGGCCTCCCTCCTGTCTTGCAGTAATTTCACTAACAGAATGCCTGTAGCTGCACCATCATTAACAGGGTGAAAGGAGCAGGTTTTGCAGCTGGCACAGAGGGCAGTGGGGTGTGTGACAAGCAGGACTGTGCCCTTGAGCACAGGACTGAGAGAGGGGCTATGAAATGCAGTTAGGCAGGACCATGCAGGGGGCACTTCCCATCTGCTCCCAGGGCAAAGGGTTCACTCCACCTGCCTCTCTGCCCAACTCTGTGACTTGGAGAAAGGGCCCCTCACTAACAGTTTGTGTCATCACAGCCACTGTCCAGTGGGAACATCACAGGAACCAAGCTGTCTCTAGCAAAGGGCTGCTAGCAGGAATACAAGTTTGTGTTATCTGAACTTACTGCCTGGTACTACTTCAAATTGAGGTTTCCCATCCTCAACAGCTGTCAGAGTTGCCAGTTTTGCTTCTATCATTTCTCCATCTATGAACCTTCCAGAATATGCAGTCTTCCCATCAGGATACACATAGGCTATCTTCTCTCCAGTCATCTCCCCTTCTTCATTCACTTCTCCCACAAGGCTGCCTCCATCCTGAGAGCACAGGTGAGAAAGAAAAGGCAAAGATTTAGTTATACTTTACTATCCTTGATGCCTAAGACTTTTAGCTTTTTGTATTTTTCATACATTTGCAGCTTTGTAGACTGCAAATGCATGGTTGTAGCTTCTAGTATTTTTCATATCCCTTTTCCCTACATTTCGGAGCAACAAGCTAACTTTCTAAACACATTCCTACAATATTGTTTAGTCTTATTCCAAGAAGAAAACCAGCTACAAGGATGTTCTTCCGTTTTCCAACCAGAATCTGGACCAGACAACAAAAATGGGACAAAAGAAACTTCTGGACTGCTTCCAGTGGGGCAGAACCCTGGGAATTATTTCTAACCAACTAACCTTTAAATTGGACATTATATGATAGGTATACTACTCAACTAACCCTATAAAAACGGTGGAATTACTGTATCAACGTGTGGTTTTTGCCATACTGTGCACCTAAAAGCTTTCAAGTATAGGTTTGCTTTTATTGTCACTCTAACATTCTTGGGACGATCTATTCTATTTTCTAGGCAACATCTTAAGTAAATGAAAAGGGTTTCCCCCAACTTTTAAAAAATGCAACAGTAAGTTCAGATGTGAAATTAGGAAAATGAGGGAGAAACAGACACACGAAGAAGCTGCATGAAGTAATTCCAGTTAGAAGAAAACTGATTTTGTATGTTGCTCGGAATAGGCAAAATCCGAGGTCTTTCCTTCATGTGCCACAAATATTCAGTTTCACCTAGTGAAATTTTTATGTATACAGTCTGCAAAACAAGGACCAAAGCCACACAGATATCCAAGTTTGATTATTATGATACTGTGCTGGAGGAAAAAAAGATTTAATGCTACCTTGCTTGCTGCTAATTCATGGTACCTATAAACACTTGAGCCTATTAAAGAAAAACAGCTCTTGGAGAGTTTCGCTGTCCCTGAATGTCCCCCAATGTCAGGTGGTGCTCAGTGAGAACAACTGTTTGTTGAAAGCATTCAACAGCAACACTTTTCCTCTCCAAGGTTTACACATTTCAGCCCTGGGCTTTGCCATCTGTGATTTGCCTGCAGCTCCAGTTAGGTCTATTTCCAGAACTGCAGAATGAGATGCATAAATTAGCATAGGTCTAAGCACTTCAGGTGTTTATTTCAAAAGAGACAAGGAAGCATCTCCAAATAACACCCTGGAGCAAAATCAGCAGGTGTGATATGGAAACAGACTGATTTATATCAAGAACACTGTGCACATGCTCTATTTCAAAGTGACACCATTTTGTTCAACTCCAAGGATGAAAGAGTTTCAAACATGCTCTAATAGGGAACAGTGAACCTTAAGTCTGGGAAAAAAGTTGTGCACATAGCATCCTTCACAGAGCCATGAGGAAACAATTCGCTCCATGGCAAAGGGTTTTTTTGGAACACCTTGCATTCTTTAGTCTGGCAAGATGATAACAGTAAACAACCTCTAATTAATTATTCAAAAGGTACAGCAACACTTTGTCAGCTGGAAGATGAAGCAGGAGATACATGAAGTGAAGGGTCAGCTGTGTGTATTTTATACATTAGGACTGAAAAACTTTTGGCAGCATACACCAGGCATTTGTTGATCCTAACATGTTTAATGGCAACAGTGAAAACCAGTAAATAAAATGAACAGCCAGTGGTGGTAAGCATTTAGTAATGAATCTACAACTAAAGTTTATGCCATATGTAACACAGAACAGACTGGATTTTGACCAGCAGCTTAATTACATGCAGATGTTAGCCCCTTCTTGGCACCAGGTAAGATTGAAAGGTTCAACTCTGGTGTGTAAGGCTGAATAGGAATTATATTTTTTTAAAAAATTTGCATCAAAAACTCCGTAACTAGCACAACAGTCATTGCCTTAACTAGCACGGTTGTTAAAAAAATCAACATTCAAAACCATAAAATACTGCTTTGCTCAATTAGCAAATCACTTGTCCACAACTCTAGCAGAGGCAGAGCTCTCACACCAGTTACATCTGATGTGTTGGGCAAAGCCAGACTTCACAACATACCCTGAAGAAACAAAGTCTCTCCTACTTTAATAAGAGCAGCAGGTTGCAATAACTTGCATGGCTTCCATGCTCCCCACCAGCAGCCAACACTACAAA
The DNA here is from genome assembly GCA_013397955.1 of Grantiella picta. Taxonomy (NCBI): domain Eukaryota; kingdom Metazoa; phylum Chordata; class Aves; order Passeriformes; family Meliphagidae; genus Grantiella; species Grantiella picta. The sequence goes on along the minus strand of VZRM01007187.1, from coordinate 514,404 downwards.
GCGGCAAAATCATTAGTCCAGCCTTCCCAAAGAGATAATGCATAAATTATTAGACATACCATTTTTATATTACATACAAATTATATATAAATGCACTTCCAAGGGGCTGAGTTTCCTGGAAGATGAAAATGGTGGAGGCATCTTGCGGCCTCGCTGAATTGCATCTACTGGGCAAACATTCAACACCAAAACTTCTACCTCTGTGTTGGATTATCCAAAAGCAGAATGCACAGATCTTTTACCCATATCTTTGTGTCCTGATTTTTGGACAGCTGGGTCATGATGGGTATTTATTTCAGCAGGGGAAGAAAAGAAAGGTACATGATTCTACAATAAGGAGAGCAGGTGGTCAGGTTTACCGGGTAATAAATCCAACAGACTCCATGTCGGATGTTGTCTTTATACTGCCCTTTGAATATCAGCCGCCCGTCGCTGTCATACTCCTGGGCTGGGCCATTCAGCTCTCCATCCACGTAGGTGCCATGAAGAACCACTCCATCCTCGTAGGTGTAGATCCCCTGGCCTTGCAGGGCATCATCAACATAGTACCCCTCCAGAGTGCTGGGGAAATAAAAAAACAGCAGGGGAAGACGTCACCTCTCAGGGGTGAACCCAAAGCCTCAACACACTGGAAAGCCAAGACAAAACCCAGGAACTCGTTTCTGTGGAGCTCCAGAGGCAGAAAACAACTTACAGCACCCTTTCCTCAGGATGTGCTGCACGGACACAGCATCACTCATCTCAGTCACATACTCGGCATTTTCTGTAGGCTGAAATAGTCAGCAAATGGACAGTCCTGGTTAAAGGAGGAAGTTTTGCTCAAGCAGACTACTCTCACGTTAGGATTTTCCACCTGCTATGTGTGGACCTTCATTGATATCTCTCTGGCAAGATGAAATTGAGCTGCTGTACAGATGAACCATGACAGGGCATGAACTGCAACCTGCCACAGTTCAGTGTCAGCTACCCAGCAATACACTTAGGAGCCATTTGTACAGGCCCTGCTAAAAGCAGTCATTTTTCATTTATTTCTCTTAAAATGGAACACAGCCTGTCAAACAGAACTAGTGCTGTGCTAGGATTTAAACAAAGAAACATTTCACTTTGGTTTTGTCTTGCAAACTCTTTAGAATCACCATAAAAGAGCGTCTATTCAGTTATTGCTTTCTCATGTTAGAATTAGCGTAAGGGAACACAACCTTCTTAGCATTTACTTCAGCATACTTAGCTAACAGCCAGTTGTCAACATACATATATTTTCACTGCATAATTCTTTTTCAGATGCAGACATCTAAGGTATAAAGCCAAAAGAGTGTCTGCGAGCAGATGACTCTACATTTTTACAAAACAGATTTGCAAGACTTGTGGAAGGAATGCTTTTTCAGAACTCACTTTCTCATTTCTAAAGCTTCATGCTCTGTTTTTACCTAACTTTGACAAGCTGGCTGAGGTTTCCATGGGAAAATACATTACCGTAAAAGCCTCGGTGCACACCAGATGCAAAACAAGAAGGAAAAGGAAAACTATTTTACTTTTCAGTCAAATGAATTTCTTGATCCAGGTTGCTACAGTGCTGCACAGATAGCTATGGTACTACAGCATAGGGAAGGCATAGGGCAGATGAAGGAACCACCAGAAATCAGTGCCCTCACTTGACTATAAATGATGCCACTTTCCCCTCTAATTTATCACAGATCACTAGATTTAAATTCCATTATAGTGACAACACACACAGCATCCACGTGTAGGATTACTCTTTAAAAGAGGCAGCCATACCCAGATAATGTAATGAAAAACACCAAAAATCCCATCTTGTTACCTTTAATTGCACTAGTCAAAGTTAAAATATTGCTAAATTACAACAGCGCTTCAGCCCTGGAAAGAATATATTTTCTTTTACTGAAACTCAAACAAATGTTTTCTCTCTTTGTATTAAACTCCAAACAGTGTCCAAAAGATCCATCTCATCTAACAAAATCAAAAGGATGATACCTTAAGGAAGAAGTCTGTGTCCTTCAAGTTTGCCTAAAAAGTCAGGTTCTCTGAAAATTTTATGCTGTTCACAGTTTCTGAGTTATTTCCACCCAGCTCCCCCCTTCCCTCTTTTTAAGCTCTCAAAGTATGGTGCCTGCAGCCAGACACAATAATTGCATCTAAGACCTGACCAGCACAAAGAGGAGTAAATAGCTTCTGTGTTCTCCATAAGCAAAACCTTTTAATACAAACCCTGAGCTAGCCTGTATTTCTCTGGTTTGCTTCTCAGATGATCATAATTCTGACAACATGAAGTTTTACTAAAAGTCAAGATTTATCAGATGTACCATCTTCCCATTATCCACTATGCCTAGAAGGGATTGAAGATACTCCTTACCTAAAAATTAAACCAGTGATATGAGCTGGGGGAGAAAATACTTACTGCAATATCCTTCCAGGGATTAAGTTAGTATCGATAGAGACTGATCTATTCATCTCTAGCTACCTCTATCCCATATATTGGCATACCTTGAAAACTTTTTCCTTAAAAATAATCGTTTTATACTGTGTTCTGGGAGATGTCAGCTTGTAGGAGCTTCCAATCAAAGAGGAAGGACAGTTGCAGCTCTGTGCCAAGCATGGCTCTCATGCCTGCCTTTATAGTGCAAAGTGCTCTGCAAAGTACACTCCAAAAGCACTGTCACCAAGGAAAGTTCAAGCACACAATTCAAAATAGGGAGTATGCCAGAGGTGAAACTTCTCTCTCTTAAAGAATATGCTGCGGTTTGTTGCATTTTTTTTTAAGGGAGAGGAAAAAAAACCTGATACTGCATTCCAGGTTTCCACTCCCTTAAATGATCAACAGGAAGGGGGAAGCTATGCCAGTAAAGGGAAAAGTTTGTACTGACCAAACAAGGCAGCCAGGCAGCCAGTCCTATTCCCCAACACTCAAAAAATGAGAATGCTTACACTGCAGCCAGTCCTGTATTTGACAGGACTCAGCTGCTCCCCAACAACAGAGCTACAGCAGCACAGTTGTCAGCCTGCGAGGGAAACAGAGCCAGGAGTGCTGAAACCAGCTAGCTGACTGAACAGGATTCTGCAAAGGGAGAGGAGTTTTGAGATATTTTGGATATTTATTGCTCATCTTCATGAGCACTCAGCCTGGCCCATGGCACAATTAATGGAAACAGCGTGTCCTGTTTTATGCCAGGTCATTCTTATGACACATCATGATTCCTGAACCATCTATTTCAGACAGCAACTTAGTCTTGCTAGCTGGGAATAGCTAGATAAATTGTATCTTCAGTATTTAGTCACTGCTCAGTTAAGGCTGCTTTAGCTAAATTAAAATATATCGTAGTTAATGAAAATATCCCATTTTCCAAAAATGCATTGCAGACTATTTTTGCATATTTTCATTCTGCTAGTTCCTGAAGTCATCACTGGACCACTGTTCCATTTTTTTAAGGGTTATGAAAATTAAGAGAGAGAAAAAATAAAGAGAGAAGAGTTGGCAACACTGAAGCAGTACAGAAAAGGCTCAGCAGCACCCTGACTTTTCCCACTAAACACTGCCTGCACTCTGGATTGCATGGAGGCGGAGTCCTACAAACAAAACAGTGGGTCAGTTCCTTTGACTGTACAATCAGCAACTACTCAGCTGAGATCATCCAGCAGCACAAAAACGTTATGTATGTGTCCATAGAGATGCTGTCTGACAATTTAAAAAAAGAAAAAAAGCTATTTTAAAGAAGTCAGCTGCTGGGCAGTACTGATTTTCAGTTACTCAGAGAAGATTTAATAAGACCATTACCAACAACAGTGGGGATTTTTCTTCATCCAATCTTGGAGGCCTGATCACTTTCTGCATAACTGAATAAATATATTATCTTTCTTGTGAAAAAAACCCACAATCCCCAGTATGAAGCAAGTGCAAAGGCAAGTACAGGCAAGGAGCTGACTCACTGAGACAGCACAATACCTCTGCTCCTGCTCAGAACTTTGCTGAGCAGTAGACCCAGCACAACTGCCAGTTTAACAGCTGCTATTCATAGTGTCACCAACAGCTGCAAAGCCATGAAGAATCGTGTCATTTTATACATCTGCTGTTCCCTTGGAGGAAGTTCTGAGCAACTGCAGACAGGAATGCTGCAGTGGTGGTGGGGGGAAGACTTACAAGGTGTTCATAGACACAGACTAGCCCGATTTCATTGTCACAATTCCCAGTGAAAAGAGGAGAAATTATAGGGGCTTTTCTGAAAGTAAATCAGGCCACAAGCAACTTGCAGAGGATTAACTAGAGCTGCTAACAAACCTGTATTTAACCCAGTCCTTTAACTGGTAAACAATTTGACCAAGAAAAAGGCAAGCCTCTCCGTCAAGGTCCTACATCTGTGTGTGTGGGCCAGCTGCACCCTCTGTGTAGCTCTATAAGGCAAAGAATTCAACCTGCAGTTATGAATTTTGATGTCCAAGTCATTGTCAGCATGGTTTTTAATAGTTCTGACCACCTCCCATTTCTTGGGATTTCTGATTAGCTCGTAACTTTACAGTGCTAAAAGAGCTCACACCACTGCATTCTCCCTCCAGGAAACAACTACAGGCTCCTCATCACACACAAAGCCCCCACAGGAATGGCTACAGCAGCAGTAAACTTTCCAGCTACAGTTTTTAATGAGAAATCTTATCCAGAAACTCAGCAGCACATAATCAATGTAGATTAGTTTTGCATCGCTACAAGCAGAAGGAAGAATACAGAAGAAAAATCAAAGAGTCAGAGCGTACCTTCCATCAAAAAAGAAGAATTTACCACGACCATTCTTTTCTCCATGCACAAAGTTTCCTTCAAATCTGTCTGTTGATGAATAGGTTACTGTACAGAATCCATGTGGCAGCCCATCGTCATCTAGATGCCCTGAAATAAAATCCAGACAAAGAGCAACAGAGCACATTAATTATTATAGGAAATTTCAAACCTGCTCTCATTATGTAGCTGGTTGAAATGTAGTAGCTTCTTAGTACAAACAGCAATTTGATCATTGCTGTTAGGAACAGTGATCAGAGATTCTGTACATCTGATGTTTGTACTTGTGTAACACATAGCTTAAAATAAAAATAAAAGGATAAAAGAAATGTGATGAGAAACAGAAGAGAATAATAAGCAAAAATTGTTTCTAGAAGAAACAAGGTGTATATTATTCTAACTTGTATTAATATACATCTTCAAAAGTATAACTATTCTTTATCTAAAACATGTATTTATTGGTGAGAACAGGATAAGAAAAGATAAATACATGCCTTGTGATACTGTGGGTGTGCCACCCTGTATCTATATCCACAGGAATTTCAAGAAATAAAAGTATGTAATATCCATAATGCTGTGTCCTTGAAATATGTCAGTCAACTTGGTATTTAATATTTTAAATGTTGTTCTCAGGGCCTTTCTGATGCGTTCACTTTATATCCTGTTCCCTCCCCTAGCCATATCTGTTTTCTCTATTACAGCTGTTGCACAGAGGGAAAGGAGAAGCAACGCACTTGGATCCTCACCTGCATGGTTTGTGTCACTGAGTATGACTACCCAACTCTGCTAAGTTAAAGCATAATAAGGTTCCTATTGCATCTCTAACTGCCTCTTCAAAGCCAAATGAAAATGACAGAAAAGTGTTTTAAACAATGGTTATTGCCTGGTTTAGCTGTGTGAGCTCTGGCTGCAGAGCTCAGCAGGGCTGCTCTCAGCACAGGGACACATCTGGGCGGGTGTTACAGCTCCCACAGTGACATTTTAGCAGGTATAAATTTTGCACGAAAACCGTCAAATAAATAACAGCTAGCCTGTATTTATGTTCTTCCAGCCTTCTACCTAAAACATTACCTCTGATTCCCCCAGTCTCCTGGTGATGCATACACAGCCTATTAGAGATTAGCAACAGTACATGCATTCACTTCTACAGGCTTTGGGTCAAGGTCTTCCCTGACCAAATCTGCCCTAAACTGAAAAGGTTCATCACACACACAGAAAGGCAGAAACAAACTTCACTGTGAGGTGGACTGATTTACAGCCCAGGCTGATGCAGGCAACAAGAGGCACTTCAGTGTTACCAGACCCTGAGTCCTGTGCCCAGAGAGAGAACAAGCTGTGCAGACTTCATGAAGTACGGAAATGCACCTAGAAAGATGTACAGGAGAAAACAACAGCAAGGAATCTGACCTCATCTAAGAGCCAGGATTCCCTCCTTCACCCTGCCCGTGCATGCTTCACAAAGCTTCTCTCGCACCTGCACATCACTGTGCTCTCACTTCAAGTCCCTAGTCCAAATTACACTGAAAACAATTAAAAGTTTAAGAAGTTAGTAAAACCAATCAGGCACTGCTTATCAGTTCAAAGTGAGAGAAATAATATAGTAAAAAGAGAGAACAAAAGGTGGAAGGAAAACAGCTCTGTCACTAAAGGCTTTTAATTACTTTGAAGAGGACCCCTTTAAACAGAAGCTGCTCTTTCCAAAGAGAAGAAAGGCTTTTTCCCCTTCCATTCTGTCAGGACACCCTTTTTTGTAGAAAGGACTGGTTTTAGCAATTTTGTCAATTTAACTAAAAGATCAGAGACATTTCTAGTGTGGACACCTCTTTTAGACCAAAAACTATGTCAACACTTACAGTTTTAATTAAAAGCCTTTTTAATGAAAGGTTTTATCAATATAGGAAGGGTACACTGGTGTAAGTTAACAAACCCTAAATAATACAATACCAGTTGCCCCCTCACTACAGGGGCAAAACTCTTAAACACTTGGATTTAAAAAATATACTGGTAATATTGGTACATAAGACTATTAAAAAAATTCCCAAAGCAACAACAACAACAACAAAAAAATCCCTTACAACTATGTTCTCTGTGACTATTCAGCTTTGTCAAGATTTTGCTGGAATGCAAAGTCCAACACAAAAGCTGCCATGCTTGTACACAGAACACGTCAGGACTTTTGCACAGTAGGATACAGATTACCGTGGAGATCCAAATGGTCAGCTGTGATCCAGTAGCCTCTACACAGGGTCTTAATCTCAGCCACAATACAAAGAATCCAATTATTCTATGTTAGAAATTTCCCCTTATTAAAAAAAATAAAACCATCCCTCCACCACTGCAACAAAACAAGAAACATACAGTCTCTCTTAATTAACACCACCGGGAAATAAAGCAATTTCAAGTTTCGTAACATAAATGCAACTCCTCCTGTATGGCTGAGGCTTTCGGCTCTAATTCCGTTTCAGATTAAGTCAATGGAAAAAATCCTCTGTATTTCATGGGGAGCAGTGTGTTCGTTCCACTTTCTCACCACTCTCCTCCATTTGCAAAAATAAACCCAAAACGTCTAAACTTATTTTTTAATTACTGCAAAACCTCACTTTTGTTGCTTCATTAAGGGTCTCCCAAGATTTCCTCTTAAACTCAGATGACTAAATCTTCAAGAAAAGGAATTACCCTAACAGGGGCCAGCTCACAGTGGGGTCACTTACCAAAACCACTGATGTACACAAATCAAAGACAAAAGCCCTTTACTGTCAGTATTCCTATTACTTAATAGATGACATACAATGTGCATCATCAGTAAAAGATTCTGGCCACAAAGATGCCAGACGGATGTTTGGGGGATAACTACAATAAACTAACCTCCCCCCTATAAAAATAAAAGAAAGTGCTGATTTCTATAATATTTCTAACTCCATTTGGGTAAGTGCAAAATCCTATTCACCCCCAAAGAGCACCCTGCTTCTGTCTTGCTCAGAAAAACACACACATTTATATACACTGCTGAATAAAAGACACTTAAAAAAATTATTTCCTTAGCCCATAGAAATGCCAAACAAATCCAGGATACAGCAGAACACTTTATCTATGATGTAAGAATCAAAACCACGACTCCTTGCCCCAGACAAGTGCAATCCACAGACTTGAGGAGTGGGCAGGAAAGGCAGTGGAAAACCACATCTGTTATGGCACAGGGCACACTCCATTCATAGCAGCGCCTCACTCCCCTCACACCCATGTTCTACACAACAAAGCTTCTCTTCGGCTCCGACGCCACATACCTAGACAATAAACCCAGCCCCGAGCAGCAGCTGCTCAGCTCACTCTGTTGTCAGACTAAGCTGCCGTGCACGATGCCTTCTCTGGAGCAGCTCGCTTTGAGGCCTAACCCTTCCGGCACAGAGACACACGGCTAACACCGGCATTACCAGCATCTTGGGCAGCTCCTTGCTCCCGAACAGCTGAAAACGGACTGCTCTTCCCGGCAGGACCACGACGGTCCCTGCGAGGAGCCTTTGGGGAGCAGGTGCTTTCCCACAGAGATGCCATGCTTTGTCTCCCTGCTCCCAAACGCGAGGAGCCTTTGGGGAGCAGGTGCTTTCCCACAGAGATGCCATGCTTTGTCTCCCTGCTCCCAAACGCGAGGAGCCTTTGGGGAGCAGGTGCTTTCCCACAGAGATGCCATGCTTTGTCTCCCTGCTCCCAGGCGCCTCATGGGATGAGAGCGTGCTGGGGAGCTGCATCCCTGCCTGCTAAGGTTTCCATCAACAAACCACTTCCCGAAGGCATGTGCTTCTGGATTTAGAACTCTTTACGGATTAGTTCTCCACACACAAGAGGTGAGCACACACAGGGTGTGCATTGGCTATAAGGTGGCCCGCCCCGCTCCCACACGGATGGCTGCAGTCCTGCTGCCCATGGATCTGGCCACAGTGTCTTCTTGGAGTCGCTCTTTCTCATCCCTTCTCCATTTGCACGTCTGTGACTGCAGCCCTGGCTCCCTGGGCTCTCCCCAAGGATGAGCATCCCCCGGTCCCTCGGCAGCCGGGGAAGGACTGGGCACCGGCCGCCACGCCCGGGGGTGCGAGCTGCCGGCCAGCGCCCGCACGGGGGCACGGCAGCGGCAGAAAACCACGGTCATGAGTTTATTTTTGACAGTAAGAGCCGAGCAGCCGCCATCCCCGCGGCCGGGCTCCGCAGCCTTCCGCCGTGGCCGGAGCGCTCGGTGACGGGCGGCACCCAAAGCTCCCGCCCGCTACGGCGCCAGCGCGGCCCCGGCTACCCCCGGCCGAACTCCGCCACGTGCGCGGCCTCGGCCCGCCCGTTGCATAAGCCCTCTGATGTCATGCGCTGCCGCCCGGCCCCGGGCGCCCAGCTCCGACCGCCGCCGCCGCCCCGCATCCCCAAAGCTCCCGCAGCAGCGCCCGGCGCCGGCGGGCCCCGCTCCCCG
>VZRM01007187.1:488719-505071 GCA_013397955.1 Grantiella picta | reverse complement strand
CGAGGCGCAGCCGCGGTTCCGCGGGCGGGCGCGCGCGCTCCGCCCCGCCTCCTCCCCGCCCCAGAGGGAGGGGCCGCGGGCTGGCCCTGCCCCGGAGGGTGACCGAGCGCACGGCTGGCCCCGCCCCGGAGGGTGACCGAGCCCCGGAGGGTGACCGAGCCCCGGAGGGTGACCGACGGCAAGGCTGGCCCCGCCCCGGAGGGTGACCGAGCCCCGGAGGGTGACCGAGCCCCGGAGGGTGACCGACCGCACGGCTGGCCCCGCCCCGGAGGGTGACCGAGCCCCGGAGGGTGACGGAGCGCACGGCCTGCGGCTCAGCGCTGAGGGGGACGGGAGCGGTGGAGGTTTCGCCCCTCGGCACAGTGGCGCGGGGAGTCCAGCGTTCGTCGGGGCTGGTGCCGAACGTCCCCACGCACGGCACTCGGGGCACGACAACGCCAGCCCACCCAGCGCTGTTCCTCCAGCGCATTCCGTCCTGTTCCCCCATCGGCCCGCTGACCCCGACTGGCCTTGCTGCAGTTCACCTCACAAAGCCGTCCTCGTTCGGCCTCGAGAGCCCCCGGCAGCGCCAGGACGCTCCTTCTCCCTTCCCACACCGGGGACCGCTGACCTGCTGCTCCTACCACAGAATCACCACCGAATATGCGGAGTCGGAAGGGATCCACCAGGATCATCGAGTCCAGCTTCTGGCTCTGCCAGCAACATCCCAAAGAACTACACCCTGTGCCTGAGGGCACTGTGCAAATGCTTCCTGAACTCTGTCGGACTCGGTGCTGTGACCACCTCCCTGCGGAGCCTGTTCAACCTGCTCAGCCACCCTCGGGGTGAAGAACCTATTCCTGACATCCAGCCCAAACCTCCCCTGACACAGCTTCAGGCTGTTTCCTCGAGTCCTGTCACTGGTCAGGAGAGTGAAGAGATGAGTACTTGCCCCTCTGCTTCCCCTTGTGAGGATGTTGAAGACCACACTGAGTTTTCCCCTCAGTCTCCTCTTTTCCAGACCGAACAGACCAAGTGACCTGAGCCACTCATACGGCTTCCCCTCAAGGCCCTTCACCATCCTTGTGGCCCTCCTTTGGACACTCTCCAAGGGCTTAATGTCTTTTTCATACTGTGGCACCCCAAACTGCCCCCAGCACTCGAGGTGAGGCTGCCCCAGTGCAGAGCAGAGCGGGACAATCCCCTCCCTTGCCCAGCTGGCCATGCTGTGTCTGATGCCCCCCAGGACACAGCTGGCACTCCTGGCTGCCGGGGCACTGCCGACTCACATTCGACTTGGCACTGACCAGGACTCCTGGGTCCCTTTGCAGAGCGTTGCTCTTCAGCCTCTCATTCCCCAGTCTGTGTGTCCATCCAGGGTTGCCCCATTCCGGGTGTAGAATCAGCACTTGCCCTGGTTAAACTTCCTACAATTGATGATTGCCCATCTCTCTGATTTGTCAAGGTCTTTCTGCAGGGCCTCTCTGCCCTTGAGGGAGTTGACAGTTCTTCCCAATTTACTGTCATCAGCAAACTTACTTAGTATTCCTTTGAGTCCTGCATCTGGTTTATTAATGAAGATGTTGAAGAGCACACGGCCAAGGATGGAGCCCTGCAGAACCCCATTAGCGACCAGACACCAGCCTGATGTCCCCCCATTTCCTATAATCCTTTGTGCCTGACCCGTGAGCCTTTTGCTCACCCATGATATAACATGGTTACCCAGCTGTGTGCTGGACGTTTTGTCCAGAAGGATACTGTGAGAGACTGTATGAAAAGCTTTGCTGAAGACCAAAAAAGTTACTTCTACTGGCTTTCCTGGATCAGCTAGGTGGGTTACCCTGTTGTAGAAGGAGATCATGTTGGACAAGCAGGACTTCCCTCTCATGGCACTGAAGGATTTAATTCACAAAACACAGAGAATCGCGCTCTTGGTTGCACACTCAGTGTTGCAGGAAGGGTGACAGCTGCAAGCTGGGGGTGCAATTTTGGAGCTCTTACCCAGATGTAAGGATGGTGCTTTGTCACCACCATGTCTCAGTGTACTGCAGGGACCTTCCTCTCCACCACAGCCTGACAATATGCAGGGATCACCTTAAAGGAAAGGCAGAGTGTTTCTAGGTCTTCCAGAGAGCTGTCTTGGGAGCACAGGAGGTGTCTCCATCCTACTGCAGGTGACCTAGACAGTCGGGGCTCAGTGAGGTGAGACTGATGGAATGAGGCTTCTTCTCAGAGACAGCTACAGGGGGACCCAGCAGCAACCCACCAGCACTTACAGCAGTGCTACCATGAAAACAGGCTCTTCACAGTGCTCCACAGGGAGGACAGGAGACAATGGGCATGACTGAAAACATGACATAAGACATGAAATGAGGAGAAATTTGCTCCCTGTGAGAACAGCCAAGCAGTGCAGCAGATAGTCCAGAGAGGTTCTGCAGTCTCTATCCTTGGGGGCATTTACAGACCAACCCATTAAATCCCCAAACAGCCTAATCTGACCTCAGAGCTGCCCCTACTGTGAGCAGCAGGCTGCAGTAGGGACCTCTGGGGGTCCCTTCCCACCTGAAGGTCTCAGTAAGTCTACTCTGAGTCAGTCACATGCTGCCAGGCAGTGCTGCTGAAGCCAGGGACAGCATCCCACCGGGAAAACAGGACAGCTGCAACTTAACAAAACCAAAATAATTAGAGATGTCTGCAGAAAGAGAGTTTGGAAATCTTTGAACAGTAGAATAATGAGGTTAGTATTTGACCTAATTGACATGAGAACTTACTAATCTTGAGAGCTTTGGGGAGGATTTGATTGTTACAGAAAGCTTGAGCAGAACGTAAATGCTTGCCTCTGTATCATAGGTGGTTAGTTTAACTAAAGGACAGTCAGTTTTGCTGTTTGGGACAGAAGATCTGTGGTTTGAAGCCCATATACATAAAACAATTGTGATCCCAAACCTCCAAAAGAGAAAGAGTAAATAGTGAGCACAACAGAAACGCCTGTGCAAAGTACCTGTTTTGTTTTACTGATTGTGAGTCTCTTAAGGGATTAATTCATTATCAGCACATGCATAGTGTTGGAGTTATCAAAGGTGATGTGCTTAAGTTTGAACATAACTAGTACTCTAAAAGGAGATGAGGCTGTAGGGCTGGTGCTGGAACATGTAGTAGGTACCCTTTTTACTGAGAGATAACAAGTGTTCAGGGAATACAATAGAAGGCAAGGAAAAGAGTATGCTGTGACCTACACACACAAAGTGCAGATCAACAGGACCTTTAAACATGGTAGCGTGGTAAGCACTCATTGGGATATGAGACAGCAGCATTCAGACTAAAATCACACTTTTGGACCAATATTGTACAGTAAAAATGCTAAAGTTACAAGTTCTCTAAATATAAGAAATCCCCTCCAGCTGCAATGTGCCTGATTCTGTGCACAAGCTCTTCTCCTGCCTTTATCTGCATAACCACATACCCTTTTTTCAGAGGGCCCATGCCTTGCGCTGTGACTACAATGAAGCCTTCTGCCCTGATGACTGCACATACAGCCTCAGGCCTTATTTTATTTCCTACTCTCCACTGCACACAAGGGTGACACTGGTGAGAGCTTCTGCACTTCCCTCACCATGGCCCCCAGCTTCCTCCCACATTAATTAACTTATTTTTGCAGCAGTAATGGCACTGGGCACGTTATCCTGTTCTGCAGCAGGAGCACTAAGAGGCTCAGGCTGAAGCTATGAAAGTGTCTGGCAAATATCAAGTGCTGGATTGTTGTCAAGAGTTCTTAGCATTACATAGCATCTCACATGCTCAAAGTGTAATTTCCATTAACTACAAACATAGCTGTAAGAACAGCAGAGCAACCCTAAATGAAAATGATGGTAAACACAGCATTTCAGCATTTCATGTTGGATATTAAGAAGTGGGGTAAAATTTAACATCAACCTAGGAAAAGCCCACCCACCTATTACCCAAAGCCAGGCTGCTGCAGGAGAGCTCAGCCATCTATTGAGCCACTTCCCAGTGCCCCTTGTAGAGTAGAAAACAAGTGGCCATCAGCTGCCAACAGCTTGGTTCAGCCAATGTGCTCATCTTGGGAGCAATCCCTAGGAAACTCTTAGTAGGCTGCAGTGTTTAGGGGACTCATCAGTTTAGGCTTGGCAGACTGCAGAGGCACCTCTAGGCTGGTGTTCAGCTTTATTAACTGTCTAAACAGACAAGCAGATATGTTGGGGCTCACAGTGTGTCTTCACATCATTAGGCATTGTTCAAGCTTCTTCCAGCTGCTAGGACTGGTTGCAGCTGCTAGGGCTGGTTGCCTCTTTTATTTTCTTCTAAGCAAGCAGGGGCTTGACGCTGGCTTGCTCTCATTAAATGTTAATTCTGAATCCAACAGCCTAATGATATTATTGTTTATACAATCCCTTGCCTTGCCTATTATTTAATGCCAACCTCTGGGAGAAGAAAACACCCTAAATCTCCCTGTGCTACTCTGACTCTGGGAAGGATCCTTTGGAAACAAGCTCATATAACAGCAAAAGACACAGAATAATGTCGTGAGATTGGACGTGCAATTTCTGTTCCATTACTTCCTTTGTATTTCAGTTTGGAAGAGCATTCACTTTTAACATAAATTCACATGATTTCTAAATAAAACAATAAAAAGTATCACAGTGAATCCCAGCTGTGCTCCTAAAGTCACAGAACTAATGCAGGGACTGGTAGCACCAGGACATTGTGACCTGTGGGGAGCAGACGGTTGGGCACAATGACTCTTTTCCAAAGGGCTGTTGGAGATGCTTGCTGAAAGCAACTAGAGGGTCCAGAGATTTTGGAAGATTTTTGCTGGTTTGAAATCAACAAAGCAGCAAAACAATCTCCCTCGTCATCTGCTTTCGTGCTCCTTACAGTTTTCCCCCTCTTACTCTTCTGATCCTTTTCCCTGCCCTCAGCACTGAGCCCTGCCAGCTCTCTCCCAGCCTCCTGGTGTGCCAGGCTCTGCTGCCCTTTCTGCCAGAGCTCAGGTCCTGCCACCTCCTAGCAAATGGCTTTCGGCAACTCTAAGTAGGATAAGTTTTATTAAGACAGAAGAAGGAACGACCACTTTCTAAAAAGACTTGAAATGCTAAAATAAGAAATAACCCTTTCTACAATCCAGACTGTTGCTTATTTAATCTGCAGTATGTTTACAAGACAGTCTGTTTCTGGAAGTACAGTATTTGAAGGCTTAAATCAAGGCAGAGCGGATTGTTCTTTGGTGATTCCTGACCTGTTTCTTCAGACATTTGTAACACAAAAATGGTTCCTCTAACACATGAAAACTTTTCCATCTTTTTAATAAAACAGCAATATAATTTATTAATCCATTTTACAATTAAAACACTGTAATTTTATTCTTATTGCTGAAGTTGGTTATCACTGCTCCTTTGTCAGACAGGTTGATATTTCTGGCCAGGGGTGTAACAGCTTGGGTCTCTGCTGAGGGGCTCTAGCATTATGGATGTGTTAAAGTTGCAACATCAGCACATGTAAAGGAAGCCATTTTTGTCCAGTTTTTGTAGGAGGCTCCCAAATTCAGGGCTGCTGTGGACAGTCAGGCCTTCGGGGCTGTCTGGGTATGAATACCTTGGGAGGGTGGGTTTTACTGGATGGCTGGACAGAAGTTTCCTCTGTCTGCTGTGGGAGGATCACAGCTACCCCAAATAATGCCACAAGAGCTGTGCTTTTAAAATCCCAGGACTAGATAAGTCAAGAACTATGTTATCAAACCCATGGAGACCAGGGCTGAAAGAGACAAACTTGTGCCCAAATTGTTTACCTGGAACAAACACTGAACTATTTCCTTGGGAATTTCACTTGACTGACAAAGCTTCAACTTGAATGCCCAGTTTTCAAGGCAGTTCTTTACAGCTGGGTTAATGGAGGTTGTGCTTTTTATTCATGAAGCCTGAGCCTCTCTGCAGATAATTTACAACACCCGTTTCCTCAATGCCTTACTGGCTACTTGAGGTACTTTACCAGGTGGAGCAAATGCCATTTGTAGGTCAGAATTGTATGAGCAGCCTGAGCTCAGAAACTTGAAGAATTTATGTGGATGATTGCCTGTCAATAGGTTTAGATGCAGAAATCCAGAAGGGATGCCATGGGAAGAAATACAATATATTCTCAAATTCTTTCATCACAATATCATTAGGATGCTCTCCCCTCCCACTGTAAAAGGGGAGTTGGTGAGGATTCTTTTTGATAGGTTTCTCAGACGAAAATAACGCACAAAAGCAGCAAATATTTTATCTGAGAACCGTTTATTGATAAAGAAGTGTTCCCGCCGAAGTGGGACAGAAAAGGGAGTGAAGAGGGGAAAAGAGAGACGGAGGGAGAAGCAGAGCGCCGGCACAGGTCGCTCCCGCTGTTCCCCGGGACGCCCCGTCGGAGTCAGCTCGGCAGAAAAGAAAGAGGTGCATGGGTTATGTCGCAGTTAACTGCTTTTATGTGCTAAGGCTTCTCCCACAGCCCAGTTTCCCGGGCATTTTCTGCCGGGCATCCCGGGATGTGCCCCACTGGCAAGGGGGGTCGCTTGCAGCGGTGAAGTCCCCTCGGGAACAGGGCTCCCCTCTATCACGTGTACAGCCGCTGTAGGAATTTTTCACGTGTATAGCACGTTGGGGCATAAATAAAAATCACATTGGTCCCTCCCAGATGCACAAACTGTGCTTAAGGCTTGTGCTGTATAGATGAATATACTGCAGGGCAGAGACTGTGCTTCTTACTCTAGAGTCACAGGCTGTTTTTCCTAGCTGCTCATCAATATGGACAGAAGACTTCCCTCTGCAATTGAGTGCTCTGTAAGACATGGCTGTGTTTAAGTGACACTCCTGAATAGATGGCATTCAGTTCTTAGTATCAACAATATGCATTTTTTTTCTATGGCTTCTTGCTGCATGCATCAAATAATAAATTTTGCTTAATGGTTGCTGAGGGTGTCAGAATTTTTCTCATCTCTATTTCAGTTCTCTCTTTCCTCAGAGATAGTGGAGGAATAAAAGAGATAGATTTCACATTGCTACAAAAACCTGAGTTACTCTTGAGATTCTTCTTTCCTTGTTTTTTTTTCCCAACAAAATGTACTTGCATCTTGCTATATCCTAGTCATTTGCCTGCCTGTGACAAAACCTCTAAACTCAGTATTAGAAACACAGAGAAGCATTCACAATAAGTAATGGAGTAAATGGTGAGAAAATTTTCCAGTGCAAAGCTGAGTTTGAACTTTTAAGTCCATAAATTCTCATGGCTGATCAGTGGAGAAAGTCTTGTGTAACAGGTAAGGCTTGCTTGGTGTGTGCATTTCTTACTGCCCTCTTCTGTAACGTTTGAAATCGCCTGCCATGGATGAGTTTAAAGAAGTTTATTATATTTCCCAGCCTTTTGAATACAGACATTACCTAGAAGCTATTCTGTTTTCTAAATCAAATTCCATCCTAATCTAATGGCTAAAGAGGCTCTGCATCTGCCAGATGAACTCCACAAACCACAGCATGATGTCAGTAATGACATTTGAGCTACACTCTGTTGTCTTGTTTAGTCTGGAAAACTTGTAGTACTCTTTTCACAGGCCACAAGACTTTAGACTAGATGGAAGTAAAATAAGGAATAATGTAGATGGAAGCATAGCAAACCTGGTGGAGAATTCTCTCCTAAAGACAGGGAAAGGATGTGTCTTTTTGTCTTCACAGCATCGCTTTACTAAGTTCACTGGTGGTTTTATGCATCTGATTTACATCACAGCAAATTTGTCCCATGTTTAGACTTTTGAGAGAGGTAAAGCAAAAGCCAATGGGGTACCTGAAAGTCAGGTAACAACTTATTTGAATCCAGTTTTCTCATCTGCCAGATAATTAGTGGCTGGCTCCACATAGTGGTTTCTCATGTAATTCCTCTGAGTAGGGGTTCGGTATTTGGTATTGTCTCTCTCAAAATAACACTGCATTAGTTTTCCAGTGATGTGCCATTTGCAAGCCTGAACAGTCTTGCAGCCTTTGCTTTTGCAAACCTCAGGACAGTAGAGCAGTGAAAGATGGCTGGAGTCCTCCAGGTCACTGCCAGTCCCACTTGTGGCTGGAGAGATTAGTGATTATAAAGATGGTTGTGTTACTGTGCACATCACTGAGTTGAATATCAGATGTCTGCAGAGACAGGGGTTGCATATCAGTGAGTGAGTTTGCCCTCTGTTACCTTAAAGGTCCACTGAGATTTCTTATAAAAAGACAATAGCAGAGAGATAAATATATGAAAATATTATACCAATCCAATTCAGTGTCTGGCACTTAAGAAATAACCATGCACATCCCACAGCCTTGGTTTAGAGCTCAAATGGCAGACAAGCATTTGACACATGGTTATGGAAAAGTATTTGACAGTCAGAGCCCTTACTTCATTTCCCTCTCTGGAGCCTTTTTTCTGGTAGGGAAAATTTCACAAAAGTTTTCAAGCGTCCTTTCTACTGCAGCTGTCTTATTTTCCTCAACTCTCAGCTATTTAGCAGGGACTGTAGACACAAAAACTTATCCTTCATGCTCCTTCAGTCCCACAGCCATGACAAATGATCTCGAATGTGTGTGTGTGTGTCAACAACACCTGTTGATGGGATGGAGCCACTGAGCTGCACTTCTGGGGTGCTACAATGCCAAAGATACTCCTGTGAAACTTGTTTCAGAGGCACACCTGCCTACCCCTCATTCGACTCATCGTGAAGCATTTTTAAAGCAGAGGGCTAAAGGAAGATGAATAAAGCATATGCCTGTTTTTATTCCCAACTTCCAGCTTTGTGGGTGACCTTTTTCCTGCACAGCACCTACCTGTGGCTCAGCCAAAGCCTGAGCTCTTTACAAGGCTTCAGCACAGCTCCACATACAGTGTGCTAGAGTTCAATCCCAGCACTTTGGAAGAATCCCCTGGTAAAGGAAAAAGGCCAAAGAGACTCTTGGACGTTGCTATTTGTTTATTTCTACAACACACTTGCCAGTATTTATTTGCCCATCTGAAAGTGAAGATTAATTTTCAGCACTTACTGAGGACTTCTAAAGCAATTATGACAGGTCTATGAGAAGGATCTCATTTCAGGTATTGTGATAAATGAGAAGTTTTACTGTAAAACCTTTGTTAGCATGTGTGTGCTGCACAAAGCTGTGTGATTTTGTATCACCTCATTAATCTATGACCCCCCTGTGCTACTCAGAGGCTTTGATTTCAATTGTGTAAGCATCTTGTGTCTGCCTGAGAGGAAGCCAAGCTGACTCACACAACTAATGCTGGACTTTCCTCCCGTTACTAAACTCAAATCAGAAAGTCTGACACTTGCTAACAACAAGATGAGTTCCTGTCTGCTTCCAGTTTTGCAATCTGCTTTCTCTGAGGGGTGGGCAGAGTTAATTGTAGCTTTCTGTTAAAACATGATTCAATAGCTGGTACCAATCATCATTTCTGGGAGCCATTTGTATTTCTGGGACCAGCTATTTAGAATGGAGACTGATGCTCCTTTGAAGGTACCAGCACACGTGACTGGCTGCTGAGTCTTCAGCTTACAGCACCAACAAACTCTCTCCTTGCAGGAATGTCCTGCTGTTTCTGGGAAGATGTGTCATGATGCAGAGACCATGAGGCTGTAAGTGCAGGGCGTTGTCTTGTTCTTGGCCTGGCACTGCGTGGACCAGTTGGAAAAATAAACAAGGCAGTGCACAGGTCTTTAAGGGGCCAGTGGAGGAAAACAGAGAGGAGAGAGAAATAAAATTCCTCCTTCCTGGGGATGTATGTGTAATGTATAAAGGCAAACTCAGTTAAGATCTCATGGGGTGGGTCAAAATCTTGTCTGACTAGATTGTGTTAACACCTTCACACCTTCACCAAACAGTGCTTTCCCTCTGGAGACCCAGCTGATGAGTTTGCAGTGGCACAGCAAGACTGGGGTGTGGAAACAATGGCTGTGTATGTGCGTGGCCATGGAGTGGGACTGGGGCCCTGGGAGATAAGGAATCACATCTGTCAACAGATACTGTAGCAAGCAATGGAATGGCAACCTGACGTCACACAGGATGGATAACTGACTTGGTTAATGTGTACATGTGCACAAGCATCTGGATACTACTCTTTAAAGCTCTTATCTCTGCCACAGGGATTTTAAATAATCTGTCTCAGTTGAGAAGCAGATGGGGATGCTTAGCAGTTGCATCTTCTATTGGTATAAGTAATATGCCATAAGTGTGTGCATTAAAAATCCCAAACATCTATTCTTACAGAAAATCAAATTTTCATAGCCCTATCTTTTTAAAGACAGCTAATGATGGATAAGTTGTATACTCAGTAGTGCCACTACTTAATTTTAAGTTTCACAGCATGCAAATATGGAGTCTTAAGCTATTTATCTCTACATATTTCTCTCCCTTTTCATTGATTTTCAAAAGGAACACTCTTTGCAGAAGCTAGTCAGGCTTGCTAACAAAAGAGAAAGGACAAGGTTCAGTATAGTGCAAAACTCACTCTGTAATCGCATACTTTAAATTCATTGATGCACAGGCTATTCAGACCTCAACAGAAAGAAAACAATTTATTCCAGATATTTGTAGAGGCATGGTTAGCATTTAGAATGGTGCTGCAAGAAGAAGCTAAGAACCTGTAAGTTTCCGTTTAATCTTTGGTCTACTCTGTGCTAAAATGAAAAAGAAAGTCTGATGTATACACAGCTACTGCCATATGGGTGTTCTAATTGCAGCTGTGAATCCTCACAGTACTTGACTGCATCTGTGTCCAAAGAGCCCATGTGGAAAGCTGGATTTTTTCTAGTCACCAACACACCAGTCATGTGGAATTGTCATAGCTTAAACTCTCTGTGCTGCTGTTGAAAGCATGCCTCAACAACACACAATTTATTTGGCATTATATGGAAGTGGGAACTGCTTTTGCCCTCCCATTGCTCCCACTTTGAGGTAGCCAAGGTCTTTGAGCCAACTACTTCACACCAATCCATCTTGGGCAGAATTTTCCGTGCCAGTTTTTTCTTTAATATCCCTGTCTTGTTTTGATATTGTCAGGGCTGTCTTGACACTGTGCAAACCCGCAGTTAATGTTAGGTCGGCTATGCCCTGCAACAGCAGAAAATTAAAGCCGCTGCTGTGAAGCAGCTGTGCACACTACGTGCTGAGAGCAGTCACTACTTTGTTCCTAATAGCGATGCTTCCAAATGCTGCTGCCAATGTAGTAGTAAATGTTTTATATGCCCCCATCTAGTGCTGACAGAAGGGCTGCATTCTGAATAGTTTGTGCAGAGAGGTATGCAAAGGAAAGCCATTAAAATAAGCCCTCTGCTCAGAGTACCCATATCTTGTTAGCAAGGACATCCACACATCCACCTGCACAGAGACAGTGCTCAAAATAACTCAAAATTTAGGTTAACTCTCAATTAAAAATGTAGATGGCAAATCCTTTCTTCCTCTGAAATGCCAGGTTGGCAGTATCACTGGACCTGAGGGCAGACAAAATGCTCCTTTGATGAAGGATCTATTCTAGGCTGTGTGACAGACCCCCTAGAGAGCCAGCTACAAGGCATTTCAGGCAATGCTTTCCATAACATTTTGCCCTGATTCAGGTCTACTTACTGCCATTGATGTCTGCTTGTGTAGGAGTAAATCACTTCTAGGTATTTCTGTTAAACCTGTGCTTAACCCTCCTGCAAACCTGAACGAAGTCTTGAGCTTGACATGCTTCCCACAGACTGGAAAACTATCCTTCTCTCTCCCTCCGTATCTCATGTGCTGTAGATGTGAAGATGTGGGATCCCATCCACATACCTGCTTTGAAGCTAAATTAATATTTGTAAAGCACTGAGATCCTCAGCCATGTAATTTGAAGTATTGCTAGAGTATTAGAAGATCACAGCTCCTTTTTCCGCAGACCTACCAAGAGCACAGAAGATGGGGTGGGCAGATGCCCACTGAGGGAGATCCAAATCTCTGCTGAGCTTTCACATGCTGCCACTTTTATCTTGGTCTGTCCCAACCCATTGGTTGCCTGCTACCATGAGCTCACCCAAATGCTGCCCTAAGACCCTCCCATTCCAAAAGCTTAGGGCCAGCCTTAGTAATTCTGCTGGGCCAGTGCTTCAGGGAAAACTGGCAGTATAACTCATCAAATGAGCTGAGTCATTCTCCACGTATATTCTAAAAGGATTATAACCAATGGTAATTGCTTGTAGAGAACAGGCACCCATCTTTTCCAAAAGATTGACTTGCATTGCACAGGGGGGAGGTAATCTGCACAGGTTTATATCATGCTCTTTGCTTATGCCCAGCTCAATTTTAAGATGGATCTCCTTCCTCCAAAAAGATCATAAAATGCCTAGCTCTTATCTTTATTTCTGAAGCCCCAGTGGATTTGTTGTACAGATGCATGGCTACAGCAAAAGGCTATTTCATATACAAAATGCAAAGCAACCGGTTTGATCAACCCTGAAGGAGGGAGAGGGCTCTGTTGGCATGGAAGGAGCTGTTCTGGGGGGTGGGTGTAAGAGTTCTTTTAGAAAGGCCACTGCAGAGATATGGGAGACTGCAAATCCTGACCATGCAGAAGGGGTAAATCAATGCATACCCTGATGGCCAGCTTGCTCTGGCTGTTCTTTTCTTTGAGCACTGTTCTGATACAGGTAAGGAAAACATTCTTTGATGCACCTGTCTTGGGCAGAATCTCCTACTAACATAAACAAGGAAGGTTGGTGTCACTTTTGGAGCTCCTGATACCCTTATTAGGGTGCAGAAAGCCAGCAGCTACCACACACTCACATACTCACTGCCAGCATCACGCAGGGTGGAGGCTGGAGCACAACCCTGGTTGAGCTTTTGCAATCCCACATGGCATTCACAGCTGGTTTGCTGCTGAGGAAAGGCAGGAGTGAGCAGCAGCCAGTGCTGGCTGCGAGCACAGAGGGGCTGTAGAGGTACGGCACAGATGTTCTGTGCTGCTGGAGGCAGTAACTAAGTGCTGCATATCTGCATGCCCAAGGAGCTTATCAAATTATACTTGGACCTCATCCCCCTCAGTAATCAAGGCTCTGCTGGTAGTTCTCATTACAAACTCTTTTTTTCATAGGTTAGTAACTAGGCTGTGGGCTCTCAGTCTATGGCAGCACACTGTGGCAGCAAAGTCTTAGAGCATTTTGTTCTTAAAGCATGTGCTGTTTCTATGGGGTTTGTTTTTGAAGAACAGAGATTGCAAAAAGTAGAAGAAACAAAAAAGATACCCTCAGAAATTCACTATGCTTATAAAATGAAAATCTGACCTGCTTATTTCCAATATTTTTTCCCCAACCACTTACTGTGTATTTCAGTGTTATTACCTCCTTCCCTATTATCACAATGGTGCAACAGTAAGGTCAGGCTAAGGGAAAAAAAAGGCTAGTGGATAAGCTGTCGCATGTTGCCATTCCTATTAAGTCTGGTTTTGAAAAGTGTCCACACATTTATGAGGCAGGCAGACTTTCAAATACCACGTTAAGGTGACCCGCCTTGCCCCTGGCCTCCCTCCTGTTTCCTGGCTGCTTTGTGCCATTTACTCACACAAGCCCTGGCAGGCAGAGGACGGAAGTTGCACATTGGCACATGCAGGTTGTCGTGATCATTTCAGCAACCTGTTTTCCTAAAGTCTTTTGGGGTCACTGCTTTTCCATCCTGGGAGATTAAGCGTGGAAAGTGACACAAGGCATTTCTGCAGCCATGCAGACGCACATATGCACACACCAGTGTACATCTCTGCAGTAAGGATCAGGACTAAAGTATTTAAAGGCTCAATCTAATAAGCTTTGGAGATTCCCTAAGTTATGGTGTCTCTAGAGGGTGCTTATTTTTCAGCTCCTAGGAAGTGCTGTAGCAATTCCAGGCTTACTCAAACTAGTGAATGCAGGCTTTGCTCTGTGCTAAATCTCAGTATTTGCCTAAAATATTTAATAGGAATAAAAGAACTGTTTCGCAACTCGATTCAGTAAAAGCTGTGGCATCTAATTAGTTCCCGTCACCAGAGGGCATTGGAGGACAAGCTGATTTTTAGAAGGCACGAGCCCTATCTCTTAAGTTAAACTAGTGAATATTAATTATGCCAGTGAACTTAAGACCTCCCTCTTGCTGGTACAAAAGGGCAACTAAGTCAGAAGCATACAGGGAATGGGGCTCTGGATTGGCAGAACTGCAAGCTGAGGAGCATCTCCTCACTTTTTCCCCTGCAGCTATGCATCCATCTAAGGATGAGCTGGAGCACAAATCAGGAATGTGACTAAACAGTGCTTCAGAGATTGCTGTGCAGCAGTGCCGACACTTGGCAATCAGCCTCTTGGGTCCCAAGTGGCTTATTTTGGAAGACAGAGTGCAAGAGAGGAAAAAAAATAGTATCTGGTGACCTTTCTCCTGAAAGCAAGGAGCTGGGGAGCCGAGTTGAACTATCATTCCTTAGCTCCCCAGCCCAGGCCAGCAGTCCTGTAACACACCTACAGCATACATGGCACCTGCAGGGCTTTTCTAGGCTCCAGCAGGTTCCTTCTAGTTCCTCGTCTGTTTAGTTCAATTAATTTCTATGTTGAATAAATGCTCAGAGGCTTACAGCAGGGGAGGATTTACTTAGACTGCCTCACTTGACTCAAGAGTACTTCTTCAGATTAGCAAGGAAATAAAACCTGAGCCTGGAAAGAGCCATGGGATGTACTTACTTCGGTGACAAAAAGGCAAAGATATTTCAGTTAGCAGATAGAGATAACATCCATTAGCATGAAACAACGAGCCTGTCTGTGCATTACAAACACTTTTAAATGGGAGAGAGCAGGCCAAGTGGCCCTGGTCTCTTATAACGATGCTAGTTTATAAACTACAACTGTGGCAAATATGTACCCCATGTTAGATCCCCAAGGGTATGAGATTTTTGGTTTCCGTTAGAGAGTGAATACTGCTGTGTAGCAATCAAAGGCCTTTTAGCCAAAGGCAGGGCTTCTTGTGCTTTTCAAGCAGGGTCAGCTCAACACCCTAATAATAATAATAATATTCTAGGTTATATCAGGTAATGGTTTATTTTGGATTATAGTTGACTGCCTTGTTTTTCCTTTAGGCATGTATTTTTTTAAAATTCAAATTTTTGCTTCACTTCATTCTTGCAATATGCAACCACAGGCAAGGAAAAAAGGGAAAGCAATGCTGTTTTAAATTCAATGCCTTGCCAACTATACAAAATACAATAGTCAATGTATGGATTTTTCCAGTATATAATGTATTCAACTCCATGTCTGCAGTCAAAAAATGCAAACTTGTTCATTTCTCTTTAAAAGGCAGGTGGTTTCCAAAAAATGCATACTGGAATGTTATCACATTGACAGTGTTTTGGATCATGGGAAAGAAAAGGAACTGCCTTAAATCTTTTATAGAGAATGCTTCCAAGTTGTCCATGAAATTTAAAAGAAAGTGGATCTGACATAATTCATGGCTTGTGCTGGTACCAGGACATGCCTCAAATCAAAATGCATCCTATTCTCTTTTCTGTATAAATTACCTTATTCAAAGTTTATAATCTTCACAAAGTTTATAATTTACACAATTTTTCATAAATACTGCATCCTTAATATTTTTAAATAATCAATAGAACAGAGTAAAAATACAAAAAGCAGAGATTTAACAAAGAAATATTTTTATTTGGATACCTGTTTTTTAGCACTGATATTAATACATTCACTCGTGTGCTTTTGGCAGTAAAACTATTTCAAGAAAGGCCAAACTTTAATTTATTTTTAAACTAAATTTTTGCATTTTAAATCACTTTAAAATATTTTTTTCTCCATGTTATTGGTTTAATTTCAAAATAGACAAATGTTTGGAATATTAATCTTTTTTGCCCATTAAAGAATTGACCCATTTCTGCTCTCCTTCAGGGAAATGTGGGTTTTAAAGTGACAGGTAAAATCTGAACTAAAATCTTTCAAATAATAGTAAGCTAGCTGTCCTGGTTTTAAAAGACAGGTGTCTGCCAAGGGATGCAGGAACCTTCCTGGAATGGAAAAGATGACCTCCTCCCTCCAAATTATTACACCTTTGAAATTACAGGACTTTCAGGCAAAGGTGTGCAGAAGAGAAAACCAGCTCTTTACTAGAATATGCAAACACACACACACACACAAACAAACACACACACACACACAGACACACACACACACAGAGACACACACAAAAAGACACACACACAGACACACACACACACACACACAGACACACACACACAGACAGAGACACACACACACAGACACACACACACAGACACCCACAGACACACACACAGACACACAAACACAGAAACACACACAGACACACAGACAC
>VZRM01007187.1:455494-481270 GCA_013397955.1 Grantiella picta | reverse complement strand
GCAGGGACTGGGAGCAGTGGCTGGATGGCAGGATGGGCCAGAGCAGGGACTGGGAGCGGCGGCAGGATGAGCCAGAGCAGGGACTGGGAGCAGCAGCTGGATGGTGGGATGGGCCAGAGCAGGGACTGGGAGCAGTGGCTGGATGGAGGGATGGGCTGGAGCAGGAAACCTCCGAGCAGCGACTGGAACGGCAAAAGGCAGGCACACTCCCGGAGTAGCAAACAAGATGTAACAGGAAACTCCACAGCCTCAGCAGGGACTACAGGAGTCAGGTGGACATGTTGTGTTGGCTTACAGTATAGCGAAAAAGCCCCAGCAAGAGGCAGAAAGCAGCAGGGCTGGGCAGTGGCAGCAGGGCTTCTCCATAGCAGCTACTGGACACAGCAGGGAAGATGTGCCCTCTGGAGGGGGAGGGAGGTCAGGGCCCTGGGTTTTGCCCTGAGGCACCCGAGTGGATGGTGGAGGTCCTTTCCAGTCCAATTGGGTGTTAATAAAGTCCCAGTTCTACAGCTGCTCTTACAAGCAAAGGCTCACCCACAGTAAGGAAGGAGCAGTACAGGGCTGGGCTACAGCAGGGGCACTGGATTCTCCCTGCAGTAAGCAGCAGCTCCACCATCCCCTCTGATGCCAAGAGAGACAGAGACCAGCTAGGAGCTGCGCCCAGCCCCTTCTGTTGGCCCCAGTCTCGTGGTATCTCTGCACCTCCAAGAGAAAGCCCCTCAGATGAAAGAAGAGCAGCCAGGTGTGCTTCCGCACTCCCCCTCCATGGGTACATTTTTTGTCTCTCTTAAGTACTGATAATTTTTGTCTCTTAGCAACAGATGGGACAAAATTCCCTAAGAGAAAGAAAACAAAAGGAAAAATCCTAACCTCCAACAGCAGGAGAGGCAGAGTTTGAAGAATTCACTTCTTGTTTTAGGCTGTACCTCGGTAGATTTATTGCTTGTTCCAGAAACATTCAGGTTTGCAGGAGGAGAAAGTCTGAGGTATGGGAGATGAGGAATATTCTACCCATTTTTCTGCCCCAGCTATTCCCTCATCCACACATACACACAGCTTTTCTACAACAGTGCAGGTGTTGTGTGTGCACCATTTTCCTGAAGGAATTCTCCCAAGCCGTTGCACTTTTGAACTATTCAGAGCTGAGAACAGGTGGAGATTTTTTACAAAAATCTCCATGTTTTTTAGCAGAATGGCACTGTTTTAACAAAAGACAACCCCACTCTGTAATTACATAACGTACTACTTATAATAAACTAAACTTCTCTTTTTGCTGCTACTTTGAAAGCCTGCTCTGATTACAATAGGATATTATGCAAGACTGTTACAATTTATATTTTATACACACGTTAAAATACATTATTCTTTGATGCAGTCCAGAATTGCATCCCAGGTATGTTCTTGCAATGACCAAAGTAAAAAAATGTAATGATCACCAAAGGCCATAAAAAAGTCCAAGAGGCCTGTGGGCACGCAGGAATTTATGTGCTTAAAACACATCAATCTTTTGTACCTGCAGATAAGAACATCATGAACCAATTCTTTCCTGACTTACATCCAATATTGATGGAGGTGACACAAGGCTGCAGAAGGTGCAGTTCAGGGAAGAATCCGAACCTCTGTCTACTACTCTATTTAATCCTGAATCTGCTCTTGCTGTCACCATCAAAAAATAGTCTGAGCTTGTGCCACAAGTAGCCAGAGGATAGGGATGGCAAATGAGTATCAGTTTTGTAACACTGCCACAGAGCAGGGACTCTGAACAGCCAGGCCGTAAACTGAGCTGGGTAACCTGGACTATTCATCTTTCCTCTGAAACCCCACAAATGACACCAGATGCAGGTTACAAGTAGTACTTAGGAGGCAGAAAGAGGAACAATTGAAGGAATAAGCATATTTTCTTCTTTCACTTGTCTCATAGTTCTAATAAATTTAAAGCCTGGTTATGACCCACTGCCACACACACCCATGTTCTTTGTAACATACTGTTGAAAAGTAGATTAATAAACTGCAGAGCCCACTACTGTTACTGCTGTAGCTAAACTGCTTTTGATACATGAGCCAGCCTCATACATTGTAATAGCATTGATTTACCCGATAAATGTTTCCAGTGAAATGTATTAGAGTTCAGGTATATTTTCCCTTCCACCCAGAGGAGCCTCTCTGTTCTTCAGCACCTATCTTCTAGGAGGTCTTCAAGAATAAAAGATGCTGCAGTACCACTTGTGACTGGTCTTTAAGAAGTTGCACCCCAGCACAGATTGAGCATTGCACTTTGCAAAGCTCTTTTCAGCTCTTCCAGAGTCAAAACCTGAGCTCTGGCAATGTAACTCCATTAAAAGTGCTTATTTGATCAGTCTGGTTTCACGCTTAAAATGCTTTTGGTCTCACTACCCCAACCATCTGCTCTTTTGTGACAGCAGTTCTGGTCAATAGCAGCTTCTCCAGAGAGAGAGTAGCCAGCCTTTTTGGGAAGGTCAGCAGGCAGCAACAAAATACCACTATTTTCAAACAGGAAAGACCTGTGTCTGGTAAGACATCACCAGTGTCTCTGAATTACATGACATTTCACTGCTCAGAACCTCTGTTCCTGCCTCTTTTTATGTCAATCTTTGCTGGATTTTGAAATCTGCATATTTTGAATAAAGTCAGAAAAAACATATAACTTTAATGTCATCTGGCCTTAGAATGTTTAGCCCTTGTGGTTTTAACTTTTCAAATAACCCGCTCTGTCAGTTTTCCCTCACTTTTGTTTATCAGCAAGGTGACAATGCTTTGATCAATTCTGAGCCAATCCCTAGAAAACAGAGAGTTTGTGGTCAGAAAGTCAACCCTTACTACACCAAGAACTGCAATTAAAGGGCCTAAACCAGCAATTAAAGAGTTACTAAGCACAAACATCAAACTACTGTTATTACAGTATATCTACACTTCCAATCTTTAGAAAGAACAATATATTCAATTAACACCCAAGAAAGTAATATTTGGCAAGGTGAAATAACCGCTTTAAAGTCTTTTTTACATTAGCCCTTAAAATTAGCAAGTATGATGAAAAGCAATGAAATATCCCACTTCACATCAGCTGTAGGCAAAGTGGATAGATAATCCTGGAGTCACAACAAACATTACACTGGTTTTGTTCCAGTGGTCTTATGGGATCGTAAAGGCTAATGACATTAAGCTTCCCATTAGTTAGGTGATGAAGAAATGTCCCTTGAGAGAATCTTTCCCAGTGTTAAGACTAGGCATAAGCTGTAGGAAGTGTGTTCCAGGCAGTACGATGAGGGGAGGTATTCCTTTCTCTCTTTTCAGTTGTTTTACCCTTTGAACTATCCTGAGCAGTTCCTTTCTGCAGGCTGACTGCTTGTGGCTGCCGTGCCACCCGTCAGAGCCGATGTCGTGCGTGTTCAGCAAAACCCGTAAATCAAAAGTAGGGACAGCACAAAGCTTCCCTCCTCCCTCACATGTTCCACACCTGCTGCTTCTGAGGGGCACTGCTGCTGATGGACACAGACCCTTTACAAAAACAGAACAAAAAGGGTTCACCCCCAAAGAGGCTGTGAGTGAAATCTAAGGATAAAGGAACAGCTGAATCCACAGAGGCAAGAAAGGCTGTTTTTGTTCTCTCCGTGATTTCACACAGGCAAGAAGTAGGCAGGGCTGAACTTTTTCAGAAACAAAACCTGGCCATAATTTTGCACTGTTGTTTTAAAAAGCTAGTCTGTTTTATTTCCGGGGCAGGCCTTTATTGCAGTGCTGAAAAGAACTATAACTCTCCCACCTGTTTTTTTCCTTATTGCTCACTGAAGCGCTCTCTCCCATACACATATCCTGTTAGCACACGGAAACTGCTGGGAACATGGCTGGTGATTTAATTTTACTTGCAGCTGTCTCTCTTCTTTCCGCCTTCCAGCAATGTAAGAAAGAGCTGTGGGCTGCGTGGTTGGGGTCTGGGGAGGTTTCCACTGGTTCCGAAGTACTGGGAATTATTTTAAGATAAATTGGTTGCTCTGCAACTTTAATTTCTGAGAAGTCATAAGATTTTTCTCAGCAGAGCATTATTTACTCTCTCTGCAGTCTGAGAGGGAGTTGGCTCAGTGGGACAGATTACTTTTCCCTGTGGGAGAAAATTGTTTTCAGTTCTCTTTTGTTTGTTGACTTCTTGGAATCATACTATTATCAGAGCTTCTAACTAGCTGTAAAGTTACTCCAAAGCTGTGTTATGTCTTGATTTGAATCTTATTTAGGCACCTACACAACTGAAAACCTCAAAGGTGAGAGTAAATTAGTGAAATCACAGACATCAATACTGGACTGAGAGCACTGAAACAAAAGTGTTTCCAGTAATAGAGATACATACATAGTGTCTGAAATGAAGTAAGAAAGCAAATCCTTACACCAGGCGACAAAATGTTGAGATACTACTATGCTCTCATGAGTACATTTCTTTAAGAGGTAAATGGATTTATTTTATGCCCTGCCAGTATGCCTCTGAGAATCAAGGAATAGGCTGCCCCCCTGGTGGTGGGTTCACCATACCTGGAAGTGTTAAAAAAAAAGGTGTGTGGATGTGGCTCTTGGGGACATGGCTTAGTGGTGACTAAGTGCTGGCTTAAGGGTTGGACTTGAGGATCTTGGAGGTCTTTTCCTACCTTAATGATTCTATTTTACGACTAGAAGGGGGCAAGTCTGAGAAGCTCTTTTTGCATCAATCTAAAACGGAAGTATGATTTTTAATGCTTGCCATTATTTTCTTTGAAATAGGTTGATTCATATAGTTGTGTTTACACCAGAGAACAAGACACATTTTAAAGGCATTTGTGTTATACTAGCATGACATTTAGAGCAGGTTAAAAGTAATTATGCTGCCTTTTTTTTCCAAATATGTATAGCACTGCCAACTTACCTAGCAACCCATCGATGTGGCTTGATTATTTGCTTATTTGTTCTCAAAGCTTCAGCTACTGAAACAATATTTGTACCCAGCAGAAAGAAAAAGGTTGAGAATATGGCCCTTCCAGTTAAAAAAAAACCAACCAAAAAACAACAACACAAGAGAAGGCAAATAAAAACCACTGAAAATTTACATCCTTTTTTCTATCAGGTCTGCTCCAATATACCCTGTGATCTTAATGTTTCTATCTGGTGGCAATGTTTATCATCAACTTCTGAGAAACTTCAGCTTGCTTTCCTTGATTTTTAGCCTAGAAGTGTGAAGGACTAAAAACAAACAAGCAGAAAACCAAACATTATTCGGAGAAGTATCTTGAAAACTCAAGGATTTGTACAGATCCTGACACTGTGAAGAGAGGTGAAAAATACCAATGTTCTTCCTTATGATGGATAACCTATATTAGTTAATCTTAGCTAAAATCAGAGAAAAGATGATATAACCTGGAGTATCATTTACACTGACAATCTGACATCAAGCCCAAAGAGAAACTTGTGCAAGAATCTGACCAGCTGACCTGATTTAAACTATCACAGTTTTCCAGCCTGGGTAACCCAACACAGATTAATTCATGGGAGTTCAGCTGAATGCTGTGAAACCAGCACTGCAAGCGTGTGTTACAACCAGTTCACATGGAGGGAGTAGCCCAGCCTGTGACCTTTGCTTCTGAACTGAATACAACACACACAACACTCAGTGCTGATTGATCTGCTATTTATTCTGCTGAGCCTCCAGTCCTTACTAAGAAAGGTGCTAATGGGCAATACCACCTCACTGGAGCAGTGGTACAAGATTTTGTGTCTCAGAACCAGGAGTTATTCAAAGAACCAGGTCAGTTGAAGATTAAGTTGTGCAAGAAATGCTCCAGGGTAGAAAGAAGGAGCAGAAACAAACAGGAACTGGTTTCAAGTAATGAATCCAGTTTTAAGCAGTTGAGATTTGCTTGGGAGATTAGTGTTTTGTAGACTGACGGGAAAATGAGGGAATCCAATGAAAGAGTAGAATGAATCTCAGTCATTGATACAGAAAAGAGCAGGGACACAGGAGTCCCACTAATCCTCTATTTTGAAGGATCTCTCTGAACAAGCCACTTTAAAATTAATTTTTAATAATTCCAGGACCTAGGAAGACATTATTAAAAAGTAATTGATTTGGTTGAATTGATTGGTTTTTTACAGGTTTTTAGGCCAGGCCATGCAAATTAATATGCATTATCATACACTGTGATACAGGTAGCAGCTTCTCTACAGGCTTTTAAAACATATAAAATATTCCTTGAAAGCCTGCTTTGTCCCATGTTTTTAGACTAAACGTATTGGCTCAGTAACCATAAATGCCTCCTGAAGATGAAAGCAAAAAAAAAGGCATACAGAGGCAAGTCAAGCACACTTTGTAACTACCTCAGTCATATTTAATTTAGCCAGTCAGAATTGAACAACTTGATACAGGGGGAAGAAAAGCTATGAAAATCTTTACTTACTCCTGCTGCACTGCTTTATTTACTCTAGCCCTTGTTAAACCATCAGCACAAAATATAAATTTGGAATTACGCTGCCACTTCCCATTCACCAAGGGGGAGCTAAAAGGCAAATCCTATGCAGTTAACAAAATCCACAGTGATTGTTCCTCTCCAGAGCTGTTTTCACATCCCTGGTTGGCATCTGTCTTGTTCTGCACACCAGGCTCACCTGTGGATGACCATGTGGATAACCAGAGTCTCCCATGTTCCTCAAACCAGAGCCTTGCTGCCTGAGCAGTACCAAGGGCAAATGGCATTACAGGTGAGGCCAGGGTTATACCATGGCCTTGATTATTTGCTCTGGTTAATTGTGCTGAGCAAAGAAAGATGAGGACCCTACAGTGCCTTAATCTTTGTATTTCCCTCAGTAAGTTTATTTTGTCCAGCATCCATTCAAGGCTTTTTGAAAAAAAGAACCTCCTTTGGATGCAATGAGCAACCTTGGCTTGCCTTAGTTCCTCAGTGGGAAAACCTGGTCCCAGACTGATTGTATGCCTTGAATGTATGCCTGTGCAGTCAGAAAATAAGGGACACATTGCTGGCTAAAAATGCCATTGCACAAAACACTACAGCTCACCTACCACTTTGACCAGTCAGGTATTGTGGGACCTGTGGGCCTTGCTGGATGCAGATACAATGAAGAGTCCTGTAAATGGGCCTTCTGGAGAGAAAGCTGAGCTGCCTGGACTGGTCTCTGGAGAGAAGGGTTAAGCATGGCTCATGATTACTTACATTGGGAGAAGACAAGAATGAGAAAATGCTTTTTTGGGTAAAGGATTTGGCCACAAGGCTAAGACATAAAAGATGCACAGGGCAGCACCACTAATATCTCTAGCTGTATTTTAGTGCCACTGATCCCACAAGGGAATACAGAAGGGATCTCCTAGGCTCCCCCCTTAGACAAGTGTTTTTAGGGGTCTCACGTGGGTGTTTGCTTTCTGGATCCAGGTAGATTAGGTACAGGGTAGGTTTCTCATACATTTCTCATACAGAGTGGCTATGACATGGCCAGGACAATATCTTGGAGATAATAATAATAATATTAACTCCAGATACCCAGGGAACTTTAAAGACAAACAGGGTGTTTCCCAATAGCTCTGTTGCATACAGCAGATTGCTGAATATTTCCTTTTGTCCCTGTGACAGCCTCTGTTCAACTTTCAGGGGAAGACCTCTGCAATGAGGGCATCAGTAAAATGAGGTATGCATCTACACATGAGATGTGGTCCTAGAATGCTGGTCAGAAGTGTAGGGAGAGTGATTGGTTTGGGGGTTTTTGGTAAGTGACTGATATTTAGTCACTGTGCAGTAAATAATCTCTCCTTTTAATGGCACTGCCTCTGTTCTTTAAAGTGCACTTTACAAGATAGGAAAGTACAATCAACTCCCGTCAGTAGAGGAGAAATAGCATAGGTCTTCTACCAGATAGCTCTCAGAGCTCTCCAGCAGATCAGGTGGAGAGGAAGGAACAGGCCACAGCCTCCCCAGTTGCAACTCTCTCTGCTCTTTTCAACACACTGAATTTTAAGAGTCCAAGACAGATATAAAATCATGCACTATAAGTTAAGGTTAAACAAGTTAAAAGAGGCAGCTACCAGATTTTGTTTCCAAAGACTGTAATGCTTCCCCATACTTCAAAGCCTCGTGGCTCTTAGTGTCACTAAACCAAAATGACAGTATGTCATTCAAATCAGTGGGGCAGTGACCTCCACCAGTGCAGTTTGGTTACTGAGACACCACTGGGGCCACTGTAGTGTGACTAGGCTGTTCCCCAGGGCTGTGTGGTTCTAGGATCCAGATGAGGCACAAGGATGTTTAAGCCATCACTAGTGCAGCAAATGCAAAAAGGAGAATGGATAGATTTCTGAAATTACAATTTCCCCCTTCCTCATTTATCACAGAAAATGCCGAGTTGGAAGGGATCCACAAGGAACATCAAGTCCAACTTGAATGTCACTCTTAAACATAAACTTTAAACTTCTGTAAGGAAAAACTAGTTTGTCTAATATTGGTCTTTCTCTGGAAAAAGCTGAAGAACAATGATCTCCATAAAAAAAATTAAATTAAAAAATTGTGTGTTAGAGATGCGACTGAACCAAGGAACTGTGTCATGTGAGCCCTTATTTTGGCTTGCAGGTCATTTTGCTTGGCTGGTGGGGAAATCAAGAATGAAGCACAAGGTCATGCCCCCAGCTGTCACCGGAGCTCCCGAATTTGACAGAATATTTCGTGCACAGTGAGTCTAGAGATCATTAAGATGGTGGTATTGAATAACAATTCAGTCCAGAAGAGAAGCAAAAACTTTCTCTTAAAAAGTCGCTTTTTCTTTGCATCTTCTGCTAAAAAAACCAACAGCAACAAAAAGAACAGATGTTTTTTCAAATGGTTCAGCTCTTATTTTAATAATAATGGGGTAAGTTCAGCTTGTTTCAAAGTCACTGCTCAAATTCTGATCAAACTAGGCAATCAGATTACCCAAATTTAGGTGGGGTCTGAGATCCAACTGATTGTAACTTAGGAAGTTCAGATATTCTGGATCTAGCAATCTGTGCTGTCTGTTTTTGGGCTGTGGCTAACACCACAGATGAAGATGGGCAAAGAAATCTGTGTCTGCAGTGGAAAATGGTGGAATATCCTGTCTGAGAAGACTGTTTTCCTAAAAGGCTTCAGTTTGTGATTAACTAACGACCCTGTGCAAAATTATTTCTATTTATTTCAAACAATCTCATCTTCTGTAATTGTAGTTGTCGTGGATAACAATAATGACACATAATATGCATTAGACAACTTGTTAGATAACATGATTCATTAGGTATAGAACTTTGCTTAATTTCTTAAAAAGAAACTTATTCAGACCAACCAAGTAAAGATAACTCAACAAAATATTGGTGGGAAAACTGATGTCCACAAATAAAGGTGTTATGGTCCTTGCCATAAGAAAATCTATGATGTGCTGTCTGTGCCTTCATAAAGGCAGGTGGCCTCAGCAGAGCAATCGAAATTCCTCTGGCAGTCCCAGTAACGCTGACCTGCAAAACTTGCATACCGAATGTGGAGGTAAGAGATTAACATCACATCAATGAACTGGAATTCTTGCCTGTCTCTGCTGCACAAGCACTTGATTGAGGATTATTTGTCCTATTTATTTCCATGTAGTTGGGATCCAGATCCTTGCCTAAGTTTAAATACCAGGAAAATATTTTAAACAGCTTGTATCAGAGATTTCAAAAATGAGAAATTTTAAGAGTACCTAATGCTGGCTTGACTGTACTCCCACTGGATATGACAGCAATTACTTCAGTGGCAATAAAACAAGGCCAAAGCTGACTCCTTGAAAATCCCACCCACAACTCTTTTTCCTCCCAGACTAAAGTTCTTTCAAATTTATTCTTCAGACAAAACTGTGTGGAGTTTTACCCAGTATTCCTGACTAGCCTCTGGATTGCAGAATGTTTTTTCAATCAAGGTAAACACACTCTGCTTTTATCTTGAACTGAGAAGTTTTGCATGACTTTTTAAAACATTAATATTATCAGGAAGAAATTGACTGTAGTAATGTACCCGTTCTTTTAATTGCATTATCTTAACACAGACTTCCAAGAGGAATGCTCAGTGACACTGAAATCCCCATGGCATTTTATAGAGCCCCACCAGCTTTCCTGTCTCTCTGCAAACCAAGGAGTTCTCACAGAGCTAGAACTTGTGACAGCCTAACCTTTGCATTCTGCTTTATTAACCCTTCCCCAGCTAATATTTTAGAAGCATGAAGTCTGTGGGCTGGGGAAAGGATAACTAGCTCATGCCCATCACTCCTCTCCTTCCTGAGCAACTTCTCTACTTTCTCTCTTTGCTCCAAAACAGTAATTTTTTTGTTTGGGGCTCTCTTATAGTCCCACCTCCGCTGTAAATCCACAGTAAATCCAAAGAAGCACCACTTAAGCCAACAAATTGGATATGAAATAATACATGTGCTCATAGACAGACACTTGACTCAGGGAAGATCACAGTTGCTTGCTAGCAACACAGGTGCTGTCACATGTAAGAAATGTAATATTATGGTAACCTCCCTTGAAGTAATGTTTCAACTATGTCCCACAGGTATGTTTACAGGGGTTAATCTAGCATGCAGTGAAAGCTGTCCTAATACACACACAGAGTTTAAAAACAAAATTAATGAGCACTGCTGAGTCCTGTATAATACAACTTACCTCCATACCCTGCTCCATCTACCCAGTAGAGGCGACTTTATACTCTTCCCTCAGGGATGTCAGAAAGCTAACTTCACTACATCCTTCTCTCACGTCCTTGTATAAAAGCTGCTATATAAATGCAAAGCAGATTATTAACAACATAAATAGGATTCTCTTCCCAAAACAAACACTCCCCCTTAGCACAAACTGCCATAACAATACAAAATGACAGCACTGGGTCAAGCCACAATGCTCCAACCCCCTATCTCATTTCTGTGATAATCACCAAACTGATGGGGGTGTGTGTGGGGGGGTGGAATTAAGATTCCTGTCAGTTCCTGATGTCCTTTGGAATATTTTGGATTTTTTTGGACAGTCCTATATCCACCCCATCTGTAAACCCATATGAAGAGCCTACTGCAGTGACTTTGTAAGAATACATATATGTCTTTTGAATGATTCTTTCCCAAGGTAACTTCCCAGGTTATGGGTAGCTGTAACTAGAAAGCACAAGTAGAGTGGTTAACTGCCTGCAATTCTCATTTTTTAGTTTTCTAGCTGTTTTCCCCACCATATTAATCTTTTCTTTCTTAGAATTAGCTTCCTTTCTGGGTGTGTTGTACGTGTTTGCCCGCTACAAGTACTTCCATGGTTCCATCCAGTCTGTGAAAGGAAGGTAAGAAGTTACCGGCTGGATGTAGGTTAACAGCTCCAGGCTGTGGTCTGAAGCTGGGCTGAGAGCAAAAGACTGGCAGTGAAAAGTGATTATAATTGAATGCAACATGGGTAAAGTGTCAGCAACGTGTCTGGAAACCCTCAAGGAAGAGGGCTGGGTGTTACAGCTCAAACCTAGGTTTGGAGGTGCATGTTCTGCAGGCCAGGAGAGAGGAGAGTTTGGATGCTCACCTTATGGACACCTGCTTTGTACTGGGTGTAAT
Organism: Grantiella picta; assembly: GCA_013397955.1. Taxonomy (NCBI): domain Eukaryota; kingdom Metazoa; phylum Chordata; class Aves; order Passeriformes; family Meliphagidae; genus Grantiella; species Grantiella picta. The sequence continues at coordinate 469,672 of VZRM01007187.1, read as the reverse complement.
TTATAACTACATTCAGAGAGACTTGGAAACAGAAGCACAGTTTTGCATGTCAGGGCTACTGTAGGATGGGAGGCTGCTCATGCAAAGCTTGCACCATACCTGCCTGTCTGTATTTTCCCTCAGTTTGTCACATTAAGACCTTTTCTCTAGCCACACAAGTTGCACTAAAGGAAGCAAGCAAATCTGGTTTTGTAGGCTGATGAACCTTCACCAAACTGATAAGAGCACAGGGCTCCAGATAAGCATACATTAATGAATGGTGAGTGCACAGCATCTCCTGATATGAATTCCACTTCGACAAACACTGGCAGGATACCCTCCACTATAGACACTGAAATACATGGTTTGTTTTGTTACACTGAAGGTACTGCCCTGTCTTCTGTGTCCTGATCTAAGGCTCTCTTCCACCACCCATTATCAGTCATAAGAAGATAACAGCACAATAAATGCTTGTCATAAAACTAAAAGACTTGCAATGTCTTCTAGAGGAAGATAGAACACAATCAGACTACCTTGTAGTGAATAATCCTGCAGCAGCAAAAGACTGTCCTATGGGGCTATTTTCCATGGCTTGTGTACTGATGTTCCCATTCTCCTTCAAAACAGCTCCACCAATCCTTTACCCTCTTTGGAAGAGCTGCTGCTGGAGAGAAGGGAGAGGCTGTTTTCCAGAGCAAATATGTGGAGATGGTTTTACATCTCCCAGTAAGAGATGCAATAGTTCAAATAGTGCAATGAACACCAGCTAGAAGACTTGCAACTGCAAGGAAGTTTGAGGAGCAGAAATATGTAAATAAATGAATAAGCAGAGCATAGTTGACTTTTCTTTAATCAACAAAGGAAAAAGTCCTTTGTTCAAGAAATCTTTCCCGTGCTTTACTTCAATACTCTTAAACCAATAGATTCAGCCTCTCAAGGAAATTGTAGAAGAGTAGCTGGCTTCATTATTAGACAGAGCTTCACACTTTGGTGAGACTGATTTTAAATCAGAGGGTGTTGAGAGCCAGCCTGGCAGCCCTGGGAAATGGTTTTGCTCCAAGGCCTGCTAGTAATAAAGACAAACCTGGTCTGCATGCTCAAAGAAGGGCTAAGCTAAGGACTCTTTTCATGCTGTCTTGAAACTGAGAAAATACTTCATAATTTTCATCCAGACATGCCATGCCCAAAAAGGCTACCTATCTCAAGTCTTTAGGCACCAGTGAAATTCTCAGGCTCTTCCTTTCTGGTCCAGAAATCCATCTTCAAGTCAAAGTGATCACCAGACCTCCCATCTCAGCAGAGCATACCTGCCCAATAGATGTGGATGTAAGAGACTTGCACACCTCTCCCTCCATTCCAAAGGCTTCTCTCCCACACTCCTACACCTGCAGTTGCAATGAGGTGCTCAAGATTTTCTATGGCTTTACCTACAGGTCTTCATGTCACAGGATGAAGTAGCCTCATCCTGGAGCCAGTTCCTGACTTCCACATGAAAATTTAGAAACACTGGGGGAAAGTTTTCTCCTAGAGAAAGTATTAGGACTCTCTTGTCTCTAGCAGAAGTCATCATGGGAATAGTTTATTACTAAAACACCCCAAGGCAGTGTTTCAACCATGGTCCTTTCTGATTCCATGCATATCAACTGCTGTGGACCAGCAGTTCCACTGTTATGTACCATGGACAGCTCATTACTGTGTTTTTCTGCATTCCACTTACAGGTTAACAGGGTTTTATCTGAGTGTGATAATTCTGATTTCCTTGGTAACCCTGGGTGCAGCTGGGATTGTCAACAGCTTTCTGGATGAATACCTGGGCTTCAGCATTATGAAGAAAGTCCATAAATTGCTCTGAAGACTGTTATAAAAATATAAATAAACAACATGAATGCTTTGTCTGAACCCCAAAAAGATGATAAGCTACACGTGAATAAAGCATCAGAGCTCTCTCCTAACGGCCCATTGCAATGTAAAATGCATATTTTTCCTGATCTGTTTATGCTTGCTCCTTTCCCTACACTCTAGAAAAAGTCAGTTAGACAGAATATCATGTCACATCTACATTTGCAATTAAATGTTTTCTTTCCCTGTATGCTATTGCAACTCCACAAATAAATCACACAAAACCAAACCCATTAATTCACTAAGTAATTTAGTTGCAACTGGCACTGCAAGCATCAGCCCATCTTACCCACTGCCCTTCAGTTTTGCCAATGGTTCTGTGTCTTCCTGCACCGCTCTTCATTTTCCCCAGAAGTGCCTTCTGTTTTATGCAAATATAGAAACACTTCTATGCAATATGCTGCTGCAAAATCCCCATTTTCCAAGTATATCCAATCCTACTGCTGTAGAAGCACACATGGAAACACTGCTTACTTCAGAAAAGCATTTAAAGCTTCACTTGGCCCTAAGTTTCTGCGAAGGACTTTTGGATTTTATATTTTGGAATGTGCTTACAGCTCAACGCATGCTCACTCTTTTCATATAAGTGGGGCCCTCCTGTGGGCATATCCCAGTCCTCACAGGAAGCCTCCTAAAGACAGGCTGTGCCCAAACACGACACCTGTGAAGTGGAGAGCCAGCCCAGATGAAAAGTAGGCACAGATGCTTGTGCTGCAATTCGATCCACTGCATTGTCTCTCACCAAGGCACAGATGGCTGGGGTGTGAGAAAGACTAGATACATTCCCACATTCTCAGATTCCCAGAGCATGACCACAGCTCTGGGAATCATAAAATCCCAGTGGAAAGTAAACTGACTCAAAAAACAGTTTTCTGCCAGAAGAGAAAAGTCATGGCTTACCACTGTGAGCTCAAAATACACAAATGACCAATTTGAACTATGTAGAAGAATAGAGATGCAAGGCCATGGCTGTTTTGGCAGCTCCTGATAATTCAAATTATTTAGACAATGCTGAATATAGTCATGCTAGAGCCAGCAGGAAGAAACTTCCCTTGTCATGCCTCTGAAGACATGACTTGGCCAAAAATACTGCACATTTATAGTGGTGTTCAGTCAAATCTATATAAGGAACATGCTTATGGTCTTTCTAGTAGTGTACTGAGGTTGCTAACCAGACCACAAGATAATTGAGAGATGGATCAGATTCATAATAACCTTTCATATTAAATAGGTGGACATGTATGGACACATGGCAGGGGATTGGGACGAGACAATCTTTAAGGTCCCTTCCAATCAAAGCCATTCTGTGATTTTATTAAGTTAGCTCATGATAAAATACACAGCTTTGTGCCTGCAGGTAGCAAAGGCTGAAATGGCATGGGAAACTCTAAGATGAAACAAGTGCAAAGATGCGAGACTTAGGTCCAGCAATGTTTGCTGAGGGAAAAAGGACAGATCATGATGGTGAACAGGTTGGAGCTGACACAGCTGCAGAAAGGGCAGCTCTCCATCACTTACCTCCAGGGAGAAAGTACGTCAGGGCCAGATTTAGCAACCACAGAAATCACCAGGATTCTTCCACTAATTTTCCTTCCATGGGCTGAAATATGACAAATCTACCTACCAACCTGCCAGTGATGCCTTCAGTCAGTCAAAGGCAGCAGGAAGCGCTGCTGCCAGAACCAAAACCAAGACAAAGCTCCAAACTATGTAACAGACTTGAAATAATGATTATAGGAGGTCCAAAGGTCGCCTACTGGTTCAAATAGATCTTTCTTAGCCTCTGAAGTTATTTCATTCCTTTAACTGTTGTAGTGCTTTGTGTTACCCATCTCCTCTCCTCTCCNCTCTTCTCTTCTCTTCTCTTCTCTTCTCTTCTCTTCTCTTCTCTTCTCTTCTCTTCTCTTCTCTTCTCTTCTCTTCTCTTCTCTTCTCCTCTCCTCTCCTCTCCTCTCCTCTCCTCTCCTCTCTTCTCTTCTCCACAGACAGAAATAAACAAGGACAATTTAACATGCCAAAAAAGGCAGGTGTGAGGATGCAAAGCATCATCCAGCAACACAAAGCAAGAGGATAAACATAAACAGAACATCTTAAGAGCTCCACAAGCTAATGAGAGGGTGAAAATAGGCCTGGAGTTGAGGATGCCACCTGTTTTCTGCATCTCTATTTTGTCCCCAGTAAGCCAGGGCAGAATGTCTGCGATGGAAAAGTGTTAAAGACTGACTCATCTATAATTAAAAACAAAATATACCTATAATAGATGGATGCCAGCAGTGTCAGTATTTAGTTTGGCTCTGGTGAGAAGCACACAATTTCCTGCCTGCTGATGGAGGAGTCAGTACCTGGCTATACATTCAGCATCACTGCGAGGTGATGCAAATGTTCATCTGTTGCAAATGTTCATACGTCAGTCACAACCAGAAATGATGATGGTCCAGAAACGATGATGACACTGCAGCCTCAAAGCCAGTCAGTACCCAGGAGCCTCTTGCTGAAAGCATCTGTTCCCAGGAAGCACTCCCTGTGTCAGCATATGCTGAGGGGTAACTCCAGCAAGCTGCTCTGATCTGGGCCAGTCTTGTTCTTTGGGCCTCCTTATCCACATCCAGAATGGTAATGAACTGGCATTGAGAGGGGAAACCTCACCTTAGAGGCTGTATGTGGGGCCAAACCAGCCAGCTGAGTGAACAGAGATCCAATGTCTGATCCTCCATGACTCCCTGGTAGGCTTGGAATACACAGGAAGTGGTGCCAAACCTTGAAGGCTGCATGGCATGTTTACCTTGGACAGGCCATACATGTCCAACAGATCTATGTGCATGTTCCAAAAGGCTTCTGACAACAAAATTCTCACACTGTTGTAGCAGTACGTGATGGGGAATTACTCTAAGCATGTCTTTATCCTTTCCCAGTTTTCTCATCTGTTTTCTCCAACTTCTATGTCCAACCACGCGTTTCCCTTCTTTCATCCCCCCCTAATCTCCATCTTGTCTCCTCCCTTGAAAACACATTTCTACTCGCTACTTTTGCTCCCAGCACAGAATAAACACAAAAGGTTGGAGCTGCCACCTCTAACAGGCCCAGTTAAGGACCATCATCCCCATAGCATCTGCCTGAGCACACGCCTCACCTCAGAGCACAGGAAGCTGTCTAGCCCACCTTGCTGGAGAAAGAAAGGGGCACCATGGCAGAAGGCGGTCCAGCAGCTCATTACAGCGCTCTGCGCTCTGTCGCACAGGGCCAGCTGCTAGGGCTGCCTGGGATGCAGGGATTCACTAGCTGCTGAACCCACTGGAGCGAGAGTAGCATCCTGGGATAGGCCATATCCTGCCTGTAAGTGCTGAGGGCAGCTCCAGCAGGTACTGTGATGCAGCCATACAGAAACCCCAGGGCTGACTGAGGCCTGCCTGCATCCAGTTTCCCTCCCCTCCATGGAAGATCGCTCAGCGAGGCAGAGGAGTGGGGCAAGACATGATTCATATACACCAGGTATATGACTCAGATAACCATCTTTTATTTGGGTTTCTTTTTTTGTTTGTTCTCATTTTGTTTCTTTTTCTTTAAAAGTGGTGTGTTAACATCAGGTATTTTTCTACATTTTCAGACTCTGTACAGGTCTTAAAAGGAAATAAGCAATGCTTAATGTACAAAGTAAAACCAGAAAACTAGAAAAATCTGAATAAAATGGAGCAAGTTGCTGTCAGGGATACAGTACAAATTAGTAATTAGACGTCATCTGAAGTGCAATACCACTGCAGTAAGGATGAGTCAAGGAATGAAATAAAAATACTCTATTTTAAACAAACAGTATATATATATATTTATATATATATATTTATATGTATATATTTTACAGATAGTAGACCCAGTGTTATCTGTAGAATTGTAAAAACATATTTACAAATGACTTTTTTTTAAACATTACATATACATCAGCACCATTGTAAGAAAGAAAAAAAAAAACCAAACCAACCCCAAATCTAATAAAATCTACTCTCTAGTACTTGATCCCAGTATGGGGTATTTGGAGGAAGCTCTACAAAGACAACAGAGACTCGTCTTCACCACCATTTATCAACAAAGCCTGTATCTCCCTGATGCACATGGACTTGCATTGGCTGCTGTGTGGTGGATGTGTGTTTCTAAGCCCCCGCTTCTCAGCTGTGTGTTGGTAGGTGAGCCTCACCCGGGGCATGGGTGCTGTGCTGTCCCCAGCACTGTTCCCTGCCCAGCAGGGTGGTTGCCTCTTCACCGTCACAGCTCTGTCACCCAGATGTGTGACCCATGCTCATGCCGACACACACACAGCCACAGCACCCTGGCCCCTTCAGGGTGCTGCTTCTCCCACTGTTTGCATTCCCCTTCCATTCTGACCAAGAGATGCCGACCCACAGGATGAACCAAAAACTTTGGCTGATGCTTCCTGTCACTGAATTAGGGCCCAACCTGGCTCCTGCTGAAGCAGCAGGCAGGCAAACCATGCTTATCCTCAGCAGCAGCTGGAATTGGCCTTCATGCTATATTTTAAGAAGGGGTCAGCTAAAAGAGATGCAACTAAAGCCATTTTCAAAAATGTAGCAGTCAAGGCAGGCTGAATTGATGGCTCACCTTGAGCACATTAAAAATGCAGCTTGTCCTTCTGCATCACAGCATTAGAACAGGTAACTCTCCCCACTAGGCAAGCCCTGCAAGGGAAACTGCTCAAAAAGGAACCTCAGTGGAGCACTGGGATGGTTCCAGGCTCATTTGCTCCCCTTCTTTAATGTGATGCATGTCTGTGCTCCACAGGGAAAGGCAGGATGTGAAACTGCCAAGTGCCAAGGCCCTCAGCCTCCGTGGAATTCAGGGGCTCAGCACTTGGCATCACTGGGCCCAGGGAGAGCTGCGCAGAAGGAGATCAGGATCTGGAGAATTGGGACTGGCACTTGTACACTTCTGCTGCAGAGCACAACTCATGGCTCACAGAGGCCAGTGCTAGGCCAGAGGGTGCTAAAGCTCTGGACTGTGGGTCATGTTAACATTTTTTATGCACAACTATATAACGTGATAAGCAGCTCTCAGCTGAAAACACTGAAGAGGTGATAGGTTCCAGAAAACAGCCTCCAACTGCAGCTTGGAAACCCTGCTGTACACACTCAGAATGGCTGGTTACTCAGTATTGTGTGAGATCTATCACAGCTTCTTCACAGGGCTGCTCGGCACTGGTCCACACAGTGGAGATAGACCTTATTTGGGCGGACCCCATGTTTGTAATATCAATTATTTTACCCACTCATGAATGGTCTTTACAGTAGTCCTTCACTGACTCCTGTTCTTCAAATACTGCAGTGAATTTTATTCCAGCAAACCAGAGAGATTAGACCAAACATCTGTTTAAAACTGAACATACCACATTGAGAGCCCAGACATCCTGGAGTAATATTACCTGCCAAACTCTACTTTTCAAGAGGGGAGGAGAAAGTCTTTCTGTGTGCCAAACCCTCACTGTATGTTTTCTTCATGCCTGTTTTCTCCTTGCCTGCCTGACCCTTTTTGGCTCACCAGAAAAAAAATGCAGCCTTTACAGCTTGCTTTACACTGAAGGAACAGGAGGGGAAGGGAGTGAACTGAACACATCCTGGGGAGCAAGGAGAGGGAGTGACCTGCTGAGGACATCTGCTGATGTCTCTTGGTACCTCTCAGCCCTTCAACACCCCAGACAGCAGGGAGACGCCAAGTGCTCTGACTTGGGAAGCACTATTTCAAGTCACAAGAGGACTGACCAGTTCATTAAGTTAACCCACCACTAGGCTGTCTCCAGCAGCAGTCACATAATCAAACTGCCCTCACAACACTGCCAAACTTATGTTCTCTTACACTTGTACTGGGGTTTATCACTCTGCAGTGAAAACGGTGACCTCCCTGTCATTGTTTAGGTTTGTCATGTGAGTGCTGCGTGTTCCCTTAAGACAGCCCAGAGCCATCCCCATGGGCCTGGCCATGGCTCTCCCAGACCTGCTTGCCCCCAGGGTTAAGCCTGTTTCTGACCAGGGCCTGTGCAATTGCCCCTGGACATCTGTAGGCTTTGCTCCCAGCTCTTCCATCTGCTTCCCTGGAAGCTGTAACGTGCACAGTCATATGATATGGGAGATACAGAGATCACACCACACCACTGTGCAATGAAGCCTTGTTTTAAGTGGGGACAGGACAAATTTTCCCAGCCAGAGGCATTAGCTGGCTTTTCCAGTTTCCCCATTCTGCCTCACATACACACAGAGTGGGTGCTGCCACACAGTAAAGATTGCTTGGTGGAAGTTTTGGGATGCTGATGTTTTCATCATCCCCTGAATCTTCCAAAGTTGGCTACAGATCAGCTCAGTTTGCACAATTAAAAACAAAAGAAAACAAAATAACCCCAAACCAAACCAATTCGAACAAAAAACAACAATCCAGGGATGGGGAGAACATCCAACTCTCTCTTTGCTTTTTCAAACATAACAACCAAAGCTCCAGACTATACAAGCCCGTTCACTGGGGGTTTCCAAACAACTCATCCAGTTCTTGAATCCACTCATCTCCTGGTCCACTCTTAATAATGGAGTCCACAAGGTCCGCACCCTCTGCTAAACTGGAGAATGACCCCCCTGCTCCTTCATTACTGTAGTTGTAAGATACGTCCTGAGTGGCATTCCTCTCGTAGGCCTGGCCTTGGCTGCTCTGAGCAAAGTTACCACCTGGCATTTGCTGCGTTGAGGGCTGACTGAAGCCTGACATGGCAGGGACCCCTTGGCTTATTGCTGGCATCACCATCGGCCTGGCCTGGCTGGCTGCCTGTTGCCCAGGCAGTGGTTGCAGCAACTGTCTCCCCAGGGCTGGGTTCAGGGCTCTCACTGTCCCACTCGTGTCCACAACTGTCTGATTGAGCCCCTGGGGGAAGTGCTGCTTGGATAGCCGTGGCTGCCCGGACGGCATTGCATACACAGTGCCGTTGTTGAAGGGCCCCATTTCACCGCTAGTCCTTCCAGGTATGCCTTGCAAACCTCGCTGCTGCCAGTTCTGTATTCCTTGAGGTACAGTTCCCATCAGGTTTTGAAGTCGTGGTGCTTGTGGTCTTGGCAAGACCTGGCCCACAGGTCCTTTCATCTGCTGCTGATGCTGGGGAAGAGCAGAGTTTACCAGCATGTTCTGACCAAAATTGCCAACCATTCCCACTGCTTGTCCAGAGGCAGGCTGCCTTGTTCCCTGGCCTGCGCTGTGGGCCATATTCATGCTGCTTTGGTTTGGGTGCTGCAACATTTGGCTCATCCCTGTGCTCATACTGTACATTCCTGGCTGGCTGGAAGAGGCATTGCTGTAAGGAGCCATGCTGATATCCGACTGGCCCACAGTGGTGGGCAGCGTGCTCGGGCTCTGGGAGGGACCCATGGCCATCATGCTCGCATTCTGGGCCATCATTCGGGATGTTCTCACACTCTGGAGTGCTGCTTGGTTTCTCACGGCTGCTATATCCTGGGGTGAACCTGCACCAAAAAGGAAGGAAGGTAAGAAAAAGCCCACAATCCTGTAAATCTTAATTAACACATCTTTGCATAAGAGAGAATCTCTAGGATCCTCTTCAGTACCATATATCTTCTTCAGCTACACCTAATTCAGCTTCTAGCAAGCAAGTGGGAAAACTTCCACTGGTCATCTTCAATGGCAGCAAAGCCGCTGAACCTCAGTTAACCATTTGAAGCTCTCTTTTAAATTTCTCCACTGTCTTTCAAAGGCAAGCCTTGAAAATGGAAATGTCAGGCTCAGAAGGCCAATCAATTTTTTAATAGCTCAGAAGGCATAAATGAATGGATTTTCTATAGCACCACTACTGATTAATTCTATGGAAAGAAGAAAAATTAGGGTTTTCTGGACATTTAAAGCAGGGAGAGTGTATTAGTGAATCAATACTATAAGCACATTTTACTTCACCTTAGGCCAGTGATGGGAAACCAGAAAATCCTAGCCTTGTTAAATTCCACACTGTGGCAGGTAACTTAACCATGCTTGTGTCTTCCTTTCAGGGGTAGCTGGGAGCTATCAATTTCTGGGAAGTGAATATGCTTCTGTATTTACTATCTTTATTTAAAGACAATTACCTGGAGCTCAGGTTATGCCATGGATTCATTGTGGATTTGAGTCACTACCATCCCTAGCTAAATACAACACTTGGCAGATGAAGCTCGGAGTGTATGAGGCACACAATTGCTCCAGACTCAGATGTTATTAAATGCAAGGTGTAAATATAAAATCATTGCTTAAGAATTCAGAACTGTACAAGAGAATCTGAATGTTCTTAAATCAGCCTCAATTTGCTGTCCCTCAGTGGCAGACAACATCCCTGAACATCAGTGGGGAGTGGAGAACCCTGGTCCCGGTTATTGACGTTGGCTTGCCTTCTGTGAGAAATGGGTCTGGATAAAGGAAGCGTCATTTCTATACATGTTATTCTATTACATAATGCAGAGGATGGCTACAACTCCATTTTCTGCAGCACCACAAGCTTCTGGTGGGTGCTTTTAGCTACAGCACACAGCTAAATGAAACATTTTGTGGCATGAAGAGAGACCATCTGGATCTCACTGGAACAGGCCACATGTAGTGGCAGCTTTTACTTTATTCATGCTATCAAACTGCTTTCTTAATGATTGTCACTGGTGTCCCCTTGATTTTTCTTAATTTAGATCATCTCCTTCCATGATTAGAAACAGTCTTTTCACGATGACTCCAGCAAGTGCTTGAGATACAGATAATGTTAAAAACATAACGCAACTTTAGCTATTTTTTAATTGAAAATGGCAGTTGAAAAGCTCCAAAGGAGTCACTAACAGCAAGAGGTTGACATACTACTTCTGTTAACTACTGTGCTTGACATAAGAGACAGGAGGTCAGACAAGGAGTAGTTAAAAGAGAGATGCAACAGATTTTAAGATTTTGGTCCACCTTCTGGTCTCATTTACACATAACCTACTGCACTGGATTACATTCACGTGACTAAAAAGGAAAAAATGATGAACTATTTAAATTAGTTCATTTATGAAAATTAATTCCTTGCTCTGTCAGATTAGTCTAAACTCTCTTTTCTGTTTTTTTTAAATAATACATACAAAGGCAACGTTTCAAAGAAGCATGAATGCAGAGAGATTGTATGTGTGGATCTCAATGCATGCTGTGCACACACACTTCTTCATTTTGGAAATTAATTATTGGGGGAAAAGAGTAATTTCATACAGAACTTACGGTGTCAAAGATAAAAATGAGGAGGTGATCAGAAGAAGACACCCTGATATGAGCCAGCAGAAGAGGTGGCTGCCTGTTCATGTCCTGGGAACCAGAACAGCAATGTGAACTGTCCAGAATTGCCTCCCTTGTTTTCTGTTGCAGCTACCTGACACTGTCATGAATATAGAGCACAAGTGTGTGTTCATTTCATGTCTGTATAGAAATCATGGTTAGTGAAGATATTCAGCTGATGCTTTGCACCTAAAAAGCTCAGAATTAACTTATTTTCCTAAGCCAAAATGAGTGCACTTACATTCTTCAGTAACCTAAGAGCACATCAAAAAAATACTTGCACTTTTTCTGAGACCATAAAAAAATCTCTATTTGCATCTCAGATATTTCACTGTGTTTCCCACACCTGACATTTATCAGTCACTTCCAGATAAGGATGACCTCTCTGAAATTCTCTGCTCATCAAATTAGATAAAGTGGGGAATGAAGCAGTGGCAAACCCAAGATACAGTCAGAAATGCTAGCAGGAAAAAAAAAGCACCATAAGAGTAGAGGCAAAACAAATGTGAAATAAAAAAAAGGACAGTTTTCATTGAAGGGAGCAAAAAGGAAAATATAAACTTAACTGAATATGCAAAATTGGGCATTCCCCTTTAGTAAAATATGTGGTGTGTGCAACAGCCTGAGTTCCTCTTCTGACACACTGCTTAAATCCTGGTCTTCACAAACTGCACAAGCTTTCACACACCTGCTACCTTGAGGGGCATTGACTCCAAAACAGGAAAAGTAATTGGACTTTTACCTTGGAATTGATTGACCTGTTGCACTGGATACGGGCTCCGCTGTTGATGCAGATGCTGCCGAGGCAAATGTGACTGCTGCTGCAACTGCTGGAAATGAAGGAGGGAAAGAAAGTAGAAGAGAAAGAGATGATTAATTAATTAATGGACTGGTGGCAAAACTGCAGAACTGCAGTGGCTCTTACCTGGTGAGGTGTTCTGGAGGGACAGGCAGAGTCATCTGGAGAACCCTCCTCACAGCACTTGGGCTACTCAGCACTCAGACTCTTTTTGGCTCAAAAAGGAACAAGCACTGAAGCCAACATCATCCCTCCTTATGTACAGCCATGTCCTTCTGACCTCTACAGCATGAGCTTAACTGTCTTCAGGCAGAAAGGATGTGAACTAAGTTTGCTCACCTAGTCTAAGGGCAACTGTAGCCACACACACACACACTTTCCTTCCCTCAGTCCTGTCAAGGTCCAGAGGTTTGTTTTCCTGGTGCAAGACTTTGCTCCATGTCTCTACTCATAACATTCAGCTGCAAGGATTACTGCATCCTGGCCCAAGCACTGCAGCCTAGGAACATTCCCAAGCCAAAACAGAAATGGATACTAAGGCATATTTCCTCCTGTGCTTCAGTGAATGATATTTGGGAAGTGGTGACTGCAAAATGCATTGCTCCCTTGATCCAGACCACGTTACTCCTCCGTGGTTGTTTTCTATGAATACTTGTGAATATTTTAAAACAGAATCAAGGGCTGATTATAAAAACAGAGCTTTTGGATGCTAGGGTGTACTCAACTAAGCACTTACTGAAAGGACATGTCTTGGAGAATCATCTGCAGCTGTACAAATATTGTGTCCAAAACCAAGGATGTGTAACAAAGGTACAAGAATGGCCGAGATGGAAAAGAAGGAAGTACTAATACCTGCATTCACAAGTACGTGTTACAAACGATTAAAAAAAAAGGGAATCTTGTTAGGCACAAGCTACCCCAAAGATAGGAGCCTGAGGACTGTGACTTTGCCAATTTTCATCTCTGCCAGCACAGTTGACAGCCTCAGCCTGGTGGCTTTTTAACATTTTTAGGCTTGCCTTCAGCAGCCAAGTCACTGACTGGCTCTTGGCTTTATGCATGTGAATTGGTCCAATCCACAGGATGCATTACTGTGTCCTCACTCTTGCGCACTTGTTCACACTTGAACAAATTCAGGCATCTGTATCCGAAATATTTCTAGGAGCACCCTTCCTGTTCACTGGGAGTAAATTTTTCTGTTTCTCAGGAGCAACAAGAGAAGGGAGGGAGGCAATCTGTATTTCTGTGGTTACACAGCATGCATGTATTCTAACACAAATTGAAGCAGACAGTCTTAAGCTGTTTTTCCTTAGCAAGAGAGGAAGAAGCCAAGCTTAAAGCAACTGCTGACCTACCAGAACATTATCTAAGTAACATTAGTGGACTGCAGCTTTAAACTTGGTATGATCTTGTAGGAACTCAATGGTGTGACTTTCCACTGGCTTTTTCCTGGGCTGCTTTAAAACTACAGCTGAATTAAGCACACACCACCATTCAGACTGGGTAGTTTAACATTCATATTGCAAAGCCCAGGAGCTCAGGAGGCCAGGTGATAGCTCCAATGCATCTCTTCCACATTGCCACTGCCAGATGTGACGTCTTGGGCATGTTCTTTTATCCCATACCACATTTTTGGTGGGTTTTAAATTTTGTTTTCTCGGTTTTTTGGTTTGTTTGTGCTTTTTGTTTCTTTGTTTTCTCTTTTTGTTTTGTGCCCGGGATGAATCCCTGGCTCCAGGAATATTGCGATAGGTGGGAGCCAGTCCGGGATTTCCTGTGAGAGTTGGGGCAGGAGAAAGGGCAGCTCAGCCCTTTCCTGCTGAGTGGGTGATTGGGCTAGCCCGGCAGCATGGTCTCTCTAGCAGAGACACTGTTGCATCATGGATTTAGCCTGTTTCTTTTTCTTTTCCTTCGGCACTTGGGCTTACTGGCTCGTTTCTCTGCTGTTTGGGAGCCCAGAGCCAGTATGTGCCACGATGGGAACCAGGACCGGGAGTAGCCCTGTCCCCTGCCGGGAGCCATCCCGTCCCGTCCCATCTCAGCACAGCCTGACCCAGGCCTGAGCTACCCAGGCCCAGCCACCGCCTGAGCTGCCCAGGGCAGCGATTCCTGCCCAGCCCTGCTGTGTTCTCTGCTACTGCTCCGGGTTTGTGCTACACTCCAACCCAGCACCCCATGCCTGCCGGGGCACCCTG
>VZRM01007187.1:369896-452726 GCA_013397955.1 Grantiella picta | reverse complement strand
GAGCTCCGGGGAGCATTCCCGGCAGTGGGCTGTGTTCTCCCAAGCCGCCCCCGCCCAGCCTGAGGCTGTCCCGCTGCTCAGGGCAAACACCGCCAGCGCTCCCGACCCGGCACCCTAATGCCGTGTTTAAAAAGCGGCGTGCCCAGTCCCTGTCTCGGGTGTTAGGAGCCCGTAGAACCTCTTTAACTGATGAATAAAGATGACAGGTACTCATTCAAAACCACCGACTTGATGGAAAGGACCTGAATCACTGCGGCATCCCTTGTGCAAAGCCTACCAGGGTGAGATTCAGCTTCACCTGCCTAACTGGGGGTTTGAATGATGTCAGTCACTGTGTGATCCGGAACGTACAGAAAGGTGATGTTGCAGCACCCACCCCGACCCAGCCAGGGAAAGGGTTAAGTTCAGCTCTGAAGTGTAGCTTGGGAAATGAGGATCAGCCTTTCTGTGTGAAGGTCAGCTTTTCAAGGACCCTTCTGAGGAAATAACAAAATACGATCTGTCCACATTTCTACTTTGCAAGATACTCCCTGAAGGGCTCTCTGCTGAAAGGCAGCGCTCCCGTATTTAGGTTCTTTCCCCTTTTAATATCTACCCCAGTTTGAAAGTTCCCTCGGTGTTCCTCTTTCCACTTCTCCACCACTCCCATCGCACACCGCACTTTGCACTTTACAACCTGGTCAAGGATGGTCCCTGCAGCATCCTGAGGGCTGCAGCAGTGGCAGGGTGTCCCCCAGGCTGGGATCAGGGAATTGCTAAGGATCCCTCAGCTGCTCCAGCACTGAGCCCTTCACGCACCCCTGTGGCTGAGCTCCTGCTTTCTCTGCTTTGGGGACACACACATTCGCTGGCTGTCTCCAGCAGAGCTGATGGCAAAGGCTTTTTCCTACCACCCCCTGGCCCTCCCCCGGCTTCTGATGAAGTCATCAAGCTACCGATTGCATAACTGATGCACAGGACTATCCTGTGTTATACTGGGAGATGGGCCAACTGCTTCCATTTATAGACAAAAGCAGTGCCATGCTGCCAAATAATGGAGCCTTTGCTGCAGCCACTACAAGGCAAAGGAAAAGGAGGGGGGAAAACCCAGGAGCCGAAGGGCATGCTGTGAAGTGACATCCCTTGGAGCTTCCTCTGTGAGCTTCAGTGCACAGCTGCCTTTGGGGCTGCAGCCCAAGTCCTCACTGAATTGCCTTAAAAAAAATCTTCCTACAGAACTCCTGTCCTGGCTCTTAATGCACACATGGGTATGGCTGAGGGACAAACTCACTCAGCACTCCATTCTCTGCTGGATTATGTTATAAATTAATTCTGGAGTTTAAAAGGAAGAAAGCTTTGAGAGGAGCCCCACCAGCTGACATGAGCCTGGTGTACTGTGCAGCAGCTGAAGGAAATACAAAGATTAGTACAAAGGTGTTACTTCCAGTGTTGTGTGTTTAGTCATTTCGAGGTACATCATGAAAACTTCCTGTTTCTGGTTCAAACAGGTTTAAAGCCAGGCTTTCTTCATCTAGACCGCCCTCCTGCCCAGAACATTTCCTTTCCTTTTTTTTGGCAAAAGTTCTTCCTAAGTGATGACGAAAGACCCTCCTGAGATCGCTGGGAGCAGCCCTGGGTTCTGTGTTCAGAAAATGAGAGCACAGACCAGGCAAAAGGTCTCTGCAGGCAGGGAAATGCTCCCTAGCACCTGGGAGCAGAGCTCTTTCCCCAGAGCTTTAGCTCTGTAGTCCGGCACTGTTATCCTCTGAGGGGTGTGTGGGGAGATGACACCTGGCAATGGGCTGTGCGGCAGGGAGCTGGGGATGAAGGAAGCAACACTGGGCTCTACAGGGCTGCCTCTTACAAGCCATGGCAGCTCCAGACCCAGGTGCAGTCTCCTCACGGGAACCAAACACCAAATCAAGCAACTCAGGCTAAGCGCAGCGCCTCCAAGCTCACAGGGCTTCAAAACCAAACTAATGCAAGCTTCACTGACAACCATGTTTGCTCCTGCTCTGCCTGCCAGCTCCCTCATCCTCCTACTGCACCCTGAGCCTTCCTGCCCCTAGACTTCCTGCTCCTCCTCCTCTTCATTGCCTGCTATCCCTTTCTCCTTCCTACACCCTCTGCCCAGCCTCTGCATTTTCCTTTCTCCACCACCTGGCACTACTGCCTCTTGCTTCACTCTCCGTACACTCCCATCAGCATCCAGCCTGTGGCTGCAAGTCACTCTTGCAGCTGCTCATGCTGGTCCCCAGTGGCTCATGCTCCCAGCTTGGCTCACCTGTAACTGCCAGGGATCTGCAGCAGCCTGGGGACAGCCCAGCTCCTTCCCCCCCAGCCCTGTGCTCCTGTGTGCATGTGGGCACATGTGTACAGGGCTGCTCTGTGGGCAGGTAGTCCCTGAAGAGAGTGACAAGATGTCCTGGAAGGAGAAACACAGGTTGTGTACTCAGGCTGTGACATCTGGGAAAATGGTACAGTGTGATTTCTGATTTTTCACTCTGGCTCTTTTTAACACCACCCAAAGCCACTGTATGCTACTCTCAGGCTACAAACAGCTCTCTCCTGCTAACTGTGGCTCGAGCAGAGGCAAAGGCATTTCAGTTGGGAACAGTGGTGCTGCAGCTCCGCTGCAGGGTCCTCACTGCAGGACAGGTGAAGCCAAGAGCTGCTTACATAAAGGGAGGATGGTGCCAAGGCCCCTCAGCTGTGCCTCAGAGCGAGTTCAAACACAGGCTGGCCCTGGCTCAGCCTCCTGGGAGCCCTCCTGCCCCTGTAGCCTCAGCTGCCCACTTTTAAGGCAGCCCAGGGACAGAATCAAGAGCTTGGCCCTGGTAGCAAAACCAGGTATTGAAGGAGCAAAAGAGCTGCCATTCACAGAGCCAAAAAACTGCCACTGTTTCCAAATGGTCAGCATAACACACCTGGGCAGGTTTGTAGCTCTGCAGGGCACGCAGTAAGATGGATTTGTTGCGGGATCTGGCTGCTTACTTAATGCCTCCACGGGAGTTGCCCCCTGTGGATAATCCGATCCTTAGTTGAGTGACAGGAGGATAAATCCTGTGTCCTCCCAGAGTATTTCCAGGTCACTAATGGAGTGACAGGATACTCCATAGAAGCGCAGAGTAAAGTGTGTGATATGCAGAGTTACGCACAGTAAACATAAGTGACTTTAAAAATATAACAATGGGGAGTGGGAACAAGATTTTCCTCTTTGTCTCAAATCTTACGTGCCTCTTCCTTATCATGCAGCAATTTATTCCTTCTGCATGTCATTCAATCTCCCAACTGCAGCTAAAAGCAACCACACAATTTTGTTTCAGAACAAGCAGAACGACCACCAGCTGAAGCCCCAAGAAGCAGGCAGGGGCAGCCAAGCCTGCCCATTATCCCTCTGTGCACAGCCTGATTTCGGAGCCTTGGGTGTGGAGGAGCTAGCTCTGCTCCTGCTGAAGGCCAAGGAGGCAAAGTGGCACCTCAGGGAAAAGGGGGTTGTTCCAGGCAACTACTGGTAGAAATCAAGAGAGAATGGGTATTCCATGTGCTGGAACACAGCGTTACTCAAAAAGGCAAAATGTAGACTGGAAAGCAGGGTGTGAATGTGCGAAAAGGACAAACAGACATAATTTCCTGTGCCATTCTGTGGCATGTGAGCAAATGGAATCCTTAAATATACAAAGCAAATAGAAGCCAGGAGGTGACTTATTCCATGTACTGCATCAGAAGAATGACACTAGAAAAATGTATACAATCAGACATCTGCATTTTAGAGTCAGAGCAGAGAAGGAAGACATAAAAATGATTTGCGGCAGAAAGTGCCTTCCAGTGAGCGACTTCAAGAGCTCAATCCATTTAGCTTACCACAAAAAGAATGGAGAAATGCTTTGACCATGGTGAATAAAAATACCTTCATGAGGGAAGAAATCCCTTAAAGAACTCTTTTATCCAGTGAAGAAGGCAAAACCAGATACAAGGACTGGAAGCTGAAGACAGATTCAAATCAGAAAGAAGAATCACGTTTTCTACACTCTGATTCCATTACCCATCAGAAATGGCAGATCTCCACAATTTGATGTCTTCAAGGACGAGTGCCTTTCTGGATAAACACAACACTAGTGCAGTGGGATGGCTGTGACGTACAAGGCAGAACAGTACTGTCTGCCCTCACCTCTGTGCAGCCCTGAGCTGCTGCTGGGCACACAGGCAGCAGTTCTGCTCTCAGGCACTGCCTGCGTGTCTGTGTGTGTGTCTGTGTGTTAAGAAGGGTCTCCAACATGTTACTGGGATCAAAAATATTACTCCCTTTCCATACGCTAGGTCACAGTAAAACATCATCTCTACCCCGCGTTTTTAGGGCAGCCTGAAAGCATGTTCCTATCCTCCCCCAGAAATATTTCTATTGAATTCCTTGTAACGTTGTTACTTATTGTGCCTTGCAGGGATCTTAATCCTCTCTCTGAATCACACTGTCCACAGCAAAGCCACCTTTCTCAGAATGGTACCATCTGATAGACTAAGGGAATAACAAATCCATTCATTTCATACTTCTGGGGGTGTTTTTTGCCTCGGAAAAATCAGTGTATAGGATGAAGGGATGGAATATGCTCCTTCACAACTCCAGCTCCAGCAGCAGGCTCAGCAGAGCAGATTGCTTCACCTATTTTCTCTGTCATCCAGCCTCAGGGAGGGGCTGCAAACCTCTCCTCTCCCCCCAGGCCCCCGGTTGCCATGGTCTTTCATACAGTATCTGAGCAAACAAGATCCCTCTGATGTTTGACACCAGACCTCTGCATGCAGCCAATTTGTTTTCCTTTCACCTCCCTTTGCCTGCATCTCTCCTCCCTGTGTTTTCCCATACAGTTTATTCTGTCCACAGAACAAACAGGATCTGTCAGACTTCAGTGTATTTTTGTTTTCTTCTAGGAATTTTCCAGTGTCTTAATTTCTGGTGATGAAGCAGGTAAACAAACGGCTCTAAAAGTGGCAACTATTTTTCTAACACTGTTTAAGAGCTAAAGCTGTCAGAAGTTCCTCTCAAGGCCTGTGAGGAGAAGGGGCTGTCGTTTTGCTGGCGCCTCCTCACACACCCACTTCTGCACCAGCCCAGGGGTATAATTCCACAAACCCTGAGCACCAACCATGGGATTCAGGAATGTAGCATTTCAACAGAATGCCACTGAACTTCAGCCAGCCTAATTAACCCAGGCTCATTTCCTCTTTTACAAATAATAGCTCTGGTGATTTCTCCCTTCCCCCAAGAAAGAAACCTTTGCAGGGAAAATCAGCTTTCAGTTTTGTTTATCACCAGTTTCACCAGCTAAGACCATGGTCTGGAGTGTAAGGACATAATGGTTGGGTTTGTGCACTGAGACAGAAGTATTCATTTATCACAAATAACTATTTTCCTTGTAATTGCGATTTTTATTCGTCTTTTTAGGAGGAAAAAAAAAAGTGGATCAGACCAAATTCAAACCGAAATAGCCTCTTTATATCCATATATTAAAAAAAAAAAAAAAAAGTGGAAAGAGAGAAATAAGCACTGGACCCCAGGCAAGGCTGATGGCAGGGAGGGATTGAAGAAACACTGAAGTGCCCAACCTTATATTTTAGGCATATGATGAAGGCTGTAATTAGTCCCCTCAAAGACTGCTGCATGAAGCTGTGCCATCACGGCATTCCACAGTTTGCCCTGCCACTCAGAAAGCAAGAGGGAACCTTCGGGGAGCAAAAGGCAAGAGGAAGGAGTTGAAAACCTGGCCCATGCCAAAGCTTTTCCATGTCACATCCCTGCTGCCTTCTCCCACGGCTGAGGGCTTCCGAAAGTATAGATCAGCCACGCTAGAGGAGCTGAGACCTGTCCTCTCGGTGCCAGCTCGGCTCTGGCTTGGCAGATTTCCTGGGACTTTGGAAGCTGGTCCTGGAGAAAAGCAGAGTGAGAGCTAAACTCATGGAGGCCACTGGACCCTGAAGCTCGTGCCTGATAGTAATTCTCCTGCTGCAGATTTTAGCTTTAATCAATGCCCCCTTCAAGCCCATCCTGGAGCAGGAGGGAGGAAAGCTAATGTGAAGTGTAAGGATAATCACGGCTAGAGAGCCCCTGGGAAGAGGAAGAGAAGAAAAATGGAAGATGAAAGCAGGCAAATGGTTTAAACAAACAGTCACACAGGGCCAATGAAAAGGGGGGAACAGAGGGAAAATGACACAATAAAAATAAATGCTATAAGAGAAAGAAAAGCTTCTAAGCACACACAGGGAAAAATGTGGGGCTAGGAAAAAGCAAAAGTGTAAGAAAAAGATGCTATAATGGAGCTCTCTAGCAGTTAACACTCCCTATTACCAGGCAGCCCCTTTCCTTCTAATGGCCCAAGCCTGTACCACATTATCACCTTGGACCCCATGGAGCTCACTGGTTGTTGAGGTATTTTACAGAGCCTGGCTCTAGCTCACGCCTGGCAGAAGCTGTCTGAAGTCTCCTGCGGATGACTGCAGAGATTTTTTTTTTCTATTTTTTTTTTTACTCTAGGTGAAATTTTGTTAAATTTCCTCTTGGTTGTTTTGTTTGAGTATAAACAAAAGGTATTTTTTCACACTTAAGGGCGTTCTTCAGATCCTTTTCTCTGTGCTGTGATAAATGAAATCTTTCATTTTTAGAAATTCTGACTTGGCACTTGTGTTGCTCCTCAGAAAGCAGCATGTAATTTGCGAGCCTGAAAGAATTCTGGCTGAGAAATAAACACAGTGGGCCATGTGCTCTCCTTCCCATATGCAGAAGGCACCTTACCTCAAAAATTGGGAAGAGGCTGCAATCACCCCCACGGTGTTGCTTCTGCCAAGGCAAAAAAAATATCCACAGAAAAATGTACGGCAAAGTAGCTTTCTTCCTGCATGGCTCCAGGGTCCTCTCCTGCACTGTCCCTGACTCTGTGGCTAGCCTCTGGCCTGGCAGGAATGCGGGGAGGGGTCAGGGAGTGTTTCCAACACGTCCCTGGTGCTTGCAGTATAGCTTCGCTCTCTTCCTTGGTATTTCCTGGCACAGTTTGGGAGTGATCTGCAGCTTACAGCTGCTCCTTTCGCACTGCTCTCTTCTCCCTGATTCACACTGTGCCCTCAGGAGAGAGAGATCACACACCAGCAGGGTCGGGTGAAGTGAGGACTTCCTTCTGCTCCCCTGCTCCGTGCCCATATGGGACACAGAGGGAGAGTGTACTGTGGATATGCAGCACCTCCGACCCCTGGTGAGCTCCAGCAGATTATGAGTGGGGCTGATAAAAGCATTAATGCTTATGAGGAATGGTCATCTGTACCTATTCATGCATAAATTTCATGATCTTTCTCTGCCTGACAGCGACTTCAAAGAGCTGGAATAACTCCCTTGTCTTTGTTTGCAGGTGCTTGTCTGTGCAGCCGCTCTGCAGGTGGGATTTCCTTTTTAAATCAAGAGCCAAATATTTCCATAAGGTAGCCAGCAGGGCCAAGGGAAATAGTCCTCCACTGCAGCTGCCTGGCAAAGCCACAGGATCTTTGCTGTGGTTTCACATAACTAGCTGCTGATAAACCAAGCTGGCTGAGGTGGCACAACAGGTATAGGATTTCATTAGCCAGTTCTTTTAACATCCTTGAATCCAAGCAACCCAGATCACCTAGTTCCAGCACTTGAAGCTCTTTCGATTTTTATTCCCTCTTGGATGTGGTCTTTGTGTTTCTGTTAGCCACCTGGCCTGTATTTTGATGCTCTGTCATCTTAGTCCTACTGAAAACTGAGATAAGGTATTCTGATTTGGGTTATGCCTAGCTTGTCTTTAAGGTCTTTAACCTCAACACGTCCCATGCTGTATGGTTCCCTCTTTATTTATATGACTAAGGAAAACCCCCCAATTGAATTAATTTCCTTTACAAGGCCTAACTCAGCTCAGGTTTTAGAAGAACTGATTTTATCCCTAGACTTCCAGGTCCCTAAGGCATAGCTTGCTTTGCTGATCAAGCCCTCATTAATGCTGTCTGAGTCTTTCTGGATAGCCTTTATACCTCTTAAGCTTTAAATTTCCTCCCCTTTTTATTTTCTTTTCTTTCCCCCCTTTTTTTCTTTTTTTTACTTCCTCCACGCCATGAATGATTTTTTTTGCCTCCTTCTATGCTGCCATCTTCCTAATGCATACTCATCTTTGCCAGCTTAACTAGCCCTCCCAACTGCAATTCCAGCTGCCTTTTTTGCAGTCTTTGACTCATTTTGGAAACCCTGCCTTCACTGGAGACAGGTTTTTGCACAGGATCGTGTTGATCTCTCCCATGAGAGAATTAAAGCAAGACATGATCTCCCTTTACCCCCACTTCCCATCTTGCCCAGCTCTCCTGACCACAGAGGAGGTGGCCTCATAATTTCTCAGAGTGAGCTCTCCCTCTGTACACATTCAGGAACCTTCTCGGCACCAGCGACTCACTGACCTGCCTCTCTGTCCCTGTCCACTTCCCGTCTGTTCCAACTAAATTCATGCCCTGCCTGTGGCATTGTCTTGTGGCTATCTGTCAGCTCAAGCTCCAAGTAGGCTCTCACCTTACTCCCTAGGCCTGCTGTCCTCCCTGTCCCTGCAGTCCCTGTGGGCAGCACCACAGCCTGGCTGTCACTCAGCCCATGGCCTGGTTGTTATCTGTGTCCCCACGTTCTGTGCAGTCCCACAGCCAGGCTTGCTGCCTTGCACCCTGACACTTGCAATCTTACCCTGCTTGTAGACAGCCCAGCTTCTGCTGTCCTGCTCATTTTCTTTGCCTGTCATCCTGCCTGTGCTATCTCTCTCCTTGCAGCCCTCTCTTGGATTCCCCTTCCTCTGCACACCCTCCTTTGCTCTCAAATTCAGCTGCAGCATACGCCACCTCACACATCAGCTCTCTTTCACTGCTGAGACTTTCTGTCACCCCATCACAACCCACTCTTTTCCACATGTTACATTTTAGCTAGAAGTGCTTTCATGCTTTCTTCCCTGCTGGATCTCATTGTTGGGAGGAGATTCTCCAAATCATACAAATCTGACCCTGAACTCTGCCCCCAGCACAGTTACATTTGTAGAAGTTTCTGCCTCCATGATGTCCAGCAGTCTTCTCTTTCCTTGTACTCCCTGGTGTATTCGTCTCCTGGTGTTATCTCTTATCTTACTCTTCGGTTAGAAGTCTTTGAGGGAAGGAAACATATTTACATCCAGCATCTGCAGAGAGCTCAGCAAAATGAAACTCCTAAGCTGGGACCGTGGCTCAGAGGTGCAACAAGCAGTGTAACAAATACAAAGTCAATCTGCATACAGCTAAATACGCTGTTTTACATTCTGTAGGTGTGAAAACACCAACATTTCATTGTGCCCTTGCTTTATTTCTTCTTCTTTTAAAGGACAAAATATAAGGATGAGTGATTGTGTGCTGAAAAAGGCAGGAAATGCTAAGTTACAGTTCCCACGGCAATGGTAACTCAGCCCCCGCCAGTGCGGCACAAAGGTTATCACTGGCTACAATAACAGGGGATGCTGAACACTTGCAAAGTGACCAAATTACTGTTGTGGAAGATAACCAGGTCTTTGAGCTCCTGTGCAGGTAAAAATCTTATGCGTTCACTGGGCTTTTAGCATTTAAATCTGGAAATGTGAAGTCCAACACCCTAAAAATAAAAGTCAGAATTACGTTGTATAGCAAGTAGCTGGTGCTGGCTTGGAGCCCTCCTTGAAGAGATACAGCTAATGGCAATAAGAAATATTTCCATTACTTTATGAGCTCTGGTAGCTGTCAACTGAGAGAGGGATCTGCCGATCAGAGAAATCTGGGGAGACATCAGTGTGTCAGAACAAGTGAAAAGACTTGACACAGAGGGCACATTTTTGTTGAGCAATTTGCATTAGCACTTCTGGACAAATTCTACATTTCACATGCAATTCACAAACCAACAGCAGCATTGCTAATTGGTGCAGTTGCCACTCAACTCTGGTGTCTTGTTTGAGCTATCACTAATGGGAATGAAGACTGCTGTCTTTTTTTGGAAAAAAATGCAGCAATTATTTTCCAGACTTTGAGTTGGGTTCCCCCTGCCCCCACTTTCATTTTTGTAATTTCATTGTCTCAGTAACTTAAAAAGGACATGGAATAGAAAAATGCAAATCTCAGAAAAGTCCTATTGGAGTTATTAATTAAAAACACTACTGTTTGCAAAGAATTATGCCCTTCATTAATACATCCTGCCATCACTGTGAATTTGACCATTCTCAAGGTGCCAATGCAAGGTTATATGTGGATCTGAAAAAACAGCAGTAAGTGGCAGAGCACTGGTGACCCAAAATCCCAGCCACCAAACCAAGACTGTGCTTTGCACAAATCTAAAATGCTGAAGGGATGACAGAATCTCTCTGCTGCTTCTTAGGTGATATTAAAAGTTATTTAACTGAAAACACGGCAGATCTCCCATACCTCATTCTTTATCCTTTGTAAAGCTGAGTCTCTTGAGAAAAGGAAAAAGCATCCTTACTGCAGCTTTCTATTACCACTGCTCAGAATGCTCAGGTAGCTGCAGTTCAGCTGAAGCAAGGTTTGGCTGACTCATTTTCATAAGTTAGATGGCTATATTTAGGGAACATTTCCTTTAGGCCCCTACAGTGCAAAATTCAAAGGAGCTAATGGCATTGGTAAGTGCACGGATTATTGGTGACCTCCTCTAGCTGAGCATTCACATTTCCTTCCTACATTTTTATAATAATGTATAGTGAAAAAGGGAACAACCTACAATTAGAGATCTTCCAAAGCAGCTTTGATACCTTTTCTATTCAAATGCTCAATGAGAAACCAATGTGCAATAGCAAAAAATGGAACAGTGTGAGAAAAACTATGCAGATGCACCTAGAGCTAAATAAATCTAATTTTGAAGAAGTTGATGCTAACGGCGTATTTTGGTTGCATCTCTGTGGATGAATAAGTGTCTGTAATGCACTTGCCTCCTGACTGTGATCTTTCTGCAGCTGTAAGAATCCCATTCCCTTTCTTGCTTCCCGTGAGATCTCCCTGGCCCCATCCTGTGGTCCAGCCTCACTGTCGTAGAAGCCACTAGCAAAAACCACGTCATATCCACATTTCCCAGCTGTGCTCTCCTTGGAAAGAATAAGAAAAGCTGTAGTAAAGTCAGGAGCTATCAATCCTGATCACAAGAGGTCTGTCCTGGACACTGATGTCACTTTATTTTCTGCAGTGAAGAACAAAGCAGGCTGTTGGGCAAACTCTCGCAGTACAACTTTCTGGTGTAAGTACTTCTGCTTGGGCTTCATTCTGCTACATGCTGAGTTACAGGCACAGCAGTCACTTCCCAGTGACTAAATCCTGATTTGGAGGCCCAATTATTTTGAGTCTGACTGCACAGTCTTCTTGGGAATCAGTGCTATGCACATCCCCTGCTCTTCAGGCTGAATCAGTTGGTATTTGGGGAATCAGGAGCTGGCTGGGAGCTCTGTGTGTGCCCTGTCCTAAACATGGGTCCCTCTCTGAGCATCCCACCTGGTGAAACATGGAAAAAGGGAGTCTCTGAAATCCCCAGTGATATGGGTTGCCTCCTTCCTTCCAGCTGATTTATCCTTTATCTGTATTCAAAAGACTTTGTCCAGAGAGCTGATACCTCAAACCCTTTCCAAAGCAAAGCCAACGGTGGCTCTGTGATACCATGGGCTGTACTTCCCAATGATAGAGCAGGGCTCCAGTTTACCAACACACGGTGTGTCTGTCAGCTATGAGTCTACAAAAACTGCAGAAGATAGCTTTGGACCTCTTAATATCTTATTTCTGATATGTGGAGGGACTGGGGAGTTTGCAGCTTCCCACCTGCCTAAATATAATTCACTACAAAACATCAGAGAGATGCATTCAGTCCTTTGTAGACATATCATCACCTTATGTGTTCATGTAACACACATCTGTAGCACATTGGCAGTACACCTAGGTAATGTGTGGAAGACTCCTAGGTTCAAAGCCTTCAGTATTTATTTTGTTCGCTAATGAGTCCTTCTTTTCTTTAGCTCCACCTCCCTTTGGGTTGTACCTGTAACTCTTTCATTAGCATCTTAAAATTTTTTCCTCCAAAACTACCCACAGCACTGCAATAGACTGGGAAGCTAGTAGGAAGCACCTAAATGAATCACAGTTCTTACTTCAGGTAAGTTTAACAGGTCTGGGTCAGTTTTCAGCAGCACTCTTGCTTCATTAGCAAACTTGGTAATCAAATATTCCCCCTAAAACCATGTTAGGTGAGATTCCTATGCCATTTTCCAGCTGGTAAGATGGGTTCATAATGTTTCAAATAAAAGATGCAGTCATCGCTACTAGGAGTGTCACAAGTTTTGTAAGTCTCTGCAGATTCACATCTGCTTCTTAGTGTCCAAAAATCAATGCATTCAGGCATCTCCATGGTAGCCCACTGAAAATGTTTGGTATCCTTTGGGTGCAAACAGTTTGCTGAGCTTTCACTGGATTTCGACCTAATTACCCCACACCTGATTTTATAGATATTATGCATGAAAACACACATGTAAGACTGAGATATCTCTGACACACGGACTGGCAGCTGTGGTGTCCATCAGAATCACCGTCCCTCCTGGTGCTGGCACCTTCCTGGGCTTCACCAAAAACTACCAACAAGTTCTGCAAAATAAGCAGCTGAAGATGCTACTGAGGAAATGTTACCACAGATAGGCACAAAGAAAGGAAGTCTTTATCCACTTGGCTGTGAATGAAATGCAGTGGAGGTTTTGCTTTTTGAAAAATGCCAAGTTTATATCTACTGAGTTACTGTGCTTTTGGTGGGCTGACTCCAGTTCCTTCCAAAGTCGCCAGGCTTCTTCTCCAAGACATCCTAGGAACTGCCAGAGATGGCCAATGGTCAGGGTGTGACCTGAGGCATTTCCTCTGTGAGAAATCCAGCATTCAGGCAGGAAGGCCACACTACTGGCAGGAGTGTTGGGACTCTCCAGTGCTGTTCTGCTTTTACAACTCATGGACATCTCTGGCAATTCAACCACAGTGCTCACACTTCCTTGTCCTGCAGCCAGGGTAACTGTGCACCCTAGTAAGGCAGTTCAGCTGTATAAAAATGATTGAGATTCTCAGCCAGCATGTTGATATGTGTCTGACTTTGTCAGACATCTCCAAATTGTAACAGAGTCATCAGACTTCAGTGTTCAGTTTGTCACTGCAAAAACATCAGCTCCTTAACAAGCACAACACATTAGCAATGTGCCTTGTTGCCCTATACTCATCAACCAGCATTATTATATTTATTTAACTGTAAGTGGCATGTTTTCTTTGCTGGCTTCCTTCCAAATCCTTCCATTACTCTGAGCTGAGGTAGTAGTACCTGTTTTCACTGCTTACGATGAGACATTTCTCTCTTAAAAGACATAAACACACCATCACCTGAAAATGGCACAGTAACAATGCCCAGGAAAAGAAAGACAAGCATAAATAAACCTCATTCTTTCTTCCCTGATATTTCAGAAACAATCCTGGAGCAAACTCCAGCTCCTTTGCCTAGCCACTAAAATCAGCAAAGGTTCAAGCCAAGGCAGAGCCACAAGCTTTCAAAAGCTGCTGGGGGAAGTGGTACAGGAAGCTTGTGGAGTGGCCCTGTCTTCCGGCTGTTCCTCCTCACAGCAGACTGTGAACCTCAGTGAACCTCTCTGTAGCTCTCCATAGTGACTGTAAGAGGAGTTGACAGCCTTAGCTGTCACCTGGAAGGACCCTTCCTTTGGAAAACCAAACAGCTCCACACTCACAATACAAATCAACAGCCAAATGCAACTGCAGAGGAGGAAAGCTTCTGCATCTTCAGCAGGTGCTGGGCATGGACACAACTGTTTGCAGAAGAAAGTGACTGAAGATTTATAATGGCAAAATCAGGCCTGAAGGACTAATTAACTGCATTTCATTCCCTCAAAATATTTCCTTATGGTTTAAAGCCAGTGGCACAGGTTTGGCAGTTTGGTGATCAGATGTGAAACAAGCCAGCGCTGCATGTCTCATTTCCAGGTTTTTACTATTATTATCCGCAGTAAACTTGGAGTGCTTCAAAATTTACTTTCTCATCTTTCATAAAGGCTGTGGCCTTGTTCAGGTGAAAACTACAACGTTTTACTGCAGCCAAAGTCTGCCTGGAGGGTAAAGACCTTCCTCCACAATAGCCTTGGTAACCAAGTTGAGTGCAGTGCTGCAATGCAGATCACATGGCATTTTCTAGGGGTGTACAAACAACATTAGCACAGAGGGGTCCAAGGATTAGTTAAATACCAAAACAAACTTAATTGCCTAATTAACTGAACTAGGCCTCACCTCCAGAACGACTCGACCTGTTCAGCACTGGAAAAGGCTGGTGTTGACACTGCCCCTGTTTGTTTGGCTGCATGTCAGCCCGGGGAAGTATATTTAGCTCCAGCACACTTGCAGGACTGCATCTAGCAGCTCCACAGGAAATCTCTGGAGTCAGAGCTAAAGATATCACTGTACACTCGGAAATTCATGGTCAGCTGTAAAAGTGGAGCTGCGATGGTCAAAATGCTCAGAAGCCTCCTTTCAAATGAGTGAGGAGGCTGAATTAAATACTTCACTGTGCTGGGTTCATGGCAGGCAGGGTGCATCCACGGAACCAAAAATAGCAACAGAGGAGGCTCTTCTCTTGCTGGGATAAGGCTGAATTGATACATCCCGTTCCCAATGCCATGCTCATGGGTGGATGGGAGGGGGAGAAGTCTGAGGAGGGAGAACTGGGGACTGATGCTGAAGGAGCACACAGAGATCTCCTCCTCCTCCTCTGAAGCTTTCAGAAATTTTAACGATTGTCAGATCCATTTCAAGAGAGATAAATCATAAAAGAGAACACACATCCTACATAGGCTTTCTTTCCCATTAAAGAATAACTACATATGGGTTGTGGTACCAATTCCAGGGCAAGTGAATAGACAGAATCCTGTCAAATCCTTGTCACTGATGTTTTAAAATGGCATTTTGCCCGATGCTCTCATAACTCCTGAGCAACCTCTCTAGCACTGGGCAAGCATTGGCCACAACCTCACCTACTGCCTCAGTCTTGGAGAAGGATCAGGCCCCTCCACTTCACCACAGTTAAGGCATGAACACAACACAGAACCTTTCCCTCCTGAGATAATGAAAAGGCAAGATGGAAAATCACCTCCTGTTTTCTGTTAATAAGTGCTTTCTTACTCTATCTTATGATTTTCTCTCAAGTGATGGCTAGCTGACTGTTTGCATTTCATCTCAGCTTTGGGAATGCTCTGTACCATCCAAGTAATTCCACTCAGCCAGAGCACACCTCTTTTTGCTCAGTGTCTGGTCAGCTCAGTGTGTTTATGAAGCAAGATCAAAACAGAGTAAATGGAAACAAGTTGCCCCTCTTTGAACAGCTCCTCAGGATCCAGAGCATTATGTCAACAGCAATGTAAGGAAGTACTGTGGCCCTAGAGTCCTGCATGCTGTTGATATGGAAAAAAAATTAACTTATTCCAGAATCTTATTTAGATCAACCCACTTTATGTCAAGCAAAAAGCCTGGGGTACCACCCTGCCTACAGCTGACTGGTCTCCCAAGAACAGACAAATTTCTTTTTTTCCAGACAGGTCATTAACTGGTGGAGAGGGGGTAGGTGGGTGTATGCAGTCTTATAAAGTGTGCAGGGTATGTTTTTATCAACCTTACACAGGAAAAGATATTGTAAGACTGCTGTTTGGCAGCCTGATATATTCACAATCCAGATTTTGGACAAATCACTGCCGTGCCTGATGTCTCAGCATCCCCACCCCTACAGCCAGAACAGTGACAGTTTGTCTAACTGCAGCTAACTGCCCCAACTCCAGAAAGGAAACAAATTCAGGGAGCTACAGTGCCAGCATACTCTAGGTGACATCCTCAGAAAAAACATTTTTTTGAATAAAACCCCAGAATTGTATTTCTTGTCTGCATGAACCTAAACAAATCAACTGACACAAAACCCTTCCTCAAGACAGAAGAAAGAAAATAACTTTCTCTATACTATTTGACTCCCACTTCCTTTGAGCAACGTCACTAAAAACATAGGTTAAGGAGCAGGCAGGAGAAGGACAGCAGGATTCTTGGCTAAAACGGAGGGATTTACTGTGGCCTAGGCAGTGCCATCTTCTGTGGATGCTGAGACAAACGTCTCCTCATTTCCGCCAGGGTGAGATGGAATGGCAGAGCCCCGTGAATCCATCACAGTTGCTGGGAGCTGATAGCTGTGTGTTGCCCCTTCAGCAAACTGCTTCCCCTTTGTCAGGTGTCACTTGAACGCTGCACACCACTAGGAGCACACCCAGTCCCCCCTTACAGGCACGGCTGCAGTGCCAGAGCAAGGCTCAGTCGCCATCGGAAGATCGAAGGGACAATGTGGAGATGAGGGCCAAGGCTGGCCGTGGCTGCTGCTCTGGGCTGCTTTGGGCACGCTGGCGGCTGTAGGAGGAGTGGTGCCTCAGCTGTGCTACACCACCAGCACCCACTGATTGCTGGGTCCACAGGAAGCAAAGTTCAGCTGTGAACAGGAGAGCCCCTGAGCAGGGAGCAACCCCACAGAGTTCCCATGAGTAGAACTGAGGAAGGTGAGGAGCCTTTCTGTGCCAAGGCTCTGGTACAGCTGCCCGAGCATGTGCCAGGGTATGAGGCTGCTGAGCAACCTGCTCTCCTGGGGCAGCTCTTCAGGATGCTGACAGCTCTGCACAGCAATGAGCTGTGCTCCCAAACAGTTGCTGTGCCAAGTCATGACCTGATTGGCAGACAATGGGAGTCAAGCCACAGTCCCCTGAGTATGCACCAGATGCTTATACTGCAAAACCACTGCTTTAGTTAAGCTGTCTACACTTCCTGTTATGAGATGTGCTTTGAGCTAAAAAGGCTCTCCTTGGATAATCCCAGCATTTTAGAGCTTTATTGCCAGCAGTGCTCTCTAAGGGCACTGTTTAGAGAAGTGTCACGTATGAACGATGGAATCACAGAAGGCAGTGATGGAGAAGATCAGCTAGCCCATCTCTCAGCTCCCAAGAGGACTTTTTAGTCCAACATGCTGGAATTACTCTAACGAGAGAATCTTGCAGCACATCAATGCTCCTTAACAAACAATGAAAAGCCTGGGAAGAGGAGGTGATCAAGAACTTTGTGATATATGCCCGTTAGCAGACAGGTCCTTCTAGAGATGGCCCAGAGAGTGCTCTTGTTAAAAGCCAATTGGATGAGTGACATTTAAAAAAAAAAAGGATACATATGTCACTTTCCCACAGCTTCCCCCTGGCTCAGTGCAGACAATTATGGCTTAACTACCAGGGTTAAGTTGAAGCCTTCCACTGTGTCAGAATATTAGATAGAGAAGAACACCGTCAACTCCTTTGGGTACTGAAATCTCCTTTAAGGAAATGCATTCTCTGCCAGCTCTTTCTTTCACATCTGAACGAAGGAAGTCAAAGTTGGTACAAAGGAAAAATGTGGTGGGTGGTTTTTTCCCAGTAGCCTTTACCTGTGGTCTTCCATTTGCATGGCTGGTGGGAGAGGAGCCTCCTCAGAGGCTCTCAGGGGTAAAACTGCCTTGCCATTTCACAAAAGGGGAATGGTGCCTTCCCTAAAAGCCTCCTCCTGATGAGCTCCATCGGAAGCTTTCCAAGCAAGTTTCTGTCAGAGCCACCAACATGCCACAAGCCTGTTGGGTCCCTGCCCAAGGAGGGGTGACATGTCAGTGGGTACAGGCTGCATTGGCAGTGAGACCACATCCCTGCATGTGCAGCGAGGTGCTACTTGACCACCCTCCCTGGATACACTCCCTGAAGCTGCCACTCGGCACTAAGAGAACAGATATGGGAGCTTACCTTTAACCAGAGGTGCATACTCAGACACAAGATGCCTCTGAGTTTCACTCAGCTCCAAAGTGCTGCTGAGGCTTGGCAAACACCTCCCAGTGGGAAGCCGAGAGATAGGTAAGAAAGCGATCTGCAAGTTTCCACAGCCTGGGAATGAAATGCCCTACTCACACTACTGAAGGGGATTAGAAAGTGGTCAGGCTTCTAATGACTTTTGCCAAACGACCAACAACAAGCTGTAAATACCACTGGAAGATGCTCCCTGGTGATCACTGCTTCTGTAAGAAATTCTCAGAAGGACAGGATGCTCCTGGTTTCTGGAGTGTTGCAAATCTCAGTACTGCGGCTCTCTCATGTTTCAAAAGCAGGAGTTGGTCTCTCCTTTCTCCACCATTGAATTAAGGAGAGAATATACACCTGCAGCTGGTTCTGCTCCAGATTTAAAACTTTACATCAGTGGAGTACAGAAACTTGCTTAAAAATACGAGAGCTTTAGTGAGACATTCAATCACCTGACTCCAGGAATCCTAGTCTTGGGACAAAAAACAACATATAAAATCCCACAGTGTAACAAGATTACCACTTGGGTTATAAGTGGCCAGATTCCAAAAGGGATAAACAGAAGAGACACTGTTTCCCTGAAGAAGTCTGGGAAGGCAGAAACTTAAGGCAAAATCATGTAGAAATTGATTAAATTTATTTCTAGAGTTGTCAGTGTAACAAAATGTTATGATGGCATTTAGTTATGTTTAGAATTGGAAGATAGGTTTTGCTTCTTGGTTAATAGCATTTCTTAATACTTTTCCCCCCAAAGTTTAAGTGGTTATCTGGAGCACTACAAGCCAAGAAATACAAGATGCAGCCCTTTGCTTGCCCAGAATCCATTATCAGATCCTGCACATATTATACAGTGGGGATAATATTTCCAGTGTGTTGTGGCACATGGGCAGAGTCTTATTGCTTCTTCCACACAAGTTTCATTTCTTTCAGAGCAAAATTTGTTCTTGGCTGCTTGCACAAAGACCATGCCAAAAACAATGGATGTGCTTGTACACTTTCAAACACCAGGTTTTGGCTTCCTGGAGGGAAAGTTTGTGTTCTTGTTTGGTTTTCAGCAAAGGCCTCTTTTCAAGGTCACGGGGAACCACCCTTCTGCAAAACAACAAATTTTAAGTGTTTCTCTCAACCACACACATGCTCTGGGGAAACTTAAGAGGATTCATTGGAGAAATTGGGGAGGGACTGCACCAAGGTCTGGAAGGAAGGGTTTATTTATTTTTCTCATTTTTCTCATTGTTAAATAACCTGCCTCTCCTCCAGGCCATGGTACACATTGCATAGCTTTAGTTTTAATTGCTGTCCACATATATCTCTGCTTGTGAGGTTTACATGATTACCTCATTTCATGAAGCAAATCCCAGACTTCACATCATAGGAGATGTGGCAGGAAGCATTAAACCTTCATGAAGATAACATTTGTGAGGAATTTTACTGCTGTGTCCACTTTTGATGCAAAGAAAGAGAAGGGGCAGCTGACTGAGGGAAGGGGAAAGAAAAAACTTCTACCTTCTGGAGAAGAAAAGCCACAGTAACTTCTGTTCAAATCTTCTACATGATGCTTCTTTATGCTGACTGCTCTTCACTCGTTTTCAACAGCTCCCTGTTTTAGTGCATGGTCCATCCTTGCACTCTTCTACTTTTCCACATTAGCCTGCAGCAGCATGTAAAGTGCTCCAGGATTCTCAGCCTCAGCATCTTTCTTTATTCAACAGAAACATCTGTTTTCAGGGACTTTACATGCAGGCACATTCATGGCCCTCTCCTTCACACCATCTTTTCTACTGACCCAAATGAAACTTGTATTGTACAAACCAGTCCCAACAAAAGTCAATTTTAGATCGCAGAGATCTCGGAGTGAAGATGGCAAATGAGCCATTAACACCCAACTGTTGCTGTCACCAGAAAGTTTTCACTTTCACCAAAAATGCCTCTCAGAGAATTTCTACCCACATAATTTCAACACTGTGTAAACTGCTGAAGTAGGTTTCTGATGCTTAGCATTTTTACATCCTCTATACCAACACCTAACACCTTTTTCTGTAGAAATTTGGGTTTCCCAGATGAGGCCATTTCAGAATTTGGGACGCCAGGAGGGGCAGGACAGCTCAAAGCCCTGTTACAGTACTGGGCTCATCTGTGACCTGCCTGTTTTGAAATAATAATCTCACTCATAACGCATGTTTGTGAACATCCTTTATCACTGGGTATAGTGTTGAGCCTCTCAATAAGTACCTGTGTCAGAAGACAGAACTGTGCTTGTGGTCAGGTCCAGGCTACTGAAAGGTTCAGCAGCCAGAGTGGTTAGGAAAAAACAAACACCAGCGTCTATTTACAGATCCACATACCCACCAGTTGGATTTTATTTTCATCCACAGTGAATATATATGGGATCTTCCATATATATAGCCTTTGAAATATGAATCTGAAACTTTATGTTGGGGGACAGAATTCAAAACCATTTGTTACCCAATGTCATGCTCTTGAGTTTATTTCAACTATTTCTCCTTAACTGTGCTAAAATAATGAATAATAAATACTGGTGGCAGCAGCAGCAATAGCAGCAGCTGCAGAGAGACATCCAAACCCAATACATACTACAAAAGGAAACAAGTAATAAAATTTCTCTCTTTCTCCTTTACTTTCTTTTCCCATTTTTTCCCAAGGATTCTACTGTCATTATTGTCCACTTGATCTTTTGCTTTCTCTGCTCTTTTCTATCAAGGGATGGGTGTGGAGATCTGTAAGAGGTTGGAGGATTTCACATCAGTCCTCCACTTATTTTAGGTACTGACTGCTCCTGGAATATGTAGTTAAATCCCAACAACTGGGTAAGAAGAAGGTGCCCCTACCAAACTTTGCTCTAAATCTGTGACTTTCATACAAGGTGCAGGAAGTGTCCTGTGGGATCTGTGTGCCAGGCTGGTTACTGGATCTTTGTTCCCTAAAACAGGCACAGTAACAATCTATGAGTACTGTAAGTTGTCCTGATTAGTAATGTTTACTATATAAATGTAATGATTTCATTTCATTAGAGGCTACCAGGAAGGAAAGGAGTAGTCCTGACAAGCCATCCATGAGTGATCATGGGTCTGCTGAGAGAAAAAATGTGCCCTATTTGCACTGCAGGTCTGACCACCTGCCTCCAGCCAGCTAACAAATGTTTTGGGAAGGACTCCACACAAATCAGGGGGGAACAAGAACAAAAACCGAGGAAGTTCAGAGAGGGACTCTGTGAAAGAGAAAAGCATTTGCTGAGGAAAGACAACTGAGAAGGACATCTGCTGGGATGTTCTGAAAAGTCTATCAGAGGTATCATCTGCTGGGCAGGCAGGTATGCATGGGCACCATTGATTTAAAACATTTAATCACAGGGACTCTCCCTGCTGTTAATAGAGAAAACCTGGTTTGCCACTGGCCATGTGCTCCTATGAAGAAGCCAAACAGATTTGTCCAAACTCAGCCCAGTTGAGCACAAGTTAGTACATACAGCCCACAGCCCAGTGTAGGAGTAGGAAGGTGTCAGACATGGGACTGGGGAAAGGTAACAGCTTGATGTGCAAGCCTTGCAAGGCAGACTTGAGAGAGTCCAGGAAGGAAACAGAGGAATTCCTAGCTCTGTCACTATTGCTAGTCTCCCTTGAGATTTGGAAGCTTCAGAGAGTTAACTTTCACTACAGTCTTCCACTTAATAAATGTACAGAATTAGTTTGAAGGATCTGGAGGGAGACAGCAGTTGTCATCTGAGGCACACCAGAGGTCCAGAGCCCTACCTTGGCCCTTGTGTGTGGCTTTCTTTGCACATTAGGGAGGCTGATAGGGGAGGTTCTTTTCTAGATACAGAAGAGATTGACAGTAGTCTGGAATCAAGTTATACTATTGACAATTTACCCTTTGAAACCAACAAATGCACACAAAGAAAATACATGTTCTGCTGCCCCCTGGTCTCTCACAAGTGCTTTTCTCTGTAGACACACAGACACATGTAAAAATTAAGCAAGAAACATTGTCCTATGTTTGAATTTTTTAATCACCAAGCTAGGGGACTTGTGCAAGGGCATTGTGTTTATCAGAACTAGACTCCTGACAGGAAAACGTTGTAACAAGAGACCTGGCAGTTTGGCTGTGTAGCTCAGTGTGACTAGCACGACCAAATGTCAGCTCATGCTCCTTAAACCCTCAACCGGCCTAATCTAGCAGAGACTGCCCTTGGTGATGAGGAGTTCCTTAAATCAAGGATCCAAGCATCGGTGTGATGGAAGCGCTGCTCCAAGCGGTGTGGAGCACAGCCACGCCGGGTGAGCTGATAAACAGCCACCCAGGGCTGATGAGATCTGCCTGCTCCTCTCCTGCAGGGTTGTACCCAGAAATGTGCTGCAGAGCAAAGGCCTGCGTTGGATACATCCTCCTGCCTGGGGTGAAGGGTTGTAAGAACCACTTTGCCTCCTCATTTGCAGTCAGGCTCTGCGTTCCCCTGCTGAACATCTATATCCCTGCCTCCCAGCTCTCCACCACGGGACAGCCACAACCAACAGGCTGCTCTGCAAACAGCACAGAGGGGAGCAGCTCTCAGCTGCCATTCGCTGCAACTGCCAGGGAGTGTTTGTCAGGGTGGCTGGTGGCAGACCTCTGTATAACTGGGAGTGAATGGGGCTTCTGTGTGCCTTTCACATCTTTGTGTACAACTGAAGTGCAGGACAATGAGAAAGGAAACATTTTGCCTGTTGTTGACATCCAACTGCCTCCTGGAGGATACAGTCTCCACCAGACAGATGGCTAATTTCTTTACCCTAAGCTCCTCCTCCGGCACTCCAGTGTTAGTATGATGTTCTGTCCCTGGAGTGAAGCCCTAATTGCTGTCAAACGTTCAGAGACAAAAATGGTTGTCTATGTATCATTCATGCAAGTGTTGTTACCAGGGTGTGAATTAAACAGCAGAAGCCACTTGTCAATTGACTCCAACCTGAGCCATTTTGCTCAAACCCTGGCTTGCATTTTAAAGGATCAAGGTTGATGATTTTTATTTCAGTGCAGGCAGGGACAGCATGCACCAGAAGATGCAGCATCATTCACTGAAGGACCCTCAGCTGCTCTACCTTCATTAGGCTTACAAAGGACATGGGGTGCTCTTTCCCCATATCCTTCAGAAATCCTCCCACAGGAGAAAAATGTTCATTTTCCTTTGTCCTCACCAGCTAAACCCAAGTGGCTGTTCAGCATGAAATGGGCACTGAGCACAAAGCCAAGGCACAGAGTTCCTCATTTGCCTCGCTCACACATAAGACATATTTTGGGACCGACGAAGTTCTTGTTTCCTGGAGATGTGGCTTCCATTGAATGGTCAGGTAATACTAATGGCCAGACGGTGACAGTCAGCTATTGGGAGGCTGATTAGATGCACATTCATTGTCAAATTATGTTGTGTGACAGCACAGGCTGTTGTACACCATTTTAACATGCAGAGTAACACCTCAGGAGGCTCTTCATTATGCATTCAGTGGGCTATTTTCAGACTAAACAGCATGTCAGTGGCTGTGTTTATCCTTTTCCACCTGGGCAGAGAAAACAGTTCAATGTTTCTCCAGGGAATTAATATATATTACAACCCACATGTCAATTCCCCTCAACAGACAGAAATGGCCAGACATTTTTAATGTTTCCAGAAAATATTGAGGTCCCGACAAAGAGGGATTGCTAGGGGGAAAAATGAGTTTGAACAGAGATCCTGAGTTAAAAGCAAGCCAAATTCCCCAGGATCAGCATGATACCCTGCCTGCTCTCCCTCCGTGTTGAGGTGCACATGCACAAGCGGCACATGGACATTGAGAGCCTTTCGTGCAACAGCTTCTGACAGCCCTGTGAGAGGGGAATGCTTTTCCTGTGTGTGACATGGTGCTGGGAGTCCTGTGAGCCAAACCACATCAGTGTCTGCCCTGGGACACTGCTGGGCTGAGCAGACAGCATCTGCAATGGGGCTCAGGGGGCCTTCCCCCTCTCCCTGTCTCTTTCCCAGCATGATTTACTTTCACTTGCTGTGAATACTTCCTCTCATGCCCTTTAACAAATTCTGCTGGTGGCTTCCTGGGAACGGATTCATTCCCATGCCTGTAACTCCACAGCAGTGACTGAAGAATGTAAAAACCAGTATTCTCCCTCTTTTTTTCTATCCATGACCCACACAGCTTTGATAAAAAATGGCACCTGCAAGAAGATACTCTCCCCAAGCCTTGGGTAACACCTGGGAGTTTTCCTAGGCATAACAAGGCCAACAAAGAGCAGTAAAAATAATACAGGATGCCTTTTTTTTTTTTTGCTTATAGAGGGGAGGGAAGAGGATGGACATGGCCTGTCTAGAGATGGTGAGGGTGGGGGACATTGTTGCCAGCAATAGCAGGGAGAAGAGGCGAGGGAAGGGAGGTGGCAGTGGAGCCTCATGGCAGGAGGGTGGTACCAGTGGCAGGTCTTCTCCTTTGAGGGCTCATGGCCTGGCAGAGACCAGGAGGTCCAAAGAGGAACCTGAGCCCTGAGGACAAGACCCAGGTCTCAGCTCACCATGTCAGGCTCCTAGCAGGGATTCAAGCCAAGATGCTGACTCTGCCATTTATTTATTCCCAGACTTTCAAGTGACTGCTTTACACTACTTATCAAGTTTGGCACAATCTGGGCTCAGAGCAGCATGAGATCCAAACAGAGCCACTGCTAATTAAACACCTCTAATTAAATAGAGAGGCATGGTGGGTTGTTCTTGAAGTCCCTGAGATGAGGTCCACTGAAAGCTCAGAGAGTCTCTTGGGGAAAGCTCCAAGGCCCTCTCATACCCTCATGTTCCTCCCAAAGGCATTGGCTCCCACCCACTGTCCAGGAAGGGATGCTAGGTTGGGATGGCAGGTCCATGGGCTCACGCTGGTCACTGTCAGGTCCTTAATGTTCCCTCCACACCATTTTCAGGACATGGGAGGGCAGCAAGGGAGGAAGCGACATGTATTCTTTGAGCAGCTCTGACATGTGAGATCGCAAGGTCAGCGGTCCTCCCTCTCCACCAGTAAAACCTAAACCCAACTTGAAATGAAAGACTGTTTATTAAAATTGACATTTCTATGGTGCCTGCCCAGATGATTAGAAGTAACAGCTGTGAAGCCAGCAGTGGAGAGGCCTGATATCCCAGAAGCTGCAAAAACACTTTATATCTTGCTTCATTACTGATTTAACAGCCACATGAAAAGATTTAGAGCCGAGATTCTGCAGACTGGGAGGACCACAGGGCTCCCCGTAAGCACCTGTAGAGCCGCTCTGGGGCTGGGGCATGTACCAGGAATGCTCATGTGAGCACCTGGGATCTGGAAGGGTCTGCTGGCACCTGCAGAAGGTGGAGGTGATTCCCAGCTGCTCCAGGCTGGGCAGCAGAAGATGGAGGTGCTGCCAGCAGCTCCTCAGAGGCAGGTATGATCCTCCTCAAAGTGATGGCAAAGCACATTCGGGAAGGCTTTCTGTGGCAGAGGAATATTGAATTCATTATGCTGCAGGGAAAAACTTAGAGGTTAAAATAAAATGGCAGCAGGTACATCTAATAAGATTGCAAGGTTCCCCTGGGATGCACTGGGAGAGCAGTTTCACTGTGTATTTTAAACCAGGCTATAGTGTTGAAATCAACAGGATTTTAGTTGCAAAAGGCGAGCTAATTGGGAATTCAATTCGTGATTATTCAGGTGTAAGGCATAACACAGCCAGAGATGTGCTCAAATAAAATCTGCTTGATCCAAGTTAGGAAGAACAAAGTGGATATACCTCCTGAGTACAAATGTATGAGACCTGAGTATGGAGATACAGGTGGAAAGTACACCTTGCAGAGATTTCTGTACTGTCATTAAAAAGACATTCCAGTGAAAATGGAATGAAATATACAATGCTAAAATACCATTTAGATTCTGAGGCTTTCTGCTTTAAAACTTGCACAGCCTCAGAGAAGTGGCTAGATGTGCCAGCATATCACCCTGAACTAACCAAGCAGTTCCCAGATGTGTAGCTTACCGATAACCTTATGTGACAAACTGAAACAAACCACAGACTATTTTACTACATCTGTAAAAAAATTAGAACAAACTGCAATTCTGCCGTGTTGCATCTAAACAGAACCTGTACAGCCACCTTTCAGATGTGCTTATAAGGCAGAACTGACAGCCTGAATGGAGGAGATGCTCTGAAGATCCTATACAGCCCTCCAAATAAATCTCTGAATTTCTATTTGAGCCAATCAATCTGGCTTTCCAAGTGTCAGCTGGTAACACACACATCTGTCAGCATCCAAGTGCTGCAGTCACAGGGTAAGCTGTATTCACAGCTGGAAACTTAGCTTAGCAATTGCTTACACTTAAGTAAAAGATAACCCTGGATTATGCATTTCACACAGTAGAGGTTAAAAACCTCTGGGTTAAAAACCTGGGTTTTGGGTTAATGCCAGTACAATGTTTCTCTCTGACCCCAAGCACATATGAGGTTGCCTGTAGTAACGTTTTCCCTCAGTTCCACCTTCTGTGCTATCCAGTAAAAATAAGAGAGAGCTCCCATTGCAACTGGGACTCACCCGCACAGCTTTAGATCCAAAAGGAGACAGCTTTAACTGCAGAAAGTCCTATCCTATTCTCTGTGGGAAGCTTCCAGCTTTGGCCTGGCAGCACACACTTGCTCACCTTTATTTCACTACATTGACTTGCATGTTGACAGCTGCTATTAATACCAACACAAGGTGTCCAAGTACCCGTGGGATCCTTCCAGCCCTTGTGAGCTTGTAGGGCTCAGGTGTAGAGAGCATCTCTGAATGTTCCACCTGAAGAGCTGGCAGTGAGGTAGACATTTCAGCTGGCTATGTAGAAATAAATGTGTTCCTCAAGCCAGCTCCAGGGGAACCATGTGCAAACCAGAGCCCTAGTAAACTCTACAGGAGGATACAAAGAAGATTATTTTAAAATCAAGCTCATAATGAAACAACTTTACGATGATTCAGAAGAACTTCAAGGGGCCACAATCAACCAGTTAACAGAGATGACCACACATTTGACTGTAGAAGAGATGCAAACTCTTCCACATTTTCAGTGAAGGTTTCCCAGAGCTTTGTTCACAAAGCAGCACTCATTTAGCTCTCCGGGAGGTACCTAGAACACACCAAAATCAGCAGCCTGGGTCTCATGGGGGAATCTAGCCCAATTTGCTGGGCAGCCATCCTATGAAGAAGCATTCAGCAATGTAACAAATGAAACACCTGGCAGCTGGGATCGCTGTTTGGAGCTGCTAGGAGAGAGAGACAGGCTCCTTGTTCAGGCCATCTTGTTCAGGGAGTCTGCCTGGGGACTCCCACAGTCCCTCACCCTCGGTCTCTGCCCCAGTGAAATCGGGACCACTCCCACACCATCGGTCAGAGCCGGTGAGGGATGCTAGTGACAAAGTGTGGCTCTCAGTGAGGCTATCCAGGAGGCTGTAGCAGGGAGCAGGGACAGCTCAGCTCCCCCTCCCATGCCACAGAATCAATTAACCCCTCTGCAAGGCTGGGAGGGCAGCTCTTGAGGTGACAGTCCTTGCTGAGCGACACAAGGGCTTCATCACCTCCTTCACAAGGGCTTCAGAGCAGGAAATCAGCCCTCCCCTACCACTCCACATGGGAACTGCCAGTTTTTCCACCAAGTCAGCAGCTTCCTTGGAACTGAGACCCACCATGAAGCAGAATGCGGATGCAGATATTTTAACATCATTTTATGATTCCTAACAGTTTCACCTCAAAGGCAAGGTGCTTTCAAATTCTGGTTCATTTTTAAACAGCAGGAAACGTAGTTTATTATGTTTTACAAAAGTGGTAAGAACAGAAAGGGGAAAATATAGGCAATTGGGAGAAAAAATGGAACAGGAAACGGAATGTTGTATCTGCAAGACAGTACATAAGTTTCATGCAGAGCTGATTAGAATGAACCAGAGGGTTAAAGAAAGCAAGAAGTGTGTACTAGAGAAATAGGAGGATGCTATTGCTGACACAGAGGTCTTTATCCCAAACTTCTTCACCCTTGGCTCTTTACCTCTTTGTGTTCCAGTTTTCCTAAAAGGGAAATCAACTGCTTCCTTTCTGATAATTAGGAGGATAACCGTGTCACTCATTGGTGTTGTTGGCACACCTACTGGTGATGACAGAGGGGGACTGGGCCAGGAGGAGTGCCCAAGCTTGGCGCAGTGTGTGTGGGAAGAAGGCTAAAATCCCTGCACTCCCGTGCGGCACGTAAGCTCACTCACCTTCCATCCGTCAGTCAGCTCTCCAGCACTGACAGATGAGGCTGGGGCTGTGTCCATCCCACTGCACTTCCACAGCAGGCTACCTGTGTGGTAGGGAGAGCTTCACTGCTGGAAAAGCCTCTCCTGCACAGCTGCAGTCCATTAAGGCAAACTGCAGTATGTGCCAGCTCACTTTAATGTGCTGGGCTGTGAGCTATGGCTGTTCAGGAGCTGATTCAAAAATGATTAAGTGGCTCTTGCTCCAATGGCAGCTACTTTGGGATCAGGGATGGATGATAGCCGGGCACAGCAACCTCCTGCACTGCTGCACGTTAACTCACACTCGTCTCCAGGCCAGGGCCCTCAGAAGGAGGGAGGTGACTGAGGGACTTACCGCAGTCTGGTTTAGTACAGACCCTGTCAGGTATGTACATGTGTGTGGCACACACATGTGTAAGGCCACGTGCTGTCCCTTTGCAGTTGTTCTCCCACACACCTTAACTCATTCCCACCCACAGACAAGCCCATAAACTATTTTTTCCTGTCTGTTGCAAGTGCCTGTGTGTTTTTAAAGAGAGAGAGGAGTGCCTGAAGAGCATGGAAGTGGCAACCCAAAAAGGGGAGGATGCTGCTGACTCTGAGGGCCATGCCCAGAGCCCGGTACTTGTGGAACTTGGGAGCAGGCAGCAGGAGACTGCACAGTGACCACACATCTCTCCCCTCTTCTCAGCCCAGAGACTGTGCTGGAAACCGCAAAAGCAACTTGTCTGGCAGTCTGACTCCAGCTGCCAGTCAGCCATACTGGCTGCACTCCTTTGTTCCTCAGTCTTTCTCTCAGGGCTCTGCTCAGAGGAGACTGCAGCATGTGCTCAGCAGCTGGGCTCCATGCCCACAAAGAAGGAAGGGAAGGAGATGTCTGACACACTGGCAGAGCAGCTTGTTTGCAGCAAAGAAAAGAGGCCATGTCAGCTCTGGCGCTGCACTGGGAATGTCAATGGGCTTCCCCGGGGAGATGAGCAGAATAAGTGGGTGCCGCAGAACCAATTGGTGCAGGTTGTATTTCAAAGCTGAATTGCTGAGCAGCAATACTCACCTGCAAGGCAGCAAGCAGGGCTCACACAGAGAACCAGCAGCACACCTACAGGATGCTGAGAGCCAGCATTTTAGTGCTCCCACAGCAATGGCTTTGTGCCACCATGTAACTCTGCTGCCGAGGTCTCGGATCCCTCCCCTAATCCAGAGGCTGCTCCAGGTAGGTTCTGAGGGATGGTGGGCTTAGGGGAGAGGAGCCTGGTCCAGCGTGGCCCAGTGGCAGAACAGAAGCACAAGCCAGACCTCCAAGCTCCCACTGTGGTCATCATGCCCGTTACCTTTACCTCCCTTTTTCATATACACTGACTCTATTTTATATATAATTTACATTTTTATTCTTAGTCGCAGCTATGCTGCCAAAACTACTCAGGTCACTGGGGGTTGACAAACGCTTAAGAAAAGCTCATTTTGAAAGCAGCAGTTGCAGATTTATACTAAATACAATAACAACTACACCCCACTGCTCCTACCCTGAAAGCGAAGGGTTGAATTGAGCAATGCCCTCTTCATAGAGTTTGTGGCTGGTGGCCACTCCTGTAGCACTGCTTCAGATCCCTGTTATTTCATTATCCCCATCTCAACGAGTGCCCAGGGAAAGCACAATCACAGCCTCGCAGCTTCCCAGCGCAGCTGTCCCCCTACACCGCTGCAGCCAGCAAAAGCTGACACCAGAGCCTGGCACTCTGCTTTTTATTGCCATTCCACTCCTAATCAGAGGGACAAGGAGCATGCAGAGTCATGCACCAACCCAAGGAGATATTAGCTAATTGAAATTGTGCCGCCACTGCACTAAATGCTAGTCACTTAAATCAATCTCTTCCTTCTTCCTCTCACCTCCATGTCATTCTCTCCACCTTCCCTGCGCCTTCATC
This sequence comes from Grantiella picta, assembly GCA_013397955.1. Classification (NCBI taxonomy): domain Eukaryota; kingdom Metazoa; phylum Chordata; class Aves; order Passeriformes; family Meliphagidae; genus Grantiella; species Grantiella picta. The sequence goes on along the minus strand of VZRM01007187.1, from coordinate 422,599 downwards.
CTTCCCTCCCCCCTCTCCTNCCACCGTCTGACTTCTAATCCCTCTAGGGCAATTAAAAGCAGGACCAACAACAAAGGGAAGGCGACAGGAAACCCTGTTATTCATCCTCTGCAGCACATTGTCCCCTCAGGTTTGCAGCACCCACCCTTTGTGCAGGTAGGTGCCCCCCAGGTCCGGGGCAGGGTTCCCCACAAGCTGGGCTCCTTGGGGTGCTGCGCAGCGGCTGTGGGCGCCTTCCCCCCTCCCTGCACCTAAGAGGCACTCGTCTTTCTTAGAGCAATTACCACAAAGGATTTATGTGGCCAGTCAAGAGGGCCTGCCAGGGTTCTTATTTCATCTCTGAAAAAAGGAACTCTGCTGGAATTTTATCAGGGAGCTTGGATTAAATTGACAGCTGCCTTTTGTTTTGTTTTTAAAGACCTTCCCTTCGGAGCACAGCATTCTGCCTGGAGTTTGGCGGGGGGAGGGAATCCAACACCATGCAAGAGTACAAGCCCCTCCTGTAAGAGAAAAATCCATTTACTTCTCTCCACATGGATTTTAAGTGAGGCCATTTTTAAGGAGCCGACATCTGCAAGTGATCCCCACTCCCACCGACTTGAAGCAGCATTTTATTTCACTTCACTGAAGCCACCAAGGCAACAGCTTTTCTTCCCCGGTACAAGTGTCTGTTAGGCTGACAGAGGGAAACGATGGAGTCTCCATCTCAACACAAGCAGAGTCATCTTAAAACGCTGCCAGCCCTGCCACACACAAAGCCTCCTGCATCCCATCCCACGTCCAGGCGTGCAAACACGCCAAGGCACGGCGAGAGATGCGCGCAGGCAGCCAGGGACATCCACATATTCCACTCAGGAGCAAAGGGAGGCAAATATTCCACTCAGCAGCAAAGGATAGGGGCACGTTTCAGACAGACCCCGTGCAGGCAGACATGCTGGGACACACTGGAGCAGAGGCTGCATGGAGCACCCAGGCACACGCGCTGGAGACACGACAGCAGGCGTGCAGCTGCACACGTGTCACGCAAAAACGAGCCCAAAACAGCACATGCAAGACAGACACACAGACAGAGCTGATTACAACTTCAAGCGCTGCCAACAGCAAGAGGTATTAACAAGTATTTAAAAAAGTCAGCTACCTCTTGCCTTCCTTTGCTTTAGTGGCTGGTTCTCACCCTTTGAACAGATTTGAAAGCATTTGTTCTCTAGATAACGCAATTTCGGCTTTGTATATATATTTGGGAGGCAAAGTCTAACACAAGGACATAAAATTACTGAGGATGCCAGCAGAGATTACAGCATCAGTGCTGAAAGGTCTAGATCTGTATTTATTGCCTTTAAAACAATTCTGGGTTTGATACAAAGCAGCAGTCTTTCTCTGTACTGTAGGGTGCTATGGGGGAGGAGAAGAGTATGTTAATTCTGTATTAAAAAAAGTGAATAGAATTACAGAATAGAGATGAGCAGTCCAATAACAATGCTGAAAAGGTGACAGAAAGAGGATGCAGGATGGCATGGTTTACACAAAGGAGAGGCATGACTCATGGCAAAGGACTCTGTCAACCTGAAATCCAGGCATTTCCCAGACATAAGCTAAAGTATTTTCAATAAATTCACCTACCCAGATGCCTGCTCTCTCTTTTATTTTTTTTCTATTGATGTTTTCATACTTTTAGATGATGCTCTGCCTGCCATCACTTTGCAGAAGAGCTAAACATGCATTTGGGGGGATGGAAGAAGCTCAGACACTAATGACACGCGTGTGCTGCTCAGTGCACCAATACATTAGATAGGGAAAAAACAGAAACACTGGGTTTCCTTATACTTTTTCCTCTGGGCACTTTAGGTTTTGCCACCATCAATTGTAACCCTAACTGATTTGAGAAGAAGAAACATTTTGAATCCAGCTGGCATTCTTTTAAATGCAAAACCTTCAAGCCACATGTGTTTTTTGCTACTCTGTCCATAAAAACTACATGCAAAAGATGCTATTTCATTTATTAAAAAATGGCCAAATTTTCTTACTCCTTCCTGCCTCCCATCACTTCTTTCCCCTAAGTGGGCATGTTTACAGAGACTTAAGTACTTCCAGCTCCCATACTCAAGGAGAATGATCTCCTTGCTATAGGATTCCTGAGCAACCCTGTCTGCACACAATATGGGAAAAGGATTGAGAGAGCAAAAGAGAGCAAAAGAGAGCACAGCCTCTCTGAGGCAACATGCCTTTGTCCAGTGCCTGACTCAGCTGTGCTGGCTTCCCTGGTTTCCCAGCGGCTCAGTGAGGAACGGAGCAGCCGCAGCTGCATGGCACAGGGGATGACGTGCAGATGCAGCTTCTTCGGCTGTTGCTGGGGAGAAATAAAGGCTGGCACAGGCAGCGTGTTCTTTGCACTTGTTAGAGGGAAGAGCAGAATAAAGGCAACGTGAGAAGCCAGTGGAAGCTGAGGCACTTTGGGTAACTACAGTCGCTACACCAGGCCCTTTGGTCGGCCACGGGAGATGCAGGGAGCACCTTCATCCTGGTCAAAGCAGCACACTTGGCAGCAGCCCCTGGATCCCAGCCCTCAAAACTAACACAGGAGCAGTCACATCCCAGAGCCTGTAATTAAGCACCTGAGGAAAAATGATGGATGTTTCCAAGGCCTTAACATCTCTGACTGATAGAGACATTGCTGCTCCAAGGACTCGCCTCCCTGACAAATCAGGTTACTTAGACAGCTATCCAACACTGGAGAGCTGTGTTTGAAACCATGGGGATCAGTCACCTACCGCAGAGCAGTTGCCACCTATACCTGCAGCTGGCAGGAATGCTCTGCTCTCCTCCTCAAGACAGGGGTGAATGCTTTGGTGTTCAAAGACCAAGCTGTCAGCATGTTCACCACCAATCTCTTATAGAGATTGCACCTATAAAGACTAGTCACTCCTCCCTGCCTCTGGTCACATCACTTGGATAAAGGAGAAGAGCTGAGTACTGTGTGAAACAAAGAGGGTTATGTTAATTTTATGCTAATTAGGTGCATCCGTGCAGCCCTGCTACAGAACTACTTCCCTCTGCCCAGGCCTTCTTCAGCTGCAGAAAGGATGACGGGGAGGTGACAAGGCACAGTGAGGATGAATGCAATACAGGGAGTCCAGCAGCACTCAGAAAAAGAAAAAAAACCCTGTTACTTTTGGTGGATTTACTCCCTTTGTGGCTCCGTTCCCTCCCAGTGCAACCCTTGGCAAGGCTGCCAAGCTCTCAGCCCCAGAAATAGCATGTCAAGCAGCAGAAAAAACAGAAGGGAGGGGGAGATGAAGATAAAAATAGAGAGAAATGTTGATTGCATTGTTACTGCTTCAATTAAGCTCAGACACTTCAGCCTGATGAGTCAACAGCAATGATGAGAGGGCACAGAAAACAAGAGCAACTGCAATGCAAACCAGTTTACCAGTCCCACTAATGTGGAAAGCACTGAACTTCCAAACCAGTCACTGTGATAGCAAAAGGAGGAAGTGCTCTGACATTGTCCCTTCCGCACCAGTCTGACAACAGCAGCAGAAGCCACAAAAAGGCAGTGAGTTAATAATGACCAGGCAGGAGAGCTGATGGCTTGGATCAGAGCAGCCCTTCCCAGCCTGGCATGCAGCACTGGGCCAGTAAAACTGGGGCACTGGAGGCCAGCTCAGCTTGTTCAAATGTAGCCATTCTATTATCCAGGGCCTTAAATCACGCTGGTGATTCTTTGTGTGTCTCAGTGGCGGCGGCAGAGACAGGGAAGTAACAGATGGGTACAATTACAGGGACCAAGGCACAGTCCCTTCTCCACCACCCCGTGTGATGCACATTTTCTCTACAGGAATAGGCTGCCTTGCATCCCACCATGAGTGAGGGTGATCCAACTTCCTCCCCACGCCACCTCTGCTGCTGGGAGCTGAGAGAACAGGGATTTTGGTCAGGGCAGAGGTGCAAATACAACATGTGCTGAGTTAGAGGGACGACCAGTAGCTCTACAGAATGAGAGGCTGGGTGGGAACAGCCACCAGCTGCCCCTGTTGGTCCCTCTCTGACTGTCAGAGGACAAGCAGGGGGCTGACGGAGGAGACAGCAGGGTGGAAGGTGGGCAAAAACTATCAAATAAGCTTTGGTTGGGGTTGTCTGTGGTTGTCTGTGTTACCTACTATATAAAGTCACCTCTGAAAAGAAAGGAAAAGATGCAGGTGGTCGTAACTTCAAACAGTCTGTCCCTTGGCCTTGCCACACCAATCCCTGGGAAACGTTCACCTCTCCCTGTGAAGTGGTTTACAACACATATAGCATCAGTATTTATTGCACCGTCTGCCAGCACTCTTCCTTTTACCAACCCCATCAAAGGGATGCTGAGGAAGTCATGTACAGAGCCATTTATGACCAACAGCAGTGCCATAAAGCTCTGCTTTGCAGCCTGGGCTGCCCAGGTTATCCCACCATGTCCCAGTTCAGGCATTCATTCCATTCTTGTCCTGTCATGGAACATAATGTTCTTACACTTAGAGGTTTTGTTAGCTCAGTGCTCCATCTCTGACAGTAGCCAGCCACGAATTCTTAGGGAAAGCGTAAAAGGAACAAGGATGGATGTACAGCAAGCCAGCCCTTGGGATTCCTCCCAGCATCCAGCAATTGGGATTAAGAGCATCCTGTGCTGGTGACTGTATAGACCTAACACCCTGGCTCTCAACTGCAAACCTCTCCTTGGTGCATTTAAACGATTCCTTTTACACACAATCTCTGCAGCAGCATGCAGCAGGGCATTCTGCATATTGAGTTGATGTTGTGCAGAAAAACAAACAAAACAAAACCAAAACATTCTTCTGCTTTAAACCTACTGCCCACACCTGTGCTGCTGGAATGCTCCAGAGACACTACATTATCATGCTCTTTAACAGCGGGGAAATCTCACATTTGGGGCAGTTCCCTGGGTACCCAGCTGCCTCCTGAAGTTCCACCCATGTCTCCCTTACTGAAGAACTTTTCAAGTGATTCCCACTTGTCTGTCACAGACTAGCCAGCCACTGATTATTTTTTATTGTATTGTAAAATTGTATATTGCAGGGATATACAATTTTAAGATGATGCTATGCCTAGGATAAAAATGTCCCTTTTGAACCTAGAGGCCCGTCAATCTGCATGGTTTGGGCTTGCTGTGCCTGCTGGTATTTGAGAAAGAAATGTGCCAAGCGTCTGGCTCGTTTCTCCCAGGGAGGAGGAGCCCAGCTAACATGGGTTCACTGGGGTGGCACTTGGCAGGAGTCTGGAAAAAGGCTCCCAGGCATAGTGTAGCACAGCCTGTCACTCTGCCACTGCTCCCTCCCACCCCAAAACTCACACACGAGTTTTCTGAGCTGGGCTAACATCGCTGCAGGAGAAAGGAAATGCCCTGGTGAGCCATGGCGCTCCACAAGCGCACCTGGGAATTGCTCTTCACCTTCCCAAGTGGGACAGCAGCCAGCTGCTGAAAGGGAAATAAGTTCACCTGGAAACACTATAGCACCTGAGGTGAAAACCTTCCTGCCCCACTGCATGGGGGAAATACAGTTATCTGCTGCTGAGACACAGATCTGTCAGAGAGGAAAGGGCTGGCACAGGATAAGAGCCAGCAACATTCGAAAGTCCTCAGATCCTGTGTTTGCACGCAGGCAGGGCCAGATCCAAGGTTCACAGTCTTGCTGGTAGCTATTCATCAAAACATTTGCACTGCCAATCTGGACAACATTTGTTAAAAATCTATGTTCAGTTCACAAGGCTCGCACCAGACTGTCCAAATAAATGACTGATCAAATTAATGTCTTTTCTTAGTGTTATCTCCCCATATTTAGGATTACTTCATGCCAGATACCCCGCTGAGGGGAGGAGGGCTGGGATGGGGGAGGAGTGGAGAGGGGGCTGCTCAGGGGAAGAGCTCAGCCGATATTCATTCTGTTTCACTCCCCTGTGACATCCTTTCCATCACACTACTGAGCACAACACAATTAGTGAAAAGGGCCCATTTTTCCTCCAGGAGCCAAGGTCCCAAAAAGGTACAGCTTCAACATCATTAGCAGTTCATCTTCTTAAACCTCCGGGCAGCCCCTAGGCAGATCCTCTCATGCAAACCCCACACCCCTCCCCCTTTTTGGTGTCTGCTTATCAAACTAATGAAGCACATCTAGACTGAAAGGTCTTGAGGTAGAAGACAGCAGCTTAACCATGATTCAGTACATGTCCTTTCCCCTCCTCCTCTTTATCAAATAAAGCAAGCAGAATTTCCTACACTTAAATGGCAGGGAGGAGGAAGGAAGGAGGATAAGGGGAGGGAGACATTTGTCTAGTAATTCCCAGCAGAAGGAGATGTCTGTTTACTTTCTTTGACTGAGCACTTGCATATTAAAAAGGCTCAGCTCCATAGCGGACAGGATTTATCAGTGACACATTTTCTACTTAATAGGGCAGAGCTGGCAATACCTGCTCCAGGTAGCTGGAGACTGAAACAACTTCGTGTGACCTTCCCCTTGCCCTTCTCTGAGTCCCCACTGCACAGGGGAGCCAGCAGAGGATGCAGAGGGAGCTGAGAGCCGAGGGCCATGCAGTGGGGAAGGGATGCTTTGCGTGCCTCAGTACTAAAACAAGAACACCACTGCAAAAGCAATGAAAGCACAACAAGGCTCCATTAGCTTTTTTCCATTCAGTGATATCCGGAAAGGCAATTTCCAGCTTTAGGTAAAAACACATAAACATCTTTCATCATGTCACTGACCTAAATATAGATGATTACTTCAAGGCAGGAAAAAAAAAGAAAAAGAGGAAAAAAAGCCCTATTCTTATACCTTCAAAAGCTATGAAGCCCTACAAGAAGACTGCAGTAAAGTGGAGCAACAGATAACCAGTCAGATGAAAAAAGAGAGAGAAAGGAATACATGTTCTTGAGTGATTGTCCTGATGGACCATTATCCTGGCCCAGTATTCACCTGCCCTGTGACACAGGCCTTTTCCATGTCCTCCTGGGTGCTTGGCTGGCTCCTGGGCTGCCTCCTCCTGGCACCCAGAGCCTCTCCCTGCAGCACAGCAAGCGAGCAGGACCTTTGGTCAGCATAAAGCCTCCAGAGTTCAGATTCACATTAATCCCACTTTAGCCAGGCCACTACACTGTCCTAAAGGGTCAGGCCATGTTTTTCAAAGGGACACAAAGTTGCCCTCGGACCTAGGGACACACTTTGGAATGTGTCAAAGCTACACCGGAGCCCAAGTGATGCCAGACTCCAGTGGCACTTGAGCATGAACCTAACGAAGAGCACTTGAATGTGTTTGCTTCAGGCTCACACTCACATCACAATAAGGATGCAGTGCTCTAGTGAAGGGTAATTAGTTTTGCTCTCAGTACCTTTGCTCGTTTGCAGCAGCAGTCCCCAAAACCAGGTGTAACACACACACTGGAAGCATGGGGATATGCAGGCAAGCTCTTTCTACTACCACAACCCAATGTTAAATATCACTGACAAGTCATGATTCCCCATATTTAATGCATGTCCTACCATGCAGAACTACAGAATCACACTTTATGACCCTTACTGGCACATGCTGGGGACAAAATTGGGTACTTAATTGCTCCCTGCCTCAGTTTACCCCACAGATAAATGGTACATTGGCAGAGTATACAGAAAAACTACCATCTTGGGATGGTGTGTGAACTGTCATAGGTGTTTGCAAAGACAGACGTGCATATTGGTGATCACCTGTTGTTTTTTTTAAATCAAGTAACATGCACTTAAATACTATATACAGCCTTCAGTACCTTATAGCACCTTCCAGTACCTAAGGGAGAGCCTGTGAGAGAGCTGGAGAGGGACATTTTACCAGGGCATGTAGTGACAGGACAAGGGGGAATGGCTTTACACTGACAGAGGGTAAGTTTAGATTGGATATTAGGAAAAAACTCTTTTCTGTGAGGGTGGTGAGGCACTGGCACAGGTTGCCCAGACAAGCTATGGATGTCCCATCCCTGAGAGTGTTCAAGGCCCCTGGATGGGGCCTTGAGCAACCTGGTACAGAGGAAGATGTCCCTGCCCATGGAAAGGGGATTGGAATGAGATGATCTTTCAGGTTCCTTCCAATGCAAACCATTCTGTGATAGCTGTTGTCACAACAACAGCTTTCAACTCTTGCAGTCTTCCTTCTGCTGGGTCAGGGGGAGTTTTGCCTGAGAAGGGGCTTTGGGAGCATGAAAGCTATCATTTACACAGTAAAAAAAAAAAAAATTCTTGTCAAATAAACTGTATATTATTTTAAAAAGAGTTCAGCAGGGGTGGTTCATTGTCACAAGCACTTGCTGCTGTATAGTTTCTTCCAAAGTGCTGTGTAATTGTCACTGACAAGGGACTGACAAACCACGTTGAGTTTAAGCTGCCAGAGACTGGCTTCATTTGGACCCAAACAGAAACTCCCTCTTTCTCCCTAACACGAGACTATCCTGCATTTGCAGCAATGGGCTGGGTTCTTCTGAGACAAGGCAAAGCAAAAGCTCAATCAATCCATTGTACCTGCTTTGCAATTTTACTGTATTGCAAAGACATAACAAACCTCAAGTTCTGCCTCTTGAAAAACAGGGACCAGATGAAACCATCCACAAATACCAGGCGAGTATCAACTTCATCACAGACCAATCATGCAGAATACAATGTTGACTGAAACCCAAGGAACTCACAGGACCTTTTTTAAAAAACACATTTGAAAAATCACAACAAATGACCATTTTTTTCCTCTCCCATCAATGTGGGTTTAGAGTACTTTCCATCAATGCAGGTGAGGTGAGTGTCAAAAGGGAAAAAAACCACCACAAAAACAAACCCAAAGGAAGCAACTGGAAGCAGATGGGTCAGGGAAGTCCTCCGTGGGGGACATGAGGTTTGCAGAGAACCAGCACGGACAGCACTCTGTGGAAGTGTGGCTGCAGATGTGAAGGGCTCTGCTGGAGAGGGACACCCGTATGCTCAGTCCCATGGGCAGCTCTTTGGGTCATGGGCCTGGGCTGCACCCTTGTGCCCTGCTCTCTGTACTAATTGCTAGGCTGAAATAAGCCATGGTCACGAATAGCAACACAACAAAATTGTGTCAAAACTCCACATTCCTTGTCTCAGAATACCTACTGCTTAAACTATCAGAGGAAACTAAAAGCCTCACTCTCAACTCCATAGCATCATTTGCTTTATTTTTTTTGTTCCGTGGAAATGCACACTCTTTGCACTAAAGGCTACCTCTCATGCCTCATAACATGGTCTTTGACCCACAGGAATCTTCACTACAGTATTTGTAAAATTTGCTGCTGGTCTGAAAAGCCTCAGAAGACTTCTCCATCTTAATCCTGTGCACATACCCAGCTGACCTGAAAGACTACTGGAAAAGCTCTGGTGCCCTCCACGATGGGTACTTGCAGGGCTGGTAGGTTCTGTGTTTCCTGACTTTCAGGCCAGCGTGGGAATTGCTCAGTGCATGTGTCCACACAAGTGAAAAGAGCTTAGGGTAGAGAAACCCACTGCATGATGATTTGCTTTCAAGGACAGGCACCAAGTGGGTTACTGTTTCTCTCCTGTGCTTCACTATGGCTATTCTGAGATGTACCCATGAAGCTGCAGCCCAATCCCAAATTCTTGTGTCCTTCAAAATCTTTAATCGACTGCTCTGTGGGCTGAAGATGGCAGCAGGCCAATGCCTTTTCCACAAAACAGCACAGAAGATTATTCTGGGTTGTGACGCTGTTCTCTAGGTTCCACACATCTCGTGTATTTATACACATCACTGTGCTCCTTTGCCTCTTTCAAGGTAAAAACATAGTCTTACCGACACAAAAGACCTACTTTTTATCATCATTAATGAATGTATCTCACCACTGTTAACACTCACAAGATGTGCAATCCGAAGTTAAGCTTGCTGGGTCAAAGCCAGGGGAACGAATGGGAAACTTCTCATCAAAACTGCCCTGGGGAAACAATGCATCTCTTCAGGAAATTTGTGTGAAAATAAACCATAACTGCATGCAAGCACACACACACACACACACACACGGACTGACTACATGATTTGACTATGAGCATTCTGACACACAAACAATGACAACACCAGAAGCATCAAGGACACAATCATGTTTTTCTCTAAATCTCCTTCCTGTTTGTGTCACCATTAGGTTTCTGCCACTAGTGACTGGTGCCTGGTCATGGTGTTTAACTCCTCCATGGCCTGGCTGAGCTGTAAGTGGAGCCAAATTCAGCGTTGGAGGCCAAGTGCCAGCCTGGCCCAGTGGCTCTTTGCCCCTGCTGTGGTGTAGAGCACTGGCAGGAAACCCTCAGCAGGAGCAGCTAAAGCAGCACAGCTGGAGAGCTGCCAGCATTAAGATGCACAGGATTCAGGAGCTAAAGAAATGGAAAACCTGCATAGATATAGCCTGAAAGTATGTCTCAATAATATTAAGGGAGAAAATTCTATGAACTGTAGAATCATAGAACGGATTTGGTTGGAAGAGACCTTAAATATCATCTCATTCCAGCCCTCCATGCACAGGGACACCTTCCCCTAGATTAAATTAAATTTATCTATTTTCTGTACCTGACAGAGAGAAGCTTGCTCTACAAAATGAGCAGGTTCTGGTTTTGCCCCTTTTAAGTTTGTGCTGGTGGTTGGATTGCAGTTCCTGGGTCAGACGGGCACCTTTCTGAGAGCGGCTGTATTTGCTGTCAGCTTGTGTGCATTATCACATTGTAACCAATCCAACAGCCCATCTCTTATCTAAAATATAAATACTAATTTGAGGGCTCAGGGAGAAGAGCTATTTTATTTTCAGTTAAAGAAAGAAGAAAAAAAAGGAAGGAGGAGGTTGGGCATCATAACAGTAATTTATTATTTTACTGGTGTATTATCATTGGGTAATAAGAGCAAGTTGAAACTGCCAATTATCTCATAAGAGGGGTATCACCTTTTCTATTTTGAATGTCTCCATCGATAAATACAGGTTCTGCTTGCTAACAATCCATCACATAATCAGTGGCCTTGCAGCAGGAGAGAGGAACGCATGAGAAAGGGAGACAAACAAACCCACAAACACACAAACACTTGATGAGAGCTGAGCCTTGGCTCCGGAACAGAGCGAGGGGAGGGGGTGAGGGGAGAAATCGCCCGGAGCAGTCGGCAGGTCACACACACAGAGTGTGCAACAGCAAACTCAGTTTACAAAGAGACATCTGTTCCATTACTTCGATGCATTGTGGCTAATTACATCCTGGCCCATCTGTGAAATGACAGCCACTTATTCTCCAGTGAACCGTAAAATCTGTACATGTTCGATGTGGGCAGTGGGGAGTAAGAGGAGTGCAGAGGAGTAGGGGAGGGGGGAGGATGGAGAGGGGAGAATGAGAGCACAGCACCGAGGTGAAGCACCAAGGAAACACCGTGTCTCTCATTCCCACCTGGTGTCAGCTGGGAAAGAAGGCACTCTGGAAGAAAGGCCCTAACCAAGCCACTTTGATGCAGGGCTGCAAAACCTGCTCTGACCCGAAGCTCCTCACTCCCCATCTTTGCAAGTGTAGAGGAGCAAGATGTGCCAGCAGTGGAAATTGCACCAGATCTCCATCCCTGTGCTTTACACGTGGATTGATGTGGAGTTTCTGCCATTGCTGTTTATATCATCCCTGCCTGCTGGTCACACAACTTTGTTGGAGGCTATTCTCCTACACATAAATGTAAGTTTAGGCTCAGAGGAATTAAAACCAAGAACTTATCTCCCGTCACCTCCAAAAGATTTTTAGAAAAATGAAAGAAACTGCAAGAAAATGAATCACACCTCAACTTTCCTACATGTGACAAAAAGAACCTTGCATTCAAGCATGACTTGCAAGCCCCTGAGTGACATAAGAGAAGGCAAATCTTATTCCCATACCTAGAGTAGATAAGCCAAAGTATAGCATTCAGCAGCATACCAGCTAAGAAGGGTTAAATCCTGATCCTGGTAAGTCTGTCAGGAAACCTGCAAACTTTTCAGTAAAGTTGTGTGAAATATCAACCAAAAGCTGCAAAGATTTGACAGAAATTTTGTTAGGGGAATAGTGGCTTAGCTTGACATAGTGCAGACCTCTTTTGGAAGCAGCTTCACCAGCAGCTATCAACAATTGGTGACCTCTGATCTCACATCCAGCCACAGTCCTGCTGCACAAACTTCTGCAAAATTCCACCTTTTAGTGGCTCTGGTGAGCAGGGCGTGGGGGTGGTGGAAGTAGCCAAACTGTTACGAAGCAATTAAAAAATGGCTGTGGGGTTAAGAGAGGGGTACAGACTAGAAACAGAGCCTGGTTGCTCAGTGTCAGCTTGGTAACTGTGGGCACTGCTTTTGTGCCAGGATTTCTAGTGTAAAAGCATCACTTTGCCATTAATGCAATCCACCATGTGGATTTGGGCAGAATTTGCTCAGTGTGATCAACTGCTCACTCCCAAAATAGCAGCAAAACTAAGTGGACAAGGAAGGAGGCTAAGGAGGATTGCTCATATCATCAACCAGGCAAAGCTGTGGAAATCTGATAAAGTCTAAAACCAGCATTGCAACAGCCAAACTAAAGGAAGCTAGGATGCTTTGGGACAGGATTTCTTGCATTTGACCATGGTATAAAGGAAGATATTAATCCATCTGAATCCCTGACTAAACCATATCCTGCAGGTGTTACAGCCATTCAAGATAGTCAGGTCTAGAGGAGAAGAAAAATACAATTAATCTAGGTTCACTCATACGATACACAAACAGATGCAAAAGAAAGGGAAGCACTGTAGGAGACTGGTTTGTGTTCACAGCCTAAAGCAAATCCACCTGAGGCTGAAACATCAGGATAAATATTGTGAACTTGATGTTTTTGCTTCAGCTTTAAAACTGGCCTCAGTAGCTGTTGACAAACCAATATAAGAGGGATGAAAAGGGATCAGGACCTAGTGTTGGGGGCAAAAGTAACTGGAAAATTTAATGTTTTTTTCATTAAAACATTCAGCACTTCCTCCAACTTTTGGTCTGCATTCTGTTGATTCTGCTTTAATCATCCTTTTCTGACGAAGGCTTCAACACTTCTTAAGGCCAAAATGCACATTTAAAGTCACCTTGCTTGCGACTTGCAGGTCACAGACTCAGGCAGTGAAGAAGCTCGAAGCTTGTGGTCAAGCAGTAATCCTACAATCCAGCCTTTTTGGGAGCACTGTGCTCCAGTTGGGGATCTTTTGCTGGGACATGAGGATGCTGGAAGAGTGGTGTCTCTAGGACAACCTACCTACCCTGCGTGAAAGCAGCAGCAGCGCCTGAGCTCTGTGTGGTGTTTCTGTGATGGGCAGGGTGGTGGTCAGGGTTTTGCATTGTTTCTCCACAGGTAAATGCGAAGCCCCTACACTTTTGAGCTCTGCTAGTGGTTAGCATATACAATATTTCATGAATCTCAATGGTAAAGCACAGCTTTTCCGAAGCACCTGCTTTGACTGACAGGTTTGAAGCAAGTGGTTCAGTCTCACTGTACTTGACAAAACCTGAAAAGCTATTGAAAGGCAACTGAGTGGTGTCAGTCTAATTTAGAATGGATGATACATCCATTTTACCAATTTCACTGCACAACAGGCAATCGGAGAAGGCAAACCAAGGGGAAGGAGAGGGCTGACTGAGCTGAATTCAATCTTGCAGTGGGTTCGACTGCTGGAACAGCTAGTGCTTAGTCTATGGATAAATACAGGATTTCATTTTCCATGGACATCAGGCTGCCTTTCCTCACCAGCACTAAACTCAGCCTCACAAAAGAAAAGATTAACAGAAAAAGAAGCTCACAGTGTGCAACTCTACAAAGAGCTTACAGGAAGGATTTGTAGTAAATTAATATCACTAGCAACCATGCAGTTCCCAGAAGCTCACAAGCTTTTGGTATAAACTGTGGTTTAGTTGGCTCACACATTAGGTGTAGGATCCAGCAACCTCAGCTGCACAGAGGGACCTCCTCCCACACTGCCTTAATGATGAACTTGGTCTCAGCTATGGTTTTGTTGAATGTATCGACCTGTCACTTCTGATCAGCCATCTGGGAGTGATGGGCAGCACAGCATCTTAGCCTGCTCTAGTGTCTGAAGCCTAAATGCTTTACAGCAGGTTTCCACAAGCTCAACTTAATGAGCACCAAGAAAGCGTATTAGGTGCAGGCCTAGGATTGATCCTGACTTCATTCTGATCCAGAAAGATTAAAAGAGATATTCCCCCTCCTCTATTTTCTTTTTCACTTACCTTTCACATTGAATATGGACACCCAAGGTGAGTTTCTCCTCTCTTCTCCAGCAAAAGCTATGACAACTGGAGAAGAGCAAATGGGTGACATCACAGGAGTCACAAGTGAAAAATGAAGCAATGGCAGAAGGCAAGGTTTTTAATCATTCCATTTAAAATGCTGCTTCCCCCTGAGTTTGTGTGGTATGAATTCTTCCTCATATCTATTTCAATAAGGAATAAAAAATTTGTAACAAAGGACATCTGTTCTGTAAATGCAAAGCTTCCAGCTTTTCAATAAAAATGAAAAAAATGTCTTTGAGACTTTCAGGAGTTTCTCTGTCAGAAAGCAGAGATATCCTTGAGGCCTACACAGCAAAGTAAAAGCTACCTGCTCTCTTTCAGAATCCATCCCTTCTCCCCCAGCTGTTGCCTGATGTGAAATTCTTTTTAAGCCATTTTCTCCACCTGTAAAATAAAGGTGACCAGCACAGCGTTTCAAAGATATGGCTCTATGCTTCCTCTTAGGTAAATTCTTCTAAGGCAAGGGAGGTATGACTTTTCAAAAGCTGAAAGCATTCCTAACCAGCAGCTGGAAAGAAAAAAGTGCTAAATTCCTCCCCTGAGAACTCTGCCTGCTCACAGAGAGATGACACCTTTCCACGCCTTCCTGGTTATACCACCCCTCCCCACCCTGCCCCCATTCGATTCCTTGAGCTGCTCATGCTTATCTCTAAGGCAGGGCAGATGCATGCACTGATTTTTCTAAGGGAAGAAGAGAGCAAGCCAACTGCTACTTATTGCCTCATTACTTGGTTACAGTCCTGCTACTGAGGTGATTAGACAGCAATGCATAAAGAAACCAGCTGAAAAGAACTAAATAATCATATTGCCTTAATAGAAAAGACTGGAGTGGGATATTTGTCTCTAAATTTGAAGGTTGACACAAACAGCATTTGAACTGAATTTAAAATTTTACTCATCTCATCTCATCTCATGAGCTCACCTATCAAGCTGGCA
Organism: Grantiella picta; assembly: GCA_013397955.1. NCBI lineage: Eukaryota > Metazoa > Chordata > Aves > Passeriformes > Meliphagidae > Grantiella > Grantiella picta. The sequence continues at coordinate 407,331 of VZRM01007187.1, read as the reverse complement.
GGAAGATGGTTAGCTTGGGCCTTTGAAAGTTCAATATAAAAGTGACAGAGGAGGAAGGAAAATTTTGGTAATGTGTATTAATTAACAAGTCAGCAGGGGAAGGTTTTTAGGTAAATGAATGCCATGCTCACTAAGGAAAACAAAACCTGGAAGAGGCTTTAAGAACGTGTGCACATAAAATATACAACTACTGCTACATGCATCACTACTTGGAACCCTGCAGCCAAACGCTGGGTGTACTGTGCACAAATGCTACCCGTAAATAAATCTGGATAGGAACTGCTTCTGAAAATGTAGAGCAAGGCAAATTACACGTACTTTACAGCTGCACACAAAAATGACAAGTTCCAGATGCTTCAGAAAAGCCATCCCAGGGAACAAATGAAATGCAGGCACAAGCCCTAGTGGAAAAACCACTTCACATGTGAGCTTGCATGAGAGGGGAAGAGGGAAGGAAAGAGACTATATTTTGGCAGAGGACAGGCTCAGCGATCCTTTTCATAAGTACACATAAACCCAAACTTCAAATAAAACTCTCGTCACGCAGAGCTGACTTGTGCTTGCAACCTCATGGCATGAAGTGATGCCACATACTCAGATTTATTTGCCCAGCAGCAGGGGTGCCAAGTGGTCTAACAGGAAGAGCTCACCCATTGGGAAAGCCAATCCTTAGAAAGCATAATTTCAAGGAATGCAGAGTGTTTAATGCTATTCAAATAAACCTAGTGTGACTGTGGTAGCTTGAGGAAAAGGCTGTGTTTAATTCTGATGGCACAGCTGGGCTGCCCAGGATGTCTGAAGAAGAGCTCTGCCTCCCAGTCCTTGGCTGCTGACCTTGGAGCTTCAGCTTCCAGAGTGCAACACAATCACTGGAATGGTCACTGGCACAAGTTCCAGTCCCTCCGAGAGCCTGGTTTACAGTAGATACAAGTGCTGATTTCTGGAGATGGAGGAACATGCAGCTGGACCTTGAGTGCAGGGGGCTGCTGAGGACATGGATCCCAGGGCAGCAGCCCTCCCAGCCAGTCACAATTATCAGTGCTTGCTAGTGAGAGACCCAAGTCATTAGCTGGCATGGAAAGTTAATCACCTGTCTGCTCTTACAAAAGGGATGGTCCCTTCAGGAGAAAGGTCGGTGGCTTGGACCACTCAGGGGACAATGTCTGTTCTCTAAATGGTGTCCTATGAATAAATCAATGTCCAAATCCCAGGGCTTCTAAACCTGTACAAACACAAACACTCAGGAAGTATATACATTAAAAAAAGATTCTGAATAAAAATGCCTCCCCCTGAGCCCCAGCTTTCCAATGCCATCTCCCTGGTTAACCCCTCCCTGCCCAGACTGTCCTGTCTGTCTCTGTTTTGTTGTTCCCATACTATATTATTTGTTGAAATAAATATGGAGATAAGGCTGAGCAAGACAGCCAAGACAGCCAGATTGAAATAAATTCATCACTCACAGGCTCTCAAGGGAAGAAAAGCGTGCATTTTTTCTAAATGATTATTTCTGAAGCACTGAAGGAATGGCTGTATCACTAATGAGGCCAGTGCTCCATGACTGCTGATTATAAATGACCTAAAAAGAGACAAGGGGATGGTGTATGTGTGAACAGGGGGATGGGAAAAGAGATGAATTGTTCTTCCTTAGGATCTGGAATCGTCTCCCTGGGCTGCTCAAAAGTCTGAGAGCATTTGTAATTCGCCACAAAGGCAGGCCTGGCATATTTACAGCCACGCAAGGAAGTTCGGACTGCAGTGCTGGGCTATTCTAACAAGTAGGCATACAATTCCTCTCCTCCCATGATAGGTCACCATCTACTCACTGCAATAATAATTAAAAAGGAAAATGAGCTCTCTCAGTCCCCCATGGATCTAAATCATAGGGCCTGCATGTTGATTCAGCCAGACTTGAGGCTGAAGCAAGGAGTAAGATTCACTTATGTCTTCTCTCACTCACTAATTCCCATGGAAACAAGAAACTCCTGACAAATGACTCCAATATGCTTGCAAAAATCTTACTCATATGTTTGGCTGGCTACCTTCCCCCATGTTTTCAGGCTGAGTGATTACAGGTGCATTACACACACAGCAATCCCAGAGCAGCTGATGGTGGAACAGGGCAGGATGGCTGCATGTGCAGGAGGGCCAGATGCCAGCCACAAGCAAAAAAATTAGCAATGTGAATTCAGAGAATAACATCGCAATTTGACCATAAAAAGCAGCAGCTTTCAGCTTTCCTAGCAGTATTATTTATATCACATGGTATGTAGAAGTGAGAGCATTCAGAAGTAAAAGATATCTAAGGAACAGGACCAATATGAAATGTGACTTGAGGGGACTGAGAAATGGGATTTACTTATTTATTTAATGGCTTGGTTTATACACAGAAATTACCCAGGACACCTTGAAGAGCAGAGATCTGAAAATGAGCTACTGCAGAAGCTCAGACAAAGGAGCCTTGACAGATATTAGATAGATTCTAGTCACACACCACTGCCAGAGGTTTCCTAGCACTTTGTGAAGACTGTCCCTTTCTTGCAGGCAGCAACATCCTCTTGCCTGACCTGACAAAATCTGGGAGATGCAGCTTTGCTTCCATCAAAACTGTTCCAACTTGTGTGTAGATTTAGGGCAGTAAATGGGCACATTCTCAGTGCAGAGACTCAGATCAGGGCCCTGACAATCACCTATAGTGACTGGGGCCCTGAGCTCTATTTCAGCTGACCCAAGCAGCTCATCATTAGCAGTTATTGCAGTCTCGATGGGGAACTCCAGAAGGTTTTCTCCCCCTCTCAGTAGATGCCCTTTCCTGGAGCCTGGGACACCTCACTGATCTCCTCACAAATACCCATCCTTTCAAAGACAGAAAGCCTGCCTAGACTTAGCATAGCTGCTAAATCTAGGGGTGGAGGCAGGGAAGAAAAGTTTAACTAAGTTTTCCTCCTTTGCACAGGTAATTTGTCACAACCCTCCATAGCTAATAACCCCTCTGTAAAATTTATAAGCCAATTACAGAACAGGGAAGTAATTCACTAATAGCCTATATAAGGTGGTTTAGAAATCTTGTAGGAAAAACTCCAATATATTAAATACCACAAGTTTCAGAAGCTGACACTCTTTTTAAGCCTTTTGAGTTCAGGATTCCTAGACCTATGCAAGATCTGTTTGAGCCTAGCCATTGCCATAGCGCTTCCCTCAGAAACATCCCTGCTGGGAGCTGGGGCCACCAGCCAGCTGCACACAACCTCTGCTGGAGCCTGTTTCCTTTACATCTCTCAAGGGTTACAGACAGAGTTCCTTTCCCTATCCCTCGTGTAAGTCAACCTGCAGATAAATCAAGTACCCCATTTGCTTTTCCAAAAGCCACTACTTCACCACAGAAAGCAAATCTGACAAGCAAGTGAAGACCATCCACCGGGCTACACTGCCCCTCTCCCTGCTGCTTGGAGCAGGGAGCATAAAGGAATCAGCCCAGACACTGTATCACTATCATTTTGGAAGTTCTCTAACGAATCTGAGCCCAGGCTGGAGCTTTCAAAGACTGCAGTGGTGTGTCAGCGTCAACAGCCAAAACTGGTGTCGTGTCAAGTGGTAACAAGGCCACTGCTGTTTTTACAAGCATCATGCACTTAGCAGATAAAAATGAGGATCCTATCCAAGCTGCCACAAGCCGCCCTTATCGCTGGCAGGGAGAAACAATGCCCCTGCACGATTGCTGGTGCTCAGGGCCACTGATAGCAGGTCCAATTTCTTACAAGCTGTCCATTAGTATGATGAAGGGACTAATAACCACCACATATGGGGTTTTATCTTTTCTTTCTCCTCTTTTGGTCCAGTGGCAACTGCTAATAGCTTTCCAGGGTTCCTTTAAATAAACAGAACTAATTACCCCACACAATGATACCATGGCTTGCAGACAACTAATTATATCATGGAGGGCTTTCTTAACATGTATGTTTATTTGCAGAGGGCCACATCTAACATGAAGCAAATTTATTCAGCCTTTGTGCTATCAACTGGTACAAAAATAACACTGAATACACAGCAGATCCAGATTGCACAACTTTAGCAGGCAAGCTCTCCCAGGAGGCTGAAAAACAACACACGGAGTACCCATATTCCAGAACATGTGTAGCCACATGGCTGTGAGCCTCCTGCGCACTTACTGTGGTGCCATGGCACAGACTGGGACTGTTGTGTAAATAAAGCTCTGCTTTTCTTCACTCACATTTGCTATACGTTGAACAGACAATCACCACTTGCTATGCCTTATGTCCTGACTACATGCCTTGCTGGAGGAATAATGGAAGTCCTGGTCCAAAAAAAACTCCAAAAAACCAAAACAAAACACAAAAACCCCCACAGAACTGAACAGATGGGCAACATGAAAGAAAAGATTTATTGGGAAACTGTTCTACCAGTAAAAGAAGAAAAAGAGAAGTTAAGTGGCTCACTGTATGTTATGCGGCCAGCTGTGTTAGAGGCTGGAAACAAACTTAGGGTTTCCTGACACCCGCTCCCTGCTTAGACAGAGATAGCACCAAATCAAAACTAACTTTTTAAAATAGACTTTGCAGACAGATATCTAACTGACAAGACAGGTTCATATCAAATTATTCAAAGTGGATGTGACTGAATGCCTTATTGTGCTCCTGCAAACCTAAAAAAAACTTTGTTCTTTAAAGCAAGATCCTGGGTGAGAGGATTTTTTAAGGTGTGCAGTCCCCCTCCTCCCCACTCCCTGCATAAACAGCAAGTGAATGCATTTGATTTGCAAGCATTTCTGGACAGCCATGTCGTACAAAAGAGTAACTCCTCCTCAGGGACAATATCCTGAAAGGATGAAGCAAGGACACCTTTCAAACCACACTCAAAACGATCCTTAGCATTAAGAGTTATATGCATAAAAAGCAGCATATCTCTTGCTAAGTAAATGTGAGTGGCAGACAAACTGATAGAAGAGGGCAGAGTATCTTATTGGCAGCTATTAGCTGACTGTCTGGTCAAAACACCTGAGCAGAAATATATGTTCAATTACACATGTATGTAACTCTGGGACACATATCCCAACCACCTACACCTCTCGGAAGAACATGGTCCTTAACTTGCTGTTTGAGGCATTTGAGTCAATGGACTTCATAAGAAAATTATAGCCTTTACAGAGGGGCTTCAAAAATCTCCTTAAAGATGTCTTCTGCAATTCTCTAAGGCTCTACCTTTTCCCCTCACACAAGCGGATGATTTTTACAGGGAGCAAAATGAACCACCTATCAGAACTGCAGCAGAAACAGGAGCTAGAGAGATTTCTTGGGGACCAGATTGACCTTGATGAGCAACTTCCAGATAAAAGCTACACTGCTTGGTCTCCCACTATGATTTTCAGAGGTGGGTCACTTCAGTTATGAGTCTCCCTTTAGCAACAGACAGCCCTAGCAGAGATGGCACACTCTCAGAGGGCTCTCCTTTACAAAAGAAACCATTAGAAGATGACAGGATAGGCACAGAGAATTCTGACATGGAAGTCAGGAAAAAAAGAGAAAAGGCATGAATGAGGCAAAGAGAAAGGGTACATTGTGTCCTGGGTTTCTCAGCATGTCCCTGCAGCACAATGCTGGGGAGATGGGATCTCCCGCTGTAGTGCAGGGGAACAGGAGAAGACTTGAGGCAGAAAGTGGCCAAACCAACCTGTTGAGAGCTGTGCAATGTTAGGCACAGGGAGGTCATGTGAGGTTCTTGTTACAGATATTGTCACCCACCTCCATTTTGTACTGCCCAACTTTGATAACTCAAGTGACAGCAAAAGAAGAATGGAATCTGGACAAGTTGATTAAAGGATGGAAAAACATGCCAATCCTGAAATAGAGCTTCTGCTCAGAACCATCTTCCCTTCCTTTAAGCCTCTGATTTTCAGAACAATTTGAAGGAAACTATATGTATCTCCACAGCAGCAATACCCATGACCTACTTATTGACTCCCAAGGGAAACCCTGAAGTTTCTTACAGCATTTTTGTTACACTTACGCTATGGAGATTACAAGACCATCACAGAGCAGCCAACCCTGAATTTTTAAAAATCAGGAAGCAAATCCCTAAAATCATAGAATATCCTGAGTTGGAAAGGACTCACAAGGATCATAGAATCCAACTCTTGGCCCTGCACAGGACATCTCAGGAATCACACCCTGTGCCTGAGAGATTGTCCAAACATTCCTTGAACTCTGTCAGGATGGTGCTGTGACATCTGCCCTGGGGAGTCCGTTCCAGGCTCAACCACCCTCTGGGTGAAGAACTTTCTCCTGATATCCAACCTCCCTGACTCAGCTTCAGGCCATTCCCTCATGTCCTGTCACTGGTCACCAGAGAGAAGGGATCAGACCTAAATATTTCTTCTTAGTATCATTATGTGTTGTCTTTTTCTCCATTTGCCTGTTTTTGCAGATGCCAGGTTCAATCTCTCTTTTCCTAGAAGATGCCTTTTCCAAAACACAAAAACTAAGACTCTGGCAGGATCGGAGGCCTTTGAAAGAAGACACCATAAAATTATTCCATGGTAAAATGTAAGCTGGAGAACATGGATTGCCTTCTGAAAGCATGGTTCTCACTCATCAACCCTTCTGAGACACAGGAATAGGCAGGAGTCACATGGGATTTTTGGTCTCTTCAAATGAAATCCCATTGCCTGAGCTCCCAAGGCCAATGATCCCACATGTTAAAAAGGGGGGAATTAATAATTTCATGCAGTCTGATGCTACACTCCTGCTCTACTTGTGCCTTGTTAACCTTTCCAGTTGAGGTTATTGGGGTAGCAAATCATGTAACACATTGATTTTTAGCTATTTTAAGTGAACATAGGACTTATATGTACATTTTTCCCTCAAAGAATGAAGTTGTAGAGAGCACAGCAAGACACATTTTGTTCTGTCAAAGCAGTCTGTAAGTGGAATGGAAAACCTTTGCTTTCTGATATTACAGACAGAGGCATGAAAGGAGAACAGGCTCCTGGTGCCTCCACACATGCAGGTGCCCTGAGAGGGTGCAGAGATCCATGCTCTGATCACAAGGCAGCACTGAAGGATGTCAAAACTGCCAAAGAACTCCATGCCTGCAGGCAAACAGTGATTTCCCTCTGCCTTGAAGACTCATGTCTTCAAATTTATAGCCCAAACACGAGTCCAAAGATGGGCAACACAGTAAAACTTCTTCCAGAAAGGGGAAAACATCTGTTCCAATAGCTTGACTGTGTCTGAACCACAGATCACCTCCTGTATGCAGCTTTGCAGGGAAACCAAATTCCCCCTAGGATGCAGTTCCACATGGATGATCGACATACGTGATGCCTGCTGACAGGCAGCCTGAAACTTTGGCATTTTTTCCACATTTTAATTCCTCAAGCTTCAGTACTGTAGGATTCATACCTTGGAAGCCACGATTCTTGGGGACAGCATACAATTTACAGAGGGGCTCTGCACCTCTCCTTTCCTTTCCTTTCCTTTCCTTTCCTTTCCTTTCCTTTCCTTTCCTTTCCTTTCCTTTCCTTTCCTTTCCTTTCCTTTCCTTTCCTTTCCCCCTTCGCTTCTGGATATTTATACAAAATTTTAATTTTTTCCTTCCCTTCCCCCCCTCCCCATACCCCCCAGCTGCTTTCAATTGATACAGGAGAAAGTAGAGGTCACAGGAAGAGTGAAGACACATAATCTAATTTTCATTTTGTCCATTAATCATGCACAATTTCAGCCAGCCATTCAACAAGGTGGAACTCTAGAGTGATCACTCTCTAGAGTGATGGGGGGAAATTCACTCTAATTCCCGTTGCTGCTCCACACTTCTGTTCATGCTACACAGAGCAGCCTCTTCTTCTTACAGCAAAAAATGGATTTACATGACTAAAAAAATTTATGCTGTCCTGGAAGTCTTCTCAAGAGCTTTTTACTAAATTTAAGAGTGTCCAACTGCAGCTGTTGGTGCTTCATTTGTGGGTGGCTGGATTTTGGGGAGATGTGGTTCAAAGTAAGCCAAGTAGAAAGCTCTGTATTTTAGTTCATTCTGATACGAAGTCGTCAGTATTGCTACACATTATTGTAGCTCACAAATCAGAAAGCCTAGAAGTTGTCCTCACCCCTTATATGCTCTCTGCTATTTGCCAGCCTCGCAGCTAGTCAGGATCAAATCTCCTAAAGCAAGACAGTTCTTGAAACTAGAAAGATATGCCCTAATAACAGGTAAGGTCAAGGAGACTGGATGTATTGGGCTTTGCACATCCACAGATGAGGCAGGTAAAGGCACCTTCTTTCTCCGCTGGGCTTTGAGGATTACTGCAACATTTGCCACCTTGGAAGATGATGTCTGGTCCTCAGCCCCTCTCTCTATCTCACCTTCGCTGAATTCTTTGGCAAAGTGACCTTAGTGTGTGGAGGGGAAGAAATCTCTCTCTGGTTTAAGAATAGTCCTTAGCAGCTGTGTTGGGAGTGAGGGCTGAGGAACCCAAGGAGAACTGCAGCAAGGCACACTTATCAGTGATTGTCTGTCTGCTCAACAAGAGGGACCTGGCCTCCTCTCTACATCTGTGGGTGAACTCTGGACATCCCAGTTACTCCATATTCAAGGAAGCTTCCATATTTCACAAGGTTTCTATGCCAGCTGTGAATGTCCCAGTCTCCTTCCATTCACTGTGCTTTTGCCAGAGGAAGAGAGTGAAGGCTTATCCTGGACAGTGAGGTAAGAGACCCAAGGACACTCATACCTCCCTTGGAGGGGAAAAAATGGGCCTTCCAAACCAAAAAGGCCATAAGCCTGAGAAGTGGTATCTGTCTCAGAGGCTGCTCAAGGGCATCATTCAGCAGAAAGTAAGAACTAGCAGTACATTCTGTCACCCTTTCAAGGTTTTAAAGGAGCAATGGGATGTTTAAAGGAAGAGGAGTGCAGATGCACAGAAGTAGGATAAGATTTGAGTATGTCAAAGACTGAGTTGCTGACAAGCACTATTTTGGAGGGACGCTGAGCAGTTCAGCTCTGTGATGGAAAAGGCATTTGCCAAGACAGCATTGCCACTCTGGAGCCTTTTGCACTACTCTGATGACAAATAAGTGCTCGTTGGTTCTAGGCAAAAACTGTGTCCTGCAGCTGGCTGTCCATCTTTCTCCAAAAAATTACACCTTTGTTTCCAGGAGGTTTCTGTAGTAAGACCACTGACTCAAGTAAAGGGGCCATGATTCCTAAGCCTAGTCTTTAAATCCTCAGAACTACAGGGGTTTCCCAGAATCCCACTGCTACATCATCCCTGACACAGGCTGTGGAGATGTGTCATGGGGAGCAAAAGGCCTTTAGAACAACTCTGATAGGAACAGAATGACAAACAGGTGGAATGAAAAATTTATTACATTTCCTTTTCCTATTCTTAAAGGCTAACAACCAATGCCTGTGAAACCAGGAACATGAGAAGGATAGAAGGGGTTGTATTTATCTGTCAGTATTTCTGATCAAATTTACCAGTTGTGGAAGATGTTTGGGCATTCTGGTCTAGTCAAATCAAAATTATAAAGATACAGAAAGAAATTTTTAAAAGAAGAAATGAGAATTAGAGACCCAGCCTGCACTCACTTTCTATAGGATTTAGGAACATCACTGCCTTTTTGAAAACTTCCCTTTGCATGTGAAGAACACAGTAGTGTGAACTGGAATAATACATGACCTGCTGTCAAGAGTATGGAACAAGAACAGGCAGACCAGCTCAGTTCTTATGATTCTATTAAATTTATTTTTAGCACCTCAAAACAGAATTACAGTAAAGTTCAGTAGCGATTATGTGCAATAATTAAAAGAATTTTCACATTACTGAGCAAACCCTCTATATTGCAAGCAACTATATCAATTGTTGAGCCAAACCACATTTCACAAGGCAAAAACCCGATCAGGCCACATTTGAAGGGTGAGTATTATGTAGTGTTTCCTTTCCACGTGCTTGATCTGAGTGTAGCAGCACAGAGCTGAAATCTTGGCTGCTTGCTTTGATTTTTGCTAAGTGTGTATGTTTTCAGTAAATTACATATTGCAAGCAACTCCTGGATGCACAATCCCACCTCTACTAATAGGCTTTTCTATTCTGACAGGGACACTCAACAGCATGAAATAATCCCCTTCAATTTACAAAAGAAGTTCCCAGTCACTGAGTTTTAAACTATTAATGATCCATCACTTGCAATAAAACCCAACATAGGTACTCTGTAAATGCCTGGATTTAAAATATTCACTGTTCATGGTGGCTGTTTGCCTGTGTGTGCAGGAATGACTAACTGTGCTGTGGCTTCCAGGGACACCATCAAAAGCAAGAGGGAATTGCATAAGTGGACTATTTCTTGGTTTAAGTATTTTAATTAGTTTCCTCTTTTCCCCCATCATGCATTATTCTAAGCGAGAGGATGTAACTCTGCTTGCAGGAGGGAAACAAGAAGCAGATGATGCGGCAGGAAAGCAGAGACAGATACGCACAGAGGCCAATTAAAAAAATATTTTTTAAATACCACCACCATTTGAACGCAAAATGCAAAGAGAAATTACAATAAACACCCAAGCTTGCTTCTAAAGGAATTCTAAAGGAATGAATAAGGCCAAAAATCCTTCAAAAAGATTGTATTAAAAAAATCTGACGTGTGACTTTTAAATAGATAAAGCAGTTCAACTTTGGAGTGACTGAAACACACCAACTTTGTCATAACCTTAATTTTATACTTGGATCCAGATGCTATGACAGAAAATATTTGATAGCAAATAGGAAAAAAAATAGGACAGGTCCCCATTCCTGACCAATAATGACACAAAACATGTGCATAGGATTTGAAGAACAACATCAACAAATTCCTTAAATCCCTGCCTACCTTCTGCAACTGAGCCAGGACATTTCCAAAATGAGCCTGGAAACACTTTTTTTCTTTTTACTAGTATGTTGCCTTTAGGCATTTTAGATTTGTGTTTTTCTCCTGTGCCCAAATTCTCCCTTTGTGGGAAAGCAAAAGTAAACATAAAAAGAAATGCAATGAGTATGGTCAAAATTCAGTCAGGATCATCTTTTTTGTTGATATTGGGATCATTCTGCCATTTTAAAATTTGAGCCTAACTGAATGCTGCTAAGGCATCCAAAACTGCACCAAAAATTATGGTCCTACCCTATTAATTTCTGTTTTCCAAGGATTGCTACTGATATGACATATTGAAAGACATGACCTACTTTCTGTATCCTCAGAAAATGCATATAAGGAAGATCTCATTGCTAAATATGTTTTAAAAACAGAAGAAAAAGAGAGGAGTCACAAGCAGTAGGGCAGAGAGAGGTGTGCTTGGGTGAGGTAGAGGTAGTTTCCCAGAGAACACAAAACATTTCTGGTTTTCACTACTGACCACAATTTAATTATTTTTTTAGCAAGGGCCCAGCATTTATGTAATAAGGGATTCACTTGCTCAATGCCTAGGCACTGGGAAATAAAATAATTGCATCATATGTACTCCTCGCTCTTGTCTGGAAGAAGACCATGCCTTGGCACAGTTCTTGACCACCTGAAGCTGCCCCAAAACTCTGCTGGCCAGGGATTGCCTGTGCTGGGACTCAGGGGAACCATGGCTGCACTCCAAGCCTTGGGACTCAGTTCTGTCATGGAAGGATATTAAACTTCTGTGTGCAGAGGTGGTTCTTGTACAAACCTGAGGCTTAGTTTGCTGTAGGTTATTTCCTGGAGTCCCCATGTGAAAAAGGCCCCCAAACATCCCTTGGGTACCAACTGCTGCTGCCTCTGCTCTGAACATCAGCACTTATTCCCCAGTTTAAAATCCCCACAGCTCTGAAGCAGTGTGTGACCTGTTTCTGCAGTAACAGACATGAACTTCTCAGAATTATCAGAAGGAGTATACACCTTCTCCACAAATCTGTCTAAACACTGAAGCTTTACTAAATATGCTCTGTTCCCTGGTCAGACTGAATGGGTCTGGTTTTCCTGCACAGGGTGAGATAGGATCTTGCTGCTACCAAAGCTGAAAGCCCCAAATGCAACCTGACTAAGAACTGAATTGCCCTGTTTCCAGAACTAAGGCAGGCTCCACATGCTAATTGTCTGCTAAGCCAAAGCATGGGGCTTTGATTTCCTAACCTCAGAATGTTATCTGGCTCTGGTGTAGGATTACCGTTAGCTCTGTACATCTGTTCTTACAGTAGGGTCACTGTCACACCATATGTCACTTGGACAACCTTTATTCTTTCTAGATTTTTATCTTTTTTAAAATCAGTGTTAATCTGGAAGAGCCTGGATTCCCTTGGCTTTCAAAATCTGCTTTGCATTGCTAATGCATGAAGCTGTAGGCAAAGTTGCATTAGCGAGACAGAGAAAGACACAGAGAGAGATACTAAAAACCTGCTAAGACAAAATGTTTTCAGGTTGCACTTCTCTTCTCTATTAACAAAAAAACCACCCCAAAACCAAACCAAAACAAAACAAAAAACCAAACGCCAACCACACAAACAAAATATCAGAGAAGGTTTTCAATTTCCATTCACCAGAAAAATGCCCTTTTTTTTTTTTCCCCTAAAATGGCTTCTGCATAAGTTCATTATCTTCAATGAATATTCCTGACTTGCATCAGTGTAACGAGAGTCTGACCTCGAAAGAGCAGAGGTCAGGCTCCACATGGAAGCCATCACAGGGTGGTGAGTCACAACCTCAGTACACATGAGGCATCCCGATCTTTTGGTACAGGAGGAAAACACTCCTGCAAAATTAATGGACAGTTAATTCTTCCTCTCCCTCCTCCAGTACTGTAGTAAGAGAAAGTGTCGTCAGTCTCCAGATTGCCACTCTCTCAGAGGAACAACAAAAGAAAGAAATCAGGGGATCTGGAAGGAGAACTGAAATGGCTCTTCCAAGGTTGATGGCCAGCCTTCTGGGACATTATGAGGACTTTATACTTCTGTAGTACCTTTCATCCCAAAGGAACTCAAAAACCTCTGTAAATGATATACTGATCTCCCATGAAGGCTGCATCCAGTGAAAGGGAGCAGAGAAAACCATGGCCACGCAGGTGACCACGACAGCTCCTGTGCCAGAAGGAGCACAGAACACCTACAGGAGGTGCAGGTCTCTGCCCGAGGGGTTTAATAAGCCTGGACCCAACTATGGAACACAGACTCGTGCAAAGGGATGTAGGGGGAAAGGAGATGACCAAAACACAGAGAAGCCAGCAGGAAAGAGAAAAGACAGCCATAGCTTGCTTCAGAGGCGAAGGACATCAAGTCAAACCACATATGTAAGAAAAAAATGGAAACACTCTACAACCACTCAGAAACAAAGGCAAGACCAGGAGAATCGTATTGAAGCTGCAAGGGAGATCCAGGACACATTCCTGAAGACAACAGGGCTTTTTCTACCAGCTTTAGAACGAGCAAGTCACAGCAGAGCTCAGATGAAGACGCTGAAGAAAAGAGCCTTTCTCTCACTGAAAACCACAAAGGTTTCCTGCCTCTCTTCCAGGGCTCATCATCCACTGCTTTTCCAATGAGGAATTCACCATGGAATGCAGCAGGATCAGCTACATCCCTACCAGGGTATCCAGCAGATTAAAGGTGCTCCTGCAGCCCTGACTCAAACTGGTCAGCTCAAAAGTGTAATTGGAAAGCTCATGCGAAGAGTTTTCAAACAAATTCAGCTACACTCAGGTGCAAAGATACATCAAGTATAATCTGTTGTTGTTCCACTGAGAGTAAACCCTCACCTAAGACTCAGTTTTTTAAAATTAGTTTTAACAGCTCATCTTCCTGTGCCTCTTGTATTTCCCTATTCCCTTGCAGTGTGGGGCATCCGGGTATGACTGTGATCTTGCCCATGATGGGATGGTAAAATACAAATGACAGAGGAAGAGACTACAGGTTGACCTCATTGTCAGATCAAATCCATTATGCATGATTAAAACTTAACAAAATGCAGTCACATTAAAAATTACTATCATGAAGTGCACTATGATTTACTGACTAAATGAGTGAGAAATTTATCTGAATAAAATAGTTCTAGCCCTCCTGCATTGGCAATGCATGATAAATTGCTGATTTTGAGAAGATCATTTCTTGCTTTTGGAGGACTTACACATATTGATTTTTCCTAACAACACTAATTAGCATAATAGCATCTCCACATATATTACATAAAGTTTCCTCTTAGCAAGCAAAAATTATTTCAGGCCCTCAGGTCCCAAACTGCAAAGAATAAAGATGGAAAGGAAAAATTTGCAAACTACCTCCTTGCTTTTTATAATGCAGATCAAAGGTCCAGCCCACTGGATCTTACTTAATCTTGAAGAGATGGGAACAACATTCAAGAAAGTAAAAGCATTGTGCAATGAAGCTGTGATCACAGTGGGTTGTTTTTTGCATAGTGATGATCTAATTTTGTGAGGCCAAAAAAAGTCTTTGAGAAAGAAGAATGCAATCCCAAAGAACAAGGTAAAAACCCCCACCATTTCTCCAATTTCATTAAGATGCACAGGGGCAGACTGTGCAGTCCTTATATAAGTGCTCCCATTGACTGAGGTTGTGTAGGTGAGAAAGCTCTCACTAAGTTGAAAAGGCAAAGCACAATCTATTAATAGGAAAATAAAAGTGGTGCAATAGATAAGAAAAATGGAGGGGAGAGAGAGACATCACGTATTCTCAATTAACTGAAAATCAATCACAATAACCCATGTTTTTTTCTTTGAGAAATCTGAGAGGTGATAAAAGACCATATTAAAATCAAAACAGTGCCCTGCTGTTCAGTGTCCTCTGCAGTATGTGAATTTCAGACTTGCCAATGAGGATTTCCCAAAAGTCCACGCTTTTTACAGAGGAATGTGCTTCTCAGGAACATGAATAAACCAACTTATTTACTGACATTATTGTTTTGGGTTTTTTTACCCAGTACACTGCACCTAAAGCAGAGAGCCTGAGCAGGAGCAGAGCAAAACAGACATATCAGCTTCCTTTGGTGAAAGAGCAATGCCAGAGTGCACCCAGGAGATCTCCCAGTCTGTGCTGGCCACACCATAGCTGCTGTGTGCTATAGGAAGCACAATGCTGGGAGCTCTGCTTAAGTTACAGCCCTGACATTCCCACTTTACTCTGACCTATGCTGCCCAGAAGCCAAAGCACACTCACCCTCTCTGGCACAAAGCTTGCCAAGTGGCTGGGAAGCAGAGCAGGCAAGCAGGAAGCTGCAGACAGGTGAGTGGATAATAAGCCATAAGGGTACTGTTGGTCTTTATTCAGCTTTCCCTGGCCGTCTGCAGTGGGAAATATCCTGCTGACAGCAATGCACATGCATGGTGTGAGTGGTGCAGCTTTTACTGCACGGCAGAAGGGTTTAGGGGCTCTGCTCTTTCCACAGGCTGCTTCCTCCCAAAGGGCTGCACTGGTACCCTGGTTTCCCATTCCTGACCCACATCAGGGTCATTGCCAAGCTGGGGCCTTTCCACTGCTCCATTTAGCACAGAAATCGCAGGCTTGCAGTGCAGCTGACATGCTGTACATCCCCAGCCAAAGCAGGCTCCGTGCAAGTGCGCCTGCAGGTGACACCTGTGTCCCTTTCAGCAGGGCCCTTGGAAAACAGCCCACCCTTTATATAACCTGAGCCAAGGGTTATTTTTTTTGGTAGCAGTTTTCACTCCTATCTGCAGTGTGGAAAGGACTGGGGATGTAATCCCCATGCTATTTGCAAACCAGGTGCAGGAATGCGCAAGTGCAAAGGGAAATTTCCGGAGCGGCACAGCTGGTGATTTCTCTTGTGTCACAGTGAGAAATCTCTGATGTCTCCCACTGGCACCCAGAGCTTCACCTGCTTCAGACACACAAGTTGTTGGTGCAGTTTCCCCATTGTGTTGTCTTTTACCTGGGAAATGCGAGCAGATGCTTGGGGAAACACAGAAATTATTCTCCTTGATCCCGGACTAGCAACCCCCATGCAGTGAGATGAATAAGGTGAATACATCTTCAGAGCGACCACGTATGCTAAATTTTACTATACATCCATGTGCATTGTACAGTTTGTGATATACATAGTAACGTTCCAGAAATGCCTTAAAAGGCTTTAAATATTTCTGTTCTATGCATGTGTCTGTGGGAACGGTGAAGCTGTCTTCAATTGATGGGACGAGTTTCACATGATATGAAGGGCTTAAAAGTCACTCTCAAAAAAAAATCACTTAAAACTGCTTTTCCATCTGTAAGAATGCAAGGGTTTGGAACCCTAATTTACTGCATTCTCCTGCCATAGACAAATTCGCTAGGTGTGTGTGTTCCTGGCCACTTAACAATAGAAAATTCATTTTTCATTTGTTTTAGCCATCTGTGATAAGGGCAGACTACAAACAGTCTTGATCCAATGAAGTGGTTCCATAGTTTGGAACACTGAAATTCTGGCTGAGACGGATTAGTGGTCAGACTGCAGGTGGAGAAGCCAAATTTATCTCATGGATGGTGCTACAACATTAATGAGATTATAGCTAAGAGCCCGTAGTCCTTTACCTACCCCATGACTGGTTAAAAACCATTTTCCCTTGAGCAGGGAAGTTAGGGGGAGAGAAAGAAGAATGGCTCATGAAGTAGAGGGAGAGAGAAAAGGGGCAGACAAATAACAGAGGACAGATTAAAAACAAACACAACAACAACAACAAACAAACAAACAAACAAAAAAAACACCAAACCAAAACCAAAAAAACCCCTCCCCCTCCCCTGCAACCTGCTGGATGCAGAGGGAGAGAAGTACACACTGGAAAAAAAATTCCCAGGAAAGTGCACGTTGGGCAGTCTCAGGAGTCTTGTTTTCTCTAGGCAATACCACGTACAAAAATGAATTTAAAATGCTGATTCTTTTGAGAATGTTTACTCTTCAAGGAATGTCAAGTCACAAAAGTCAAGTCATCATCTCAGGACAGACCTTACACTCTCTCTAGGTAGACATTTTCAAATTATTTTTCTTTTTGTTTTTAAAAGACATTGACTTTTCTCCAGTTTCTCCAAACAGCATAAGCAAACAAGAGGCATCTTATAGGTTTACTTGTTTTTCAAACAAGGAGATTTTAACCAGAAGCGAGAGACCTGGCAGAACATATTCTACAGAAGGGTGCTAGCATGAGCAGCCAAAGACAAAGCTTCTGGAGTGAGGAATCCACTTCAATACTGCCCAAGAGTGAAACAGAAGTGAAAAGGAGACAGAGACAACATCATTTTGTGACTGTGCTGCTGAGCTTGGGCTTGGTTTCTTATGAGATACTTGACCCTCCCTGGGAAGCTCCGGCTCTTACTGAAGAGGAAGAGCTGCTATCAAGCTCCCCCTGGGTGTAAATGAGAAAGCAACTGTTTGGAAGATGTGTTGCCACAGAATGGGTGGTTTTGTCCCAGTCTGTAAGATATGTTTGCAGGCTAATGCATACAAAATGTTCCTCTCACACATGAAAAAGGGACTGAGTAAGGGGTGGGAGGACTCCAGAATGCAACAAGAGAACAAAGAACATAGGGACCAACAGACTGGTTCCTCTCCTTATTAACAAACTTGGCTGTCTCAGACAACACTAAGCTGGCGAACATTAACATACAGAGGGCAAGTTTCCCACCGCCCATGAGGAATGAAATCTTTGCTGAGAGAGCAGAAGCCACATTCTTTAGCAAATTAGATGCATCAGATGGGATTTGGCAGAACCTCCTGAGCACAGGACTCCAAGTCTGCACTTAACCACTTACTGGGACAGTCTTTCAAGAGGTATTTAGTGTTCCTACTGTGGACACATACATGCTGGAGCATTATGAAAACTTTCTGGAGGGAACACACAAGCCAATAACATAATGCTTCTACGTAGAATTGGGCTCGAATATTTAGAAATGCTTTGGAAAGCACCAGAAATAGGATCCACATAGATAAAATTAAAGACAAAACAGGAATTCAGAAGTGAATTGCTGCGGAGGTGGAACATCCTAGCCATCCAGGGAGCACAGACTGATCATCAGAGATCACTCCTTCACACAGACACAAGTTAGGCAGAAGATGGGCTCAAGGATGCTGACACTGGTTCTGGTGTTGCTGCTCTGGGACCAGGTGGCCAAGACCTCTGCTGAGGCACATTGAGGCTGTAAGTCACATTACTTTAGAGAAGGGACAGAAAAGCTCCTGGTAATATATATCCAAAAAGCTATACTAGCCACAAAGGAGTACGTAAACACAAGTTTAAATAGGGCTGTTGGGCTCCACATGTAACTCCACAAAACACAGTGACATTTGCTCACAAGTTCAGAACACTCTGAGCTACAGCCATGATCTGCGGGGAACACAAATGAGCAAAAAAGAGCCCCTAGAGCTGGGACTATTACTTTTCATCTGACAATATGAGCCTTACTTGGTCCTAAATTCCTAGCAGAAACTTAATGAAGTTCTCCTAAAGCAAAACAGCTGAGCTGTATTCATAGTCCTGGGACAAACAAACAGCCTCTTTCAGTGCCATCAAAATGTTCCTGGGGAGTGGAGGGAAGACGTTTAAGGAACACAGGGATTACAACAGAGCAGGGATTTTCTTTCTGGCAGTGCTTCATCTCCCAGACTTCTCTCTGTGTCATTCTTCCTTTTCTGCCACTTCTGGCATCGTATGGAGTAGCACAGATAGCTGTGGGCACTCCAGTTGTGGCATTTCTGATTTTTAGACCTCTTCACTGTGCTATCCAAAATGAAGCTGATACTATGTGTAATCTTTAATTAGCTGCAACACCTCTGAGGTGGGCACTGTCTCTCCTGACACATGGCTCTGACACCCTCCACAAAGCCCCACCACAGCAGAAATACCTAGATTTTCTTCCCTCATGACGTTGGGTTATTTTATCAGCAGGACTGATAAAATACTGACTGATCAGGTGTACAGGACTGCCTGAAGGAGCAGTTGGAAAGGATTGTCATGAATTCTCCCATTCGCAAAGAAAGCTTTTGCGAATTTTGATTGTAAGATAAACATAATCTTCTTCAAAATAGCATTTCTAATTAGAGGATATTCTATAACCTTTACCCTTATCAATTGATTATTTGATAAATTTCCTTTGCTGCAAGCTCCATAACAGAGAGAAATCAGAGCAGAAGGAGAATGGGGAGAATGCAGGGAAAGGAAAGGAGGTCCTTGGCAGAGCAGGCTGGATGATCACTGTGAAGCGGAAACTGCATGAAATCTACTTCACCAAGTAAAGCCGCAAAGACATTCCATCTTTCCTGCAGTAAAGGGAGCACAGGGTGAGGGTACTATTTGTTCATGAATAATTCTTGTTGCAAGAATATTTCTATATGTATAATTAAACTCTTCTTGAAATACTACTGAAAAAAGAAAAAATCAAGTTGTCTTGGAATTAAATGTCAGCTTGCATATGCCCTTCTTTGGAGGGAGATGGAAAAAGAGATGGAAAGAGTTAATTTTTAATCCAATCTCTTGTTCTCTTTACAAAGGGTGGGAAAGACAATGAGACTATGCTTAAATTGAAAAAATAAATGCCCAAAATACCTGGAAGAGGCTTTCTTAGCAAAGGGATTTGCTAACAGTTTGTTCCCTGCAGAACATGGTAGTCAAAAGGCAATTTTAAATCTAATGTCAGCAGAGATACATGAAATGACACTGAGGCTTAGAAATGCTGCTGAGGATGGAAATGCAGCCTGAGAGGAAGCAGTTTATTTCATCGCCTACAATCAGTACAGAGAGCAGTAAGGGCCCAAATCTCAATAATCTAACGTTCATAGTTATATGCCTGATGAAGACTTCATTTCTTATTTATTTATATTCAGATAGTTAGAAATTATAAAAACTGCCCCACTTCCCCCAAAATATTTATTCTGTGGAAACAAGATAGGTCTGAATGTTTTCAGATCCAAAACACTGCCAGAAAAAATGGGTGGACAACTGCAAAACCTTCCCTTGGCCTTTTCAGCAAAGTGCCTTCTCTTCAAAAATGAGTTGCAAGACTTCCTTGACTCCCACTACCGGCAAGGGAAAGCTGACTACCAATCTCATTGGTTAGCATGAGACCTGGAAGACTGGGCAGAGAAGGAAGAAGAGTCTCCTTGTCCCTCTGACAGAGAGATGAAGTAGAGAGACCTTCCTGGCCCTGGATCTGTACTGGTAAATCTGACCAGGAGCTGCTACTAATTTTATCACTGCTGCGGGCTGCAAGGTCTGGTAAATCCACTGCACTCACAGCCTCCTTGTTGGTGGCAAATTAAGGAATTTTGGCACACATTGAGCAATTACTTCACCTGTGTATTCAGTATGGACTGTAACTTGGAAAGAATGTCATTTGGTTTTGTGATGTGTATTTTCTAGAAGGACTACGTGACACCTTAGAAATACAAGCCCAACCACGGGGGAACTTCCAAAAAAGAGGTTTGGAGTTGCACCAGAGCCTTGATGGTACAGGTGGGTACAAGAACAGGTGGGACTGGAATGGGGGTGAGGAAAATGCCCAGTATTACATTATCTTATAATGCCATTGCAAGATTCATAATTTCAGGTTTCCCCTTCACTTTCACATTCTAAAGCCAAAAGGGGAAGGGAGAATTAAAGCTTTACTCTAAAAAGCAAACTCTGGTCCCAGATGGATACAGAATAGCTGGAAGTAAAGAATCCTAGGAGCTCAGAAAGCAGGAGGATAACTACTACCTTATCCCCAACATGGATTAATTTTATGAGGTCGTGATTTTAAAGCAATTTTAGAATTTCTAAATATTTCCAACCAGCAGTGTTATGAAACCTGAGTTGACTTTTTTAAACATTTAGACTTCTATATTTATGAATTTAAACACAGATATACAGATTCCTGTAAAATTAAGGTCTGATTAATATTTTTGAGATGTTGAGAAGTTAACTGACAAACTTAGGAATTATGGTTGGGAAATGAATAAATACAGGGTGCAAGAAGTATTCTAAATGTCTACACTCCAGGAAAAGGTAAAGCTAAGGACACATATGGACTTACAAAACTTACACAGGGACAAATCTAAAACTCAAATATTATCTAAATGCTGATTCAAGCTATGATTCAATCTGCATTATGGTTGGGTCATGAAAGATCACAGACTGGAGAGAAAGGAATCAGCGCAACTCAAACCAAAATGCTCAGATGAGTGCTTCACGAGCTCTGGCAACCAGTAGTGAGACACTAAAGGCTAAACAGACAAAAGTGCTTTCAAGGATGGGAACCTTACACTTTGTCTTTGGAATGAATCTTTTCTCAAAATAAAAATGGAAAATAACAGAATCCAACTCATGAGCTGAACTCACTGTCTGCATGAAAACAGGACAGGCACTGGTTTGCAGTAAACACAATGAACACGAAGAGCTACAAAGGCCCAGGGACAATAAGAAGTGGGTTACGGCTGCTATTGCTGAAAGCAGGTGGAACAGGTCATGAGACTGGAAAGCTAAAACTGATGATGCTAACTTGCACTTTCAGGAGAAAATGGCAGAAAAACCCCACCAGGAAAGGGTAGTATTCTATATAAAAATATGCTGCTACTGGCTGTAGACATTTCAAAACCACAATGCTTAACAACTGCAGGTGTAATGAATAAAATTGAAGCAGAGTTGATTTGCACACATTGAATCATCGAACTATTGGGCCCTGCTAAATAACAGGACAAACTGCTGTTTACATAGCAATCTAGATCATGTAGGAAGGAAAAGTGTAAAATAAGAAGTAAAATAGGGGACATTTAATATATATGTTGTGCATTCAGTAATACAAATTATCTGCTTCTAAAAATAACGTAGGACATTTTCTTTACAGATGTGAATAATACACAAAATAAGTCTTCGAGAAACTAGACAAGAAGAAAATCACACAACAATGTATTTCTATAAATCTTAAACAAATGGAGAAGTTTCTATGAATCAAAGATTTACCACTACAACTGTGTTATTTAAAGTGGAAGAGACCAGTTATTCCAATGCACTCTCTAGTAAAACAATGGAACAACTCATTTCAGCTCTCTACCAGCAATCACTTGGAGTATTTAACAGTGAATACTGGTCAGGAGCCAGTACCTACTCAGGAGAGTAGGTTTCACCAAAGATTTTCACAGAGTCATAGGGTTATTTAGGCTGTGAAAGAACTCTAATTAGGATCACCGAGTTCAGCCTTTAACTCAACACTGCTGAGTCCACCACTAAACCATGGCCCTAAGGGCCGCATCTGCATGTCTTTTAAATACCTCCAGATATGGTGAATCAACCACTTCCCTGTGCAGTCTGTTCCCATTTCCTTACAAAAGGATGAGAGTTTTAGTTGGGGCATGGGAGCAATGCTCTTATACTTTGATTTTGCAAGATTTAGGCTACAGAAAGAACTTGATATTGAAGAAAAACACTGCCATATGAAATGAACAAAGTTCCTATTATATTAATAAGTACACACCCACCACAGGTCACAAAAGGAGGAAACACCAAAAAAAAATGGTTTTTAGGATTATGCTAAGATCATCTTAGCCAAGTGCTATCCAATGTTTGTTTCTAGTGACTTATGCTAACATGGCCTCCTTCCCAACACAATGGGCAGATGACAAGAGGCATGGTAAGAAGGCCAGGCTACCTTCACAAATTGCCTGGTGAGATGGACAGAATCCATCCGAGCACATTTTATTAACCCACCTGTCCTTAAAAGTCTACTGGAGACTGATTTCCAGGGAGAACATTTGGACTGTTGTAAAAGGCAGTCACTGCATCTAAACTCCAAGTCAAAGGTTTTGTGGAAAGCAGTGTCTACAAGTCAAACATAGCATAGACAGGCGTTCACTACAGCTCTATAGGCTGCTCAGCAAGTGATCCTCATGGTCTCCTTCATTAATTCCATTCCAGCCTGTCTCCCCTAAAATCTGGTAAGACAGTACTGTCTGTCACATTTTCATGCAGTGAATATAAATCTGTAGCCTTTCTTCTTTACTTTCAGGTAGGCTTTGTAAAAAGGCCAAATCCCAGAACATCAACGATCTCTTTTTCTCCCTATCCCAAAGATAACCTTCAAAAAAGTGTAAAATCTCTCTTACAATTCGAGAGAGAAACACACCTTTTCATTTCTAAAAGGACAATGACGATTATGTTTTGGAAATGTTCTCAGGACGCAGGTCTCCCTTTGTCTTTGGCATACAAAACCAGACTGAGCAGATGATGCATCTTGAATGTATAAGATTAAAACAAAGGACTGATAATTAAATGTGAAGATATGTTTGCAGGATGGTGTAATTTCTCCCCTTCATTCACATTCCTACAATTTTAAACAATATAACTAGTGGTTTCAATGGGAAATAATTGCAGCATCCTCACAGTTCCATGCAGGCAAAGAACTGCAGTCTAGTTTTGTTTTTCTTACACCCACGGAGGATTCTGTTTTGTTTTGACCTCTCATTACTTTCCTTCACACACTTGGCTCCAAACATCAAATTCTGCCTCAGCCATTCAACTTCTATTCCTTTGGGCTGCTTTTTTCTCTTACCATTATGCATTCATGTTGAACAGCTGGAAGCAAGAAAAGGCACAATTAATTATTCTTAAATTTCCCAAAGAAAATGTTTTTACTTTTCCTCAGTTTGAAATTACTTTTTGATTTGAGCAAAAAGAGAAAAAATTGCCTCCCATAAAACCTTGCATACATCTCCAAAACTTAATGGAGCATTTTAGGTTAAACAATGGTCTAATTTTTGAGACAAGGAGGTGGGTTCAGACTTTCTTGCTTTAATTTCTTAAACCATATTAAAAGTCTAAACAAAGACACCATTGCATCTTGGTGTGGAACCGATTTCTTTTATTTTCATGTGAGAACCAGAAGATCAGAGGATCTCTACCCCTCGAATACCTAACAAGTTATCAGCCCCATGAAAATCTACTTTCTGGATCAGCCTACAAGCCCCAGCTAAGACAGAATGGAAGATCCACCCAGAAAAAGCAAGAGGAAAAAGGAGCAACACCTGCCACATAGTCACAAACTAACAACTGGGTTTAGGGCAGATCAGGGTACATGGAGCAAGGTAAAGAGCAGGGAATTCTGAATAGGAGTCTGGCCAAGTGGAGAACAGTCAGGCACGACAAAATATTAGCAAAAGGACAGAGCCTTGATAAGATTGATGAGTCAGGATCCACCATGAGTGTTGTTGAATATAGATAGGTCAGGATCTGACCATGGTTTTAACACTTAGTTCCAGAAAAAAACCTATCAGAATTACCTGACTCAAAAATCCAAACCAGTATCTGCTTTGTGTAAAAACACCCCATCCAGTGCTCCATTGAAGAGAAACAAGGTATAGAATAAGATATAGGACATGATGGTTCAGGGCACATGGGTTGTTCAGCAACAGTGTGTTGAGAGCTAAAACTACAGTGCCAGTACCAGTCCTGGATCTCCACAGAAATGCAAAGGACTAACACATGTGACAGGAAGAGTCTCAATAAGCACAGTGCAGAGAGCCTTTAGAGAAATCCTACTTCTGTTGGACACTAGTTCTGCTAGCTAGGCTGCTAATTTAGCACTCTGCCTGTCCAACCACTCATACACATACTGAGCAAGAAGGCTTCCTCTCTTTGCAAGAGCAGGCAGCGATGCTCAGCATGCCCAGGACACAAGCCCAGAGCACTGACACATTAACAGGACAGTCACAGACAGCTGACCTCCACAGAGCATTTGCAAGGTCCCTGCTGGACTGAAAAAATGGTGTGTCTCGCTAAAATACACCCAACAACTGAAGCAATGAGTTCATGTAAAAATGCTACATATTACAGCCTCAGGCACAAATGGGAATGGCTTTAATCAGTGTCCATACACATGCATACAACTAACCCACACCTTAATTTTACAGCAGTACACAGAAAAGAAGGTAAGGCACTTATGTACAAGTCAGATGTTCCCTAAATCAGCTTTTGGTTCTCAAATATGTCTTTGTAAGAGTAACTTCACAGAAATATCTGGTCACTGCTATCTATGAGATGCAATAATCCCCTTAAATACCAGTTGTTAAATCATTGTGATTATTTAACACAAACATAGACTTTTACAAATCTCTGTCAAACCCCAAAACTACAATGAAAGTAGAAACTATAAACTGACAGAACGATACATTCACTTTACATTCAGAAATTTATTTCAAATTGAAGAGTGCAATTTTCTTATTTTTTATATGTGACCATGAGCATCCTGCAGTAAGTCATTGAATCACATAATCTGCATTAGTCTGTGTTTAACTCAACAATATCAACATTTTTACCACTTTTGCAAAACCAGAAACTTTTTATTTCAACCTTCCTCACCAAACAAAATCCCTTCAGTGTTGACAAGTAGGTTCCATAAGTAGTAAAGAGGCCTTTTAATGCCTACACAAAAGCAAGAAGTCCCTTATCCTGCATGGATCAATAAATGTGAATTGCACATAATATATAACAAAGTATGGCTCTCCATTAAGTTTCTTCCTTATACGTCACAGAAATGACTTAATATCTGGACTTGTTTATGGAAGAATGTCTAGTTGTATCCAAATATCTAGTTTCTCCTACATTAAAAAAAAAAAGGAACGAAGATTAGCTATAAGAAACCTTGGGTACTCGTTCATATTGGGGAATTGCAGTGAGATGTTAACAAGAATTTCTTGACTTATGAAATGAAGGAGATGACATTAACTCTTTCACACAGGCAGTTCATCCTCTCAACTCCTTGATGTGTCTTTGAGTTCAATAGATTTAAAAAAGCAAAAGAAAGAAACAATAAAGCATTAGGCAGCATGACCAAGCATCCTCTGCCTCACAGTTACAAAGTGACAAATCTGCAGCTCCAATTATAGTCTGAGTTTCATGTCATTATTGCAGTATTTCTCTAGATAAGCCTTCAAAAAAGAAAAGGCTTTAGATCAGTTATGTCTGATGCAATAGGCAAGCAGAATTAATACAAAAATACAGAATCTTTGAGCTGTGACCATACATCCTGAACCAAAACCAGGAGGCAGATGAACATTTCTTTTTGTTTTGCAATTAATTTTAAATAAATTGTGATGTGTTCTGACCTGGTAAAGCTCCTACTCCTCCTTATTGGTAGATCCCCAAGCTCCACAAGCTAAAAGAATGACAAACTTTGCTGTATTTCTACATGCATTACAGTGTGAGTCACAGTTAAACCATGCTCAGAATGAAGTATTCCTTGTAGGTGGTGTGGAAACAGCTAATTTGGTGAAAAGCTGTTATGCTAAAATGATCAACAATTCTATTAGAGTATTATACACTATTAGTGTATATCAGAATTCCTGACATGTTTTGGTGGCACATAACTTCTGTGAAGGCATCACCTACTTTGGGAATTAATTATTAACTTTAATCCATTTTAAACTCGCACAACAACATTTAGAAAATTTGTTCTTGAACCTTTCCATGACACCAGTGGGCAGTTCTTTACAGGGGCCACACAACTAAGAGTACCCTGCTGACCCAGGAGGCGACAGGGCATTGCTGTAACCACTATTCAAATTGATTATTAACTCATTACAAAACATTCTCCAAGCCTGGCAACTGCTGCACCAGAGCTTAGCATGGAATACACATGAGACAGTGATGCCAAGGCACTGAAGCCAACATGGCTTTAGCCTTTTGCTGAAAGACAAAATACTTGGGGTTGCTAAAGACATCTTGAAAGTCCCAGAATAAACCATCTCATCTCATCTCATCTCATCATCATCATGGTTCAAGCACCACTAAAAGCATTCTGTTGTTCTTACTTTTTCCAGTTGAAACTGAAGGCACTCAGCACCCAAAATGTTCTTCCTTTGTTCTCAGAGCCAAAATGCCAAAAATCCTGTTTAAAGCTGGCTTGACCTCTACACCAAGAAGAAACCAACCACTCCATCTTTTTGTTACAGTGCTAACTACACTATGGAAGCTAAGCCATGCAGTGGTTTGGGATCCACAACCATCAGGTCTTGAATTATGAAAAAAAGGAAAGAAACCCTCCAAGGAGGACTGATTTCTGACCCAAAACTTCCCAGAGTGGCCCTAAGCGCTCATCAGAAGAAGCACAGGGAAAGACAAGTGAATTAACAACAGGTCTAAAGCATTATGCAACAACATTTCACTTGTTTCTTAAAACGATAACGCTCCAATACCACACAAAATAACCAAGAAGCATCTGCCATGACATTCCATACTTTCCAGGAGAAAGCAGAGGTGAGTGGAGGAGACTGGACAAAGAGGCACTAATCCTTTGTATTGGCCTCTTTTTGTTGCCCACGTTGTGCACTCACACTTACCTGACCAAGGGCAGGGAGTGTTGCATATGCCATGGGCTGATTCATCATTCCTTTCTGCTTCATGATGAGCATGCGTTTCTGCTCCTCGCTCAGGTGTGCCATCTGAGCTGGCATCTGCGGCTGCTGGGACTGCTGCTGCTGCTGGATGTAGGGCATCATGGGGTTCTTCCCAGGACTTGCCATCGGCGGGGTCATCCTCTGACTCAGCTCAGCATTGAAATGTGTCAGAGGTTTGGTGTTGCCATAAGAAAGCATATTGGGCTGCTTGCTCAAGGAGTTTGTGACCAGGTTATTTGGCTGCTGACTGATCATGTTCATGTGATTTTGAGGGAGGTAGTTATTAATTGTGGTCTTCTGGGGGTTATTTGCCATAGGAGGCACTATTGGGTTTTGGTTGTTAAAGGCTTGAGGATACATCATTGGACTATTTGGTTTGTCTGCGCTGAAGGGTCCTCCGTAGGGACTAGATGGAGGCCCCACCGGTGACCAGCTTGAGGGCTGATTTGGGTGCTGCTGCTGCTTCTGCTGCATGAGCTTGGCTCTCTGCTGCTGCTGGGCTGCCATCTGCTTGAGCTGCTCAGCTGGGGACAGGTCAGCGCTGGGCAGGGTCACCGAGCCAGGCCCCGAGCCTGCCACAGCCGACGCCGGGGTCATCAGGAAGCCATTTCCAGAGCGCGCCTGTGTCTGGCCGGGAGTGTGGGCCTGGCCGGGAGTCTGAGGGGACTGGACAACACAGTTTGCTGGGGATCCGGCGGGCACCGGGGCAGGCGGGGCGCTGGTTGCAGAAGCGATGCTGGAGGCTGTGGAGACATTGGAAAATGGAGGACCAGAAGAAGATGGTCTGACCTGGGGAGACCCTAATGGGACATGAGGAAATGGAGAATGGGAAGGGTCGCTTTTTACACTCGCACTCTCCTGAGTCTCTGTGGATGGCCTGGGAAATTCAGGCTCCTTCTTCTCTTCAAAGTCTTCGTTGAACAAATCCTGTATATCATCTTCTGGGACGGTGTTCGCCAGCTCATCTATGAGCTCCTGCCACTCCTGATCATTTAGGTTAATGTCTGAGAAGAGCTTGTTCTGATTCGACAGAGACGTTTCAGAAGTGTCTATGCAGTTGGAGTCATCCAAAGGCTCTTGCTTTAGCTCCTTGTTCTGCAGGATGTTAAAACTATCATCCAGCTCATTGCAGCCATTAACAGGGAGCTTTATTTCAGAAAGCCCACCATTTTCACTCAAGTCTTCTAGACCACTACTGTGGGTTCCACTGTTTTGCAGGGGCAGGGGAGCTTTCATGTCAAGCTGGTGAAGAGGAGAAACAGCTGGCAAAGGCAAATTATTGGGCAAGTTGTTGATTGCCTCAATGCCTGGTACATCCTTCCGTGTACGCTTGCTGGTTGGAGAAAAGTTCCCATCACAAACTCCATTCTGCTGTTCTCCATTGAGAGGTGAACGTGCGCCTTCCAACTTCCTTTTGACTGTCTCTTGAAGCTTAAATAAAACAAGAGGAAAGAAAAAAAATTACCATTTGCAGATGCAAAAAAAGCGCTCATGAGCACTGTGACAAGATACTCCTCATCAAGCCAGTGACAATAAGTTTTAAAACTGATTAAGAAGTTTCTCAGATTCTTGTGCCTTGATCAATTTGAAGACAGTCTAAAAAACCGCAAACAACAAAACACCTCCCCCCGCCCCAAACCAAACCTTTCCTTGACTAGGAAAGCAGAACTGCAAAATATATATGTGCTTTCCAATCTACCAGAAATTTAGGGAGCAAGTTGACTAATTCAACTTTTTGGTGCTTAATATAGGGGTGAGATTTTAACTGTGTGCCCAGCAAAGTGAGACAGTGAAGAGTCTTAAACTGGACAAAATAAAAACAAAACCAAAAACAAACAAACAAACAAAAAAAGGAATCACTAAAATTTGCTATTCACGCTAATTTTTCTTTTGTTGGAAGTTTCTAGATATTTCTTTAAAAATAACTTCAATACAATTGATTGACTACTTTTATTGAAACGTGGCGTTGACAAAAAATTTTTTTAACATAGTTTCATTTGATTAGCCTTCTCTTCTTGGCTATAAAACATACTGAGAATCACTTTTAAGGGAGGAAAAAAATATATCCACCCTAGAAAATAGAAGGCACTTTGCATAATATTAACTCAATCAAATAATGAAAAAAAGGAAAGCAGCTGTGTGCTAGGAGCTAACATAAAACATAAATAGCTAACAGAAATAACAGCAAGACAAATATCCAGGAAAGCAAATAAATTAGAATATAAGAATTTTATAAAAAATAGTATATTAACATCAGCTTTAGGTCAGGTTAAAGAAGCACAGCAAAAAATTGTAACAAGCTACAGTCCTCCCCACTCACACCCGAGTTAAGTCCTTCACTTATGTACCAAGCTAAAAAAAGCATCCCTCTTCAGCTAAGGCAAAAAACAATAGTGGGGAGGGGAGGAAGCAAAGAGGTCACAGCTCTAGTAAACGCCTTCAGGACACACTTGCATCCTTGATATTAGAACAATAGAAGACAAAATACTGAAAGATTTTATCAATTTTTAAAGTATTTTTACTGGTAGGAAAGTCCCAGACATGCAGCTCCCACCCCTTCCCTAACCTAGAGGTCCTCAACCTTCTTTCTTCTCACAATCCAGATCCCATTTATTTCTCCCATCCCAGAGGGCTGGTTCCTCTTTCATCCCATGTGTAAGACGGGCAAGCAAATCTGTATCATTCCCAGGTTTTGGAGGGAGTGTTTCTGGGAAGGCTGTGCCCTTCTCCTGCCCCTCAGGCCAGCGTGGCCTCTTTCAGCACACAATGCAGAGGGATGTGGTCAGCACAGGCATTGCTCCAGCCACAGCTTGGTGCATGGGACACCAGGCTACTGGTGAGACTGCCTCTCTGCAGAGAACCAAGTAGAAAGGCAAGGCTGAGTCTAAGCAGACCATCAGTTCCTTGATTTGCACTGGAGCAGAACAGCTTTTTTTTGTGGGAAAACAATTAACATGTGAGTAAGAGTCCCCAGTGGGTCACTGTTGGCACAAATGACTGAGACTTTGCTGCTTGTTCTGCCTTGCACAAAGCTTGTGTGTGCCAAGCCTCCCACAGGCTGAAATTCCTCCACTTCTTGGCTTCTGTGGCGGCACACGGACCAGCTGCTCTGTGACCATAGCCT
Source organism: Grantiella picta (assembly GCA_013397955.1). NCBI lineage: Eukaryota > Metazoa > Chordata > Aves > Passeriformes > Meliphagidae > Grantiella > Grantiella picta. The sequence continues at coordinate 376,857 of VZRM01007187.1, read as the reverse complement.
CTGCCTCATGGCTGGTCTCCTCCTCTGGTGTCTGGTCATAAAACCCTGGATTTGGAGAGTGTGGATGTTCATCCTGGAGAAGAGAAAGTCCCCGACAGACCTTTAGAGCACCTACCAGTACCCAAAGGGGCTACAAGAGAGCTGGAGAAGGACTTTCTGCAAGTGATAGGACAAGGGGTAATGGCTTCAAACTGACAGAGAGCAGGTTTAGATTAGGTATTAGGAAGAAACTCTTCCCTGTGAGGGTGGTGAGGCACTGGCACAGGTTGCTCAGAGAAGCTGTGGATGTCCCATCCCTGGGAGTGTTCAAGGCCAGGCTGGATGAGGCTCTGAGCAACCTGGGATAGTGGAAGGTGTCCTTGCCCATGGCAAGGGGGTTGGAATGAGATGATTTTTAAGGTCCCTTCAAACTTAGACCGTTCTGTGAATTTATGCCTGTGCAGCTCTGCAGCAGCTGTCCATACCGAGTCTCTCCCCTCCCCAGTTTCTGCAGATGAGGGAACAGCACGGCCAGTGCTTTGCCCCAAGAAATTCCTCTCCCTGTGCTGCAGACTATGATGGAGAACCAGCCTGCTGCAATGTGGGGGTCAGGAAGCCTGTGAGCTTGTTTTGGCCCTCCCCATCCAGCAGTGAGTCCCTGTCACTGTGTTCCCACTTCTCTCCCAGCCGCAACAGCTCTTGCCCCCACGAGCTCTGCAGATGCAGGTGGGAATGCACACTGTGCCGCTGTCTCTAGATTAAAGCCTGGCATAGTCAGGTTTATCAGCCATCCAGGTTATCCAGGAACCCACCAGGCTGCAGAGCATGGAGCCCTGCAGGAGAGCATCACCTTATCTCTCTGTGCCACAGCAGCAGAGCTCTGCTAGCAAGTGGTGCTTGCCCAGAAGTGGTAATTGCCTCAGCCTGTGCCATTTAGCAGCCAGGTGGAAAGAAAGTCAACACCCAGGACTAGTGTGAAGGATCAGAACCAGATCTCACAAGTGGACTTATGGCTCTCACCTCTGCTGCGTCCCTCCCCTAAAAACCCATGTTAAACTGAACACCAATGCGTGGCATTACAGCTCCCTGCTGCTTTTTGAGCAGTGTATCTGCTGTGCTGCAGAATCCCACAGCTGAGTTTGTTCCACTGATGTTTATACAACCCTGGATCAGACCCTGGAGACAGGAAAGGATGGTACAGATGTGGTAATGGTACCGCTTCACAAGGACAGCAGCACCAGGGCAAGAAAAGAAAGAGCATGAGCTGTCATGAGCTGGCCTCAAGTACAGGAGGGCAATTGATAGAATGGGTTAAAATAGCGTATTTAAATATTGCTCCTAATGGGCCACCCACACAATTTACAGCTGAAATCACCCATTTCAGCTCGCTACAAAGTCACTATTGCCAAATCAGGAAAACACTCACCAAACTGCAAGTGACTCAAGACCAAGCCCAGTGGGCACGCACAGGCAAAAAAGAAATGTTCAAAATGTGTTGTGGCCTTATGCCCTTCATATTGACCAAATGCTGGGCTAAAGTAAGAACAGGACCTGGTGGCAGGCTTCTCATCATGAAGTTCCTATACGGAAAAGATGGGAAAAAATTTGTCTTAATGACAAGACAGGGAGTAGTCAGAGTGCTTATCTCCTGAGGAATACAAGTGAACTGACTCCACACATTTTGCAAGAGTGAATGAATCCGTGACAAAATATTGGTAAGAGTAATATGCTTTCACATGGTTTCACACTTTCAGGTTTTATAACATTTACTATTTTATCCTGAATCTATCACCTTATTTGTATATGCACGTTTACTAAAAGAATCAAAACTATCTAGTGGCAAATAACCAGCCCTAAAAATATCAGTTCCTAAAGTTTCATCATGTGCTGAATCTTGGATGTCCCAACTCTGGTGAAAGTAAAAGCAGGCCCAGTATACAAATATTAAGAATCATGTTCATTATGCATTACAACAAAAAGCAGCTTGACATGGAAACTATTTTCTATCAAATATGAAACATACAGAAGTTGTGCCTTGTTGCAAGAAGAAATTAAATTAAATCTATTCTAAGTATTCACCTCCACATTACTCTCCTGCAGAGACTTTAGGATTTGGGGGTCAACAGGCACTAATATTTTTATTTTCTTTGTTTGCTCATTGAAAAACTGTGGGTAGATAGAAACTTAACAGGAAAGGTTTGTTTAAGGCAACATACTGGGTACAACCTTTGCAGGTGGTGAAGCACCTTGGCTCCAGCATTTTGGGGGAATTCGGAGCCATAACAATAGATGCATCTCCTTTTTTTGAGGTACAACACAGAAATATTCTTTTCACATTACTTCAATGAAAACTTTATTTTCATATCTTGATTTCATTCGCAATCGCCACATTAAGTCTTGGATGGTCTGCGTATCCTACACTGACCATATACTGGCAAACAGTTTACCACCACCAGGATTCCACATCGCCTTAGACCAAAACCCCAACACTTCCCCTTCCCTCTATAAACACATTCCCTGAAGTAAAATAGTCTCTTGTAAAGTACCCTCCCTCTCCTTCTTAGTATGAGTGCATAGTTTGTGCACGTTTTACAGCATGCATTCTGAAGATATTAGCAGGAGCTGAGAGATTTATTTCTAGGAGCAGAAGACTGTTGACACATAAAATAAAAATGAAAGGAAAATATCAAAATCAAAGGAAAACATTAAAATAAAACAACCCCCTTGCCAGCCTCATAAGCCTTTAGCTTTATTCACCCAACATGTTTGGCTGATGGATCTTCATTTCACAGGAGTTTTCTACCCCAGAGCACAAGAGGGTGAAGCAGGACTCTTGATTCTTTATATGCCTTTGGAGAAACTCCAATTGCAGAGCGAGAAAAGGTCAAACTTTGGCAGGTTGACTTTTTAAATGACTTTCGATTGGAGGAGAGGCCGGGGGACAGAGGCTGTGCACGCAAACACACACCAACCCGAACACTCTAATCCAACCCATCCTGAAATCCTCAGCAGAGCTGCTTGGACATGCCGTGACAGACCCAACAGATAAACAAGAGTGTGTGGAGGCTGTCAGCAGGGCTTTCATCTGTGAGGAGAAGCTGCTCTGCTTCATCTCACCAGCAGCAATTCATTTTTCAAAAGAAATGAGACAGAGGTACTGTTGTTATAGCAACAGCTGAGCCACTCACCAGCCCATCCTCCACCAGGGAGCTGCCTTTGGCGGGCGGCTGTTCCAGTCATCCGTGGGGAGTGANCCCACAAAAAACAGGGGGAGGTGGGGAAGTCGAGAGGCTAAATACTCTCTATGCCAGTAGAAGCTGGACACGATTCACAGGGTGTAACACAGGCCCACTTCTCTGTAAGCCCCCAGATAAGGAGGCTGATGTCACTTTTACAGATGCTTTTGTGTATCAGCTACGTGTAGCCACTGACATTCCTCTCCCTAGGGCAGCTCCAGCCACTTCCAATACAGGACAAGGGCAACAACTGTGAGAGGTCTGGCCCACTTGGCTCCCCAGCTCTGCTGGAACGTGCCCTGCTCTGGAATTATCTTTGCTTCCTGTGGGAAAACAGAGAAACTAGCCAAAGCCCAAAGTCCATCTTCCTCAGAGAAGATGCATGCTTACAAAAACAAGGGTTATCATCTTCTCCAAATGCTCTTCTGTGACTCTTCCTGTTAAAAATTGATCTTTTCAGTTGTTCATGTTGAATCAGTCTGGATCACCAGTTATGACCTTTAGTTCCTTTCCATGAAATGAACTCAAGTCTTGGCCCTTTCTCCAGGGCTTCTATTCTCTCTTCCATCAGTCAGTTTTTTCCTCAGTTTGCCCCACCTTTCTTCTTCCTTCTTCTCCGAGAGCTTTTCCAGAAAGATCGTGAAACTTCCTGCCTCCAATGGGAGTACTTACCATGAGCTCTTCCAAACACCACCCCAATTCAGCAGTCTCCAGCCTGCACCCTGAAGACTGAGTCAAGTTTGCTACTTAACTTCTTGTGCTGCACTCAAATCCTATGAACAATTTAGGAAGTGTTTCTGGGGTGGCTGTGAAGTGACACTAAGCAAGCGGATTTCATATGACAGTATCTGAGATCAGTAAGGAATAATCAGCATTGCCCTTTGCATGACAGCAATTCAGCTTCAACATTTGAAAGGATTCTTCATTTTTTGCACACCCCTCTGACGCTGCCATTCAAAATTCATTGCTGCCAGAGTGCCACTGCCTGACGTACAGCCACACCTTGTCACCAGGGTGTTTAAGACCATCAGCTCCACTGTGACCTCCCAGTGACACTTGCTGCAGGTGTCCCACAGAGGTGGTGGGGAGCACAGGACAGCCTTTCAAAAACCCCTGCTGGAGCTGAACTCAGCCAAGCAGCCAAGCAAAGTGGAGGTGAGTTACATAGCACCACTTCCAACAAATGAAAGTATTTCATGCAGCAAACCACTCCCCTACTACCTGAATTTCCTCGTGCTGCTGAAAGCACAGCACTGATGCCTGCTAACTCACAGGATGAAGCTGGATGTAGCAAATTGATTTTGGAGCACAATTGCTCATTTAAAGCACATGCTGTGCTCTTCCATGCTGGGCCTGGCTGCCCAGCTCTTGCTGGCCAGGGCAATGTTTCAAATATGCAGGAAATCCAAGCTGAGAAATCTGTCTGAAGTTGGTAAAATCTCATCCTGCCAACCTAGCCAGTAACCTGTTCAACTCTGCAGGCTCACAGAATAACCTCTGCCTCAAGAAAGGGGCAACCTTTTGCCTCTTGTTTTTGCCATCAGTCACCAGAAGAACAAAATACCTCCCAGTAATAGTAAAATGATGATCAGGGCACTGGTTAAACTTGCGAGAGCTAACAAAAGAAAACAATCCACCTCCTCACATTTTAGCTGGTCGGATAGGAAGGGTTACTCTCTGAAGGGTAAGAGTAAAGAGCTGTGGATGCCTGGATGCAAAGCTGGCAGTGCAGGTCCTGTCAGAGCTGCCTGTCCCAGCCAGCTATCAGGCTCCCATTCACCAGCATGAACTGGATCACACTGGGAGATCAAGCAGAGAACAGGGAAGGTGAGTAACAAAAAAGGCACTGCATGAGAGCAAAATAGCAAAAGCACTGGTGAAGTCAAACCAGGTAAATTATGTGACTCCACCTGCCCTCAGTCAGCCAGGAAAGGATGCTGCTCTGTGCTAAAGCAGCTCGAGAAAAGCTGAGTGCAAAGACATTGCATAGCAAGTTAACCTGAATCTTAAGCACAAATTATTTCATAGCTGGAATGCTGTTATTACTGTCAAAGAGCCTTTGTGCCCAAGTGTATGATCTACATGGTTTACTCCTCTTCAGATCCATCTAATTTAATCCTGCTTTGGCCCAATAGGGTAAACATTGGCAAAGCAGTAACCTCATTGCTTTGGGAGTGCCAGCACAGCGCCGTTTGTGCAAAAGCCTTAGTGAAGGTGCTAAGAGCCTGCAAGCTGAACTACTGAGCTGGCAGTGCCTACTCCTGCCTCTCACACCCAGCAGCCAAGCTCTGCTCTCTCTGAAATTGTCCTCGCAGATGACATGAGCTGCATTTTCAGGATGTGTTATGAGGATTTAGTCAGGCAGCCTCTAATTGACTTGTCTGGGAGTTGTGCTGATAAGTCTTCACCCTTGGAAAATATTCCCAGTCTGCTTTGTATCTGGACAGAAGAGAGGCTAATGATAAAAAGCAGACACTGGACATTATTAAAGCCGTGCCTCCTAAAGAACTCCTGCAAATAAGGGTAGAAAAGAAATGCAGGAACTTCTTTTGTTTTAAACTAAGAAGCAGCAAAACAATGCACCCAGTGTAGCTGCACATGCACCACAGCTACTCATTCACTACTCAGTAGCTCTTTAAACTGTGTATGTGATGCTAGGAATGGTTTCCCGGGGAAAATCTTGTCTCAGTTCATCCTTCAATGGGCACAAGCCATAGAAGGCTAGTGAAGTATGCTGGTGGCATTCTGCCTGCCTAGCAAAGGGGCATGTGGGACAGGAAATCATTCCAGTCCTCTGCAAAGGAGAGGCAGCTCTCTGACACAGCCTGTGCCATCCACATCATTAAAGCACTGGTAGGATGTGACCAGTTCCTGACCTCAGAACCAACAGATTAAAACCTTGTCTAACTGCTGTATGGGAAAAGCCCTTCCTATGCTTAGGGCAAGCAAATTACCTTCCAGCTGCTCACAAAGTACTGCCATGGCACAATCTACATACATAATATATCAGTCCAGAATATTCTCAGAGAAACTCCGAAGAAGGAGCCAGAAGGTGAAGGTGTGACAGTACTCCTCTGATGACACCACAGGTTTCCAAAGACTGTGAGTTTCCATTGGACCTCGTTTATTACCAAAGCCTGTCTAGTGCATGATCCCTAGAAGATTGATAGGAAGCTGACAGAAGACTGAATTCACATTCACATCACTGGTGTTAACTCCCAACGCACACCACCTCATGGCAACATAGCTATTTATTGCATAGGTGCATGAAGCAGCACCTTCCAGCTCCTCAAATCAACACGGGCTAAGTAATTTCAGGGATTCTACCACACAAACAAGTTCAAGTTCATGCTTGTTGAAGCAAATTGTTTCATACAATTAGAAAAGGAAGGAAATGAGAGCCACATAGCCCACACATTTTAGTTACCCTCTTGGGGTAACTTCATAAATTAAACTTCCACTTGAAAATAATTTAAATATCAAATCAACAGATTTCCACAGCTAACACATTAAAAGAAAAATCTTCTGAATCAGTTATACTGTGCTGCAAACAAAATGGTGAATTTAGCCTCCTCTTCCCCATCCGTTCCCTGCACCTGAATGGGCAGCTTAGCTGAGGACATAGGTGAGCTGGAGATTTCTTTGCAAGGACAAATACCTTTAGAAGAGTGCTGGTTGTCTAAGTACAGGTTAAGCAATTAACAGTACAGTAAGCATTACAAAGGAGACCCAAGCATGGGGGGGGG
>VZRM01007187.1:308303-369870 GCA_013397955.1 Grantiella picta | reverse complement strand
ATGAGTGGGGGGGGGTGGAGGGGTGGAGGGAAATGAATTCTTTGCATGGTAATTAATTAATACTCATATTTTTTCTACACTCCAATTGTTTGCATGGTAATGAGACATGTCTTTTGGGGAAAGGAAAAAGAATCCAACATGGAACAGATGAATTTGGAAATAAATTTGTGCTAAGGTACCAACCATTTAAAAAATAAATAATAAAATCAAATAACTGAAAATTCCAAAATAGGAAAGATATCAGAGACAGCTTTTTCCTTCAGTCAAACAATTCCATGATCAGCACAATCAGCTTGATCCATCTCTAGGAAAGAAGAGCAATGCAGGAACTGCTTGTTTGTCTTGACTTTGCATATCTGTTTAAAATAACATGGCAGTTCTTGAAAGACTCCTGCACAAAACCCATAGCTCAGTCCTGAGAGGTACTGGAGCCCTCGGGTCACAGAACCACAGAAAGGCTGGAAGGGACCTTAAAGAACATTCTGTTCCAACACCCCTGCCATTGGCAGAGGTAACACCCCAGACCAGGTTGTTTAGGGCACCATCCAACCTGGCCTCAAACACAACCAGGGTGAATCCCATTAGCTTCACTAGGAACTAGGGGTGCATTGATAAGGTCATTTCTTCTGCGCCAAAATTTTTTCAGAGATAGACACTATGTCTGATGGAACAACTCCTCTTTGCATTAATTTTTTGGCTTTGATACAAGTTATAGCCAGTACTGGAAAAAAAAAGATGCAGGATCACTGAAGATCTGTGAAGACTCAAGGAATCGAAGGACTTTATAGGATAATCCAGACACATTCTGAATCATTCTGAGCACAGTTTGAGAGCTCTTTGTCATGGCCTAAAGGCCAGATAGCACTGAATAGCAGATTTGCCCTAAATATGGCTAAGTAAACCATACAAATTTTAGCTCTTGGTGACCTTTGCTTCAAGTTGACCTCAAGTCCCACAAAGGCACACAAGCACAACTAATGGAAAAGCACGTCTTGTCTACCAGATCCCAGCAATTACCAGTGTCACAGACTCTCAAGGCCAGACCTGCTGTGTGGTATGAACTGCAAATGTACTATTTAAGTCTACTGATGAAGTCTAAAGAAAAAGATCTTAAGCAAATGAAGGCCCTGATTCAGCACAGTATTTAGCATATGCTTCACCTTGAGTACACTAAGCAACCTAAAATACAAAGAATGGTTTATGCAATGATGACAACATCAGACCAAGACCTTTGCTAAGGTCTTACCTTCTTTATTTCATCTACAGCATCTGCCTCCAACCCAGGATAAACCTCTTCTTCTGTTCCATCCTACTCTGAATATACACACATGTTGAACTCATGGCAGCAAGATTCCCAAAATCCCAAAGGTGTGTAAGGCTTTGAGATCTCTCCACAAAAACAAAAAAGATGACCAGGAGAAAGGTGGGCAGTGTTCTGTCAAACAGGTCACATTCCCAGTTAGCTGTGGCCATGCACCACATTATCATCAGGCACTTTTATCTATTAGTGTATTTTGAAAACAGCCCTCCAAGGGAAGGAATTGCAGCTCATAATGCTCTAGATGTCTAGATGTACATGCCCAAAAACCAGGGTTTTTTTGTACTTTATCCTTTTGCTGTAAAAAAAAAAATCCCTACTTTTTCCACACAAGTGCACACATGCACGTGTAGTCACTGCCCATGATACTCACATGGGTTTTAATCTCAGCAATCTATGCATACTAAACGTATATTAGCAGCTAATTAAAATTAATTTTAGACTTCAAGTCCCATTCACCACTGAGAGTTTGTGTCCTCAACAGTGCTAAATAAACACAAGGAAAAAAAGGACTTGCTGTTGCTGTAGGTAAAGACCAAGTCACAGAGAACACTACAGTTCTTTCCTCAACCCCTTGAAGGTATGAAGCACTAAACATCATAGCTTGCAGTAAGATAAGCCGTAGAAATACATTATAAGTCAGTTTGAATTCATATAATGGGCTTCCACTAATCTTACTTTCCTTTTTCAAAGACTTCTCCTTCCCTCCTTTTTCTCCTGTTATAGGCATGATGAGCCACCTAGTACTAAGTGCTTTGAATTTGTTAGTCTGAAGACACAGTACTCTTGGGCTACCACCAGAATTATGTGGATTTTGGTTTCAGAGAGAAACATAGGTGAGCTGAAGCTAAAAAGAAAAATAAACCCAGTTGTGTGTCAACCCCCACCTCCCCCCGGCCATAATTTATCACCTAAATACTGTCATTCAGATGCAAACATACATGAAACCTCTACATTTTACTTAAGAAAACAGAGCAGGGAGCTGCCTAAAGCTGTCTGTTAAGTCTGTGGCATGGTTAGAACTGGACTCAAACCTACCAAATCCTGTCCCCAGCCAATGGGAATACAAAATATCTTACATCTTGTCAGATCAACATGCTTTTGTGTCTCCTTTTTCTCTTATTCAGGAAAAAGAATGTGTAGGGGGAGCTATGAACAGGACACAGAGTCTAGGAACTCTTGTAGGCACTATAAGAAAGCTGCAGGCAAAACCAGGTCATGTCATTGCAGTCTCAAAAATGCAATTCATATTCCCTATACCAGGCCAAGATGGGAATAAGATAAATCATGCCCCAGAACTGTCTTTTTCTTTTCACTGACCTTAAAAGGAGACTTGGTAACTAGTGGAAAAAGATGCATCCACAGTCAAATGCCTCCCTCTGGACCCTCCCCAAGCCACCATTATTTGCCCAGTCACAATTAAGGCACTAATTACATGCTACTGCTGTTAACATCTGTGTTTAATAAAGACTTCTGTCTGTTCGTTTGGTCTTTCTCCCAGTTTAATTTCCATAGGCTTCAGTTTTGTCCCACTAAACTCTAAGAAAATAAGCTTGAAATCTTCATAGTTTGGCCTATAATTATGATACTACCTTTGCTCTTGGAAAGAGTGTTACTTTCTTGCCTTGCCAAGGGAAAGAAGGTTGTGCAGCTCCAAGTTCTTGCTTAGTAACTATTTACAGGTTCAATCACTTCTGGGTTATTTAAGAGAGGCAAGGAGAGAGGAGAGCTAGCAGGAGGAGCTGTCAGTTTAAATCCCAGATAAATAATAGTGTTACAACCATGATGGTCTAAGCAAAGTCTATAGAGAAGCAAAAAAAGAGTGTTTTTAATTAGACACACAGGGAACCATAGACAAGCTCTGGGGTAAGCAAGCACGTCTTTCTTTAATGACAGTTGTAGTAACATTAGTAACAACTGTAACAATGAGCAAACATGCTAAAGAAATGATGTAAAATCACGTAGATATTGAGCATATAGGATTGTGTGCAAATCTGCTGTGTGATAAAACTTGCCATAGTACAAAAATTTGTTTTTAAAGGAAATTACATGGGCAGCAGGTTGAGTTTCTTCCTAGGGCTATTTACAATACTCCTTTATTTTTCCTCACTTCTTCTAAGCTTTTCAACACAGTCAAATGAAAACAAAAGCCTGGCAATTAGCATATTTCAGAATTACATTAAGGGCCCAGTTTTAAAATGCACAGCTGCCTGAGACTGACTTTTTTTCAATGCCAGGTGGAAGACATGAGGCCAAGAACGACCTTGGATAGAGTGGATCCTGATGCCTGTAGGATTTGCAGGGGACTGTGATTTCATTATGTCTGGGGACATAAGTCACTGCTATCTTCTTTCTTTTGTTTTTATTCCAAAACCAAAAAGCTTTCTGGTATTGCCAAACTCCAAATTCAGGCCTGCAATAATCATATTAGACACATGAAACATTGTAAACATAGAAGACTTTCCTGACTCATCAGTAAAGTAGTGGCAGCCTTCTCCTCACCCTGCTAGTGACGAAGAACTGCAACGCCTGAAACTAGAGCAGATATTTTTCCTGTTTTGTTCCCAATGTCTATGCAGCAGCAGAACCTACCAAACGAAGCTCTCTCTGTGCAGGGCCTGGAAATGATACCAAACAGTGAAGTACTAAGTGGGCCCTGGATAAAAAGCTCCCTAAGGAGCTGCAGGGGAATACAACAGGGCACAGTGCCCTTCTTTAGAATGCTGTCTTCCCAGGCAGCCACTGTGGATAAGAGGTTCAAACCATAAGGGTTCAGACTAAACCACAGAACTGCAGAGATTCTCCTCTTGGTCTCAGCACAGCAGGGCTGCAGGTTCTGTGTGCTCTGGAATTCCTGCCTCCAACCTCTCCTAGTAAAGGCATGCACCCAGGAATCCCCGCAGGGATAAAGCTGCTCTCGTGCTGCTGCCTAAGAGTTTCAACCAGTCCCTGCCTCCTCTGCTTTCCCAGCACTCTGCAGAGCCCTGGAGCTCTCACCTGGGTAGCAGCAGCAACCAGAGCAAGCTGTGACAAACGAGTGGCAAGGTGCCATCGCAGATCTGCGCAGTCATGTGAGGCTGCAGGGAGCTGGGTATGAAATGTGCCTCAGGCAGGTGGGAAACATTCGCTCCCCCCTTGCACAGTCCCATCTTCTTCCCTTTCCTCCCCCAGTTCAGATCTCACAGCCTCCTAGTGTGAGCCTCACGTTTCGTGTCTGCAGAAGGCAAGGCAGCCTTAGAGCATGAGCCTTTGTTGTGACAGCTAAAGAGCCTCTGCTTGCCTCATATGCTGCAAGCAGCCTCTCCCCATCTTTCTGACTGCTTTCTTCACAGCTCTGCTGGTGTTCACAGGTCTTGGATAAAGCCACAAGAAAAACTGACCTCATTAGCAGTTTCCTCAAAAAGTCACTTGGGGTTGGGCATTCATCTCCTCCGGCAATTTTCAAACTCACACGGAAAAGATGAAAGGAGACAATGCCTAGGGTTGCTCCAGGAATTCCAGCTACTGCCGATGAGAGGAATTTGCATTGCATGCCCCCCATATGCAGTGCAAACTTCTGCTACAACTGTTCTCTTGGCTTTCCTCATTTTCACCCCACTCTTCAGGAACAAGAAGAAACCTTCACATATGCAGGGGGCTGCAAAAGCAAACTGTGTACAGGTGGGCTCAGCAAGAGGTTCTTAGACTTGGGATAGCTGGAAGATGTGCCAGGGAAGGCTGACTGTGCACCTGCTCTGTTTCTTACACTCTACTTGCTTGCTGATGAGAGGACACTGGGCTAAATGTCCCTTTGAGATGACCCAGTACAACTGTTCCTCTACTCACAGTGTCAGAAAAGAAAAGCAACTTAGAAGGTTTTTACTAAAATAAAACAAACAGAACCCTCCCTCTACCAGATTTTCAATGTTCTTGTTATGAAGCATTTTGATGATAATGTATGATTTTGCAAAGTAGCAGCTGTACAATGCAATGTGGCACAAACTCAATTCCAGTAGTCCATAAATAAAGAGGAGTTGGTGCAAAATAACAACCTTAATCCCTTGCTTTACTGCTTTTTGAAGATGGACTAAATGCCAGATTGTGGTCTTCCTATCAGAAGGTAACCAATTGACCATACTTTCTCCTCTTCCCCTGTTCAACCCCCACCTCCTCCCAAAACTTGCAGCTCCAACACAACCAGAACCTACCTACCTGATTTTGGGTTCTGAAAGACTGGTATTACAATTTGGAAGAAGGAAGAACTGTGACAACTACCACACCAAACATGAGGAGGCATAAGTAACATAAGTAAGTGAATTTAGCTGTTAGGTCTCAAAATCCTTTATGAAGAGAACTCCTCTCACTAATATCCAGTGCACACAATATAAATAAAAGCTATTTTTTCATATACAGAGAGGGGGCCATGGAAAGTGAAAGACATCAGCAGGAACCACAGATGAGGGAGCCTTGAGGCCAAAATCTTCAGTATGCTGAGGCCCCTCATACAAATGATGATGTCGTGTTGAAAAATTAGGTTTTGCTAGAGAACAGACCAGTCACATCATGGATAAAAAGCCACAGAACTGATAAAAGTCACTTAAGGAAATGTGAATTGTCGTGATACTCAAAATGCATTTTCTCTGCCTTGTATGTGTATTGGGATCCTCTCAGAAAAGGTAATCTAATAGAATTTATTTAAACAACAAACTCATTAAATTTTTGAAACTATAGAATAATAAATATGTGGAGATCCTAGACAGGCAAAGAGACAATTTTTCCTTTTTCCTAGCTTTCCTTACTTTTCACAGATGATGCTGTGACTCAAATTAACTCCACATAAATTCTGAATATAAAAAGATCACCAAATGAATTTTTTAATAGGGAAGGGAAAAAAATCAACCTCCTTGGCAGAACTTGAGCTCCATTCCTCAGAATGATTAGTTTGGCCACTGGAGGGCTCCAATATTGTTTCACAAAAGCAAAAGAAAGTTTTCTAGGAAGGATAAACACATAACAAATAGCCTGGGCAATAAAGTTCAAGCATAATACTCAGTCTGGACCAAGATCTATGGGCTTGCAAGCAATCCATGAGAATCAGGACTAATTTAACTGTTGTTTTGCTCTTGTAGCACAAAAGGAGTTGAAGAAGAATGATTTTCCTACAGTTTGGCTATAAACATCTCCTCCAATACAGCACCTATTAAAATGATTTTTGTACGCAATCGCAGAATGAATAGGTGTTTGCAGGAAAGCAAAACCCATAGGTTTTCTCGGTGCATGTTAGTAAAACACTTCTGCACGAAAGCCCAGTGCTGCAGGATACAAAAGAACATTCTCTGTCCCTCTTGTGACTCCCAATGAAAGTTTACAGAGATAAATCAGGCAACTCAGCAGCTGGGGTCACAGGGAGGAGAGATCCTGCTACAGAAAGTCCTTGACCGTTTGTTCTTCTTTGGACAAACCATTGATGGGAGTTGCCTTTTATTTTTTAAGAGGATTTTTATATCCAGGTACAGAAAGTCAAGGAATAACCGGTCCTAAAACTAATGGGTCTTTTCCCCAGTAACATGGCAGCCAAGATCTTATCAGAAAAATGTTATGTCGTCCTGCAGAAGCAAGTACAGGCACTGATGTCAGTAGATAAACTAATGACTGCAGCTTATCAGCTGATAAACTAATGATTGCAATGCTCTAGTTAAGGATAAAACAAAAGCGATTTGAGTATAGGAGCATGGAGAAAAAGTATTTTGGACATCATTCTACCTACAGCCTTATGAGAGGGAAAAAAAGTCTAAGTACACTCTGGAGTCCCCAATCCTTCCAGCTGGGGGTGGGGAGAATTAATCCTGGGTTGAGATGCCGAATGCTGGAAGTTTCAGACTGAACCAAATTTTACAATTGACTTAAGTTGTGCTGAAAATAAAGGTTTATTGGAAATATTGAAAGATGCTAGTGGGTACTATGATAAGCCCAACTGACCACTGTTCTTGTTTGATGAAGTGCACTGTATTGGGCTGATGCACAAAACATCATGGTTTGGTTTTTTTTTTCCTGCTTCTTCAATGTAAAGGAAAAAAGAAAAAAAAAAGCTCGCTTAAAATATCCCTGCTGCTCTCCTGTAGCCCCTTCCTCAAGCACATCACACATTAATGCCAATCTGCTGGGAGACTGCAATTCAAACATAATGAGATATTAATGAGCTTTGCACATGTCCCCAGCCGCAAGTGTTGCCCCCCTCCGCAGCTCATTTCTCACAAGCCTACAGAGATGCTTTGCTTGTTTTCCTGACACTGCATTTATGACTCCCCCGTTCCGCCTGCCCTCCCGGCAAACCTTGCTGCACCGCTCCCCGTAAGCTGCCAGCTCTAAAGAGCACCAAATGGGCTGGCACTGTCTTGTTTCCTGGACTAATGGATGCTTGTTTAAACACTGGAGCTGTTTGCATTGCTGCGGCTCACTGCATGTTAAACACAGTCCTCTGAAACCTTATGCCAATCCAATAAAGGTATCAGCAGTTCAGCGTGGGGAGGCAATTACTATAAAGTCCCAAGTGTGCTTTCTAAGCTCAAGGAAGGAAAATTTGATTGAACAAGTAAAAGCAAAATCTGATTCGGTTCAGCATCACTAGGAAGACACGAGGTTTCACTGCAGCCAGGCCTGTGGAGGGCAGGAGGAAATCAATGGGCGAGCTGGGGAGAGCAACTGCACATTGTTAGGAGGGCTTTAAGCTGGCCTGTTAGCGATGCTCTCCTGCCTCCACAGAGCTCCCTCCCCCTTCATCTACACGCCAAGGTGTGTTTTCTTTCCTCCTCCCTGCTCCCTTTTTCTTTTCTTTTTTTTAATGTTAAATTATATGCTGCCAATTTAGTTTCACCCTTCATCAATTCTTGAAACAATTCTTCTCCAGGTAAAGGTCCTTTCCCCTGTACAAAGTCATTGTCATATCAAAGGGGAAGTGTTACACAGGAGCAGCTATGATAGAGGACTGATGGTAACAAAAAAAAGATCTGTGCTTCATTGACAGATAAGAAAAGTCCAAATCTCAGACTAATGATAGTCAATATTTCAATGGACCTGCTCCTTACCTGGCTGAGGGCAGAAAGTCAAGGGAAAAAGATGCATTTCAATTCATTTAATCCATAGAAACAAAGCTGCTTTAAAATGTTCTACTTCCTTTACTTCTAAGAGAAAGATAAGGAGAGGCAGTAGCAAGGGAATATTTTCATTTTATACTTCTTTTTTTTTCATTTTAAACAGACTCTGTAAGATGGCCTCACTCTGAGGGCGGCTTTGCAAATGATGTGGAAAGTTTTCCAAGGGCTTTTTGTGGCCGCAGGTACCCTCAGGAACCTAGGAAAAGGGGATTTGCCACAGCAGAAGAGGCCAGTGAACCAGCAGGCTCGGCATCCTGCCCCTAGCTGTGTTGTGCAGCTCCGAGGGTGTGGGGGGCTAAAACTTTCCTCTCCCTTCCATACTGCAGGGAAGGGATTGTGTGTACAGCTGGGAGTCGGGGGAAATCTTTGAGGGTGAACCTGTCCTGCTCAAAGCTGAGTCCCCAGCAATCTGGGCAAAGTCTGACGTGTCGAACGACAAGGCTGGCAGAACACATCTGGCGCCAGCCCATGCCCAGAGCTCCCAGCCACTGCCTCAGCCAGGGCTGGCATCTGGCTAATGGCTTTAGGGATCAAGCTGTCCCTTCAATGCAAACTTCTCACAGGTCAGAAATCCGGTGTGGTGCTAACAAGTGCAGGCTGAAAGGCAGAGGGCTGTGCCAATGAGCTGATTACTGAAGGATGAATATCATCTGACTGCCATCACTCCCACTGGGAGAAACTGCCATTCTCCGCACTGTAGCGAGGAGGGCAGGGAGAGGAAGCATTGCCTAGTTTTGAAAAGGGCTACCTGCAGGGGAGACTGCTTCTTTACTTATTTTCTTACAGTTTAAGAAAACAACTTGTGGGGAGAGGATGGAGTTAATACCAAAATCCCACCTTTCCTGCTCTAGAATTACTCTCGGAGCTGCAACCCCCCTGTGGACTCCAAACTCAGGGCAGGCAACAGGATGCCACAGGCAGTCTGAATACAGCTAGTTAGAGAGTGACTGCCTGATGGGTGTTTTGACAGAAATTAGGAGCTTTAAACCAAGAGGGTAAAAGTGCTGGGAAACATCTGTTTTGTTTATTTTAAAATAAAAAAGCACAGTAACTTTCCTATTTTCAGTTTTACAGCAAAACACAAACAAACAAACAGCACTTGTTTTTGCTGGCATTCCTTGCCAGAGCTGGGGCAAGGGGAAGGAGGAGCTGAAGACTTAATGTCTAGGTAAAGGGGGAATCCTTCCACATACTGCTCTTCAGTCAGGGCTTGGAATCTAGAGATTTAATTTCCACACCTTAGAACAAAGATTGTTACTAAGAAGACAAGGCAAAGAGCACCTTTGTCCTGGGTGGAGCAATGCTGCAGCCAGAGCCTAACCAATACCAAAACAAACAAAAACCAGGCTGTCTTGAAAGCATCAGACCCAGAGATCCCCAAGAGGCTCTTGTCACATTATAACTCCCTCATTCTCTTGAAGCTGAGAACAGAGTTTATGTGAGGACTTGAGAAACCCACTCACCTACTCACCAATGGTAAGTGGAATGATTTCCTGATGAGAGCGGGGAAGGATGTGGCTCTCAAAATCAACTGCTGCCAAAATCTAGCCTTTAATTTGAACAAAACAGCACAAAGGCAACAAAACCCCCAGCCCTTGTGACTGCACAGATAACTTCCCAAATATGACCCACCAATGTGCTTGTGTTTCTGAGTCTGCAGACAGGCTTCTGTTGCTCCCAAGAAGCTGCACCGTGAAATCAATAAGACTCATTAATGATAATCAGTACCCTATGGGCAGCAGCAAAACTGCCAAGAATCCTGCCAGTTTTGTCCTGTTGTTACTGGGGAAGCTCTGATTGACAGGAAAGGTAGATTTCCCACTTGCTTACATTCAGCAGCGAGAGGAAGCTGCAGATGAAGTCCTGTGGGAAGGTCTAGCCACAGCATCCCACAAGGAATATCAGCATTTGTTCCACTCAGAGAAGGGCTTTGCAATCTCACGAGCACCTACACATGTGTGTCATCCCACTACAACAGGGGATGAGGCTCTTTTCTGTCTCCTTTTGCATCCTGGTATACTGCTTATCCTTGCACTTCTCAACAGGCTTTCCTGCCTCCTCATGCTGGTGAGCTGCTAATCAATTCCTCAGCTTTGAGATGCACAGGGAGCTACACCATGAAAGACAGACTAGGCAGTTAATAACACAAGGTGTGCTAGAGGTTATTTTTATTCTCTTAACTCTAGCACTGCAACTGGAGGATCTGCCACCCATTGACTTCCCATATGTTGCTGGTGAACCACTGAGGAGATATCTTGGGACTCAAGGAAAGGATCCAGTGGTCCCTTCAGCTTGTTCAAGGTCTGCCTCCCCCCAGCTCCCATCCCATTTCAGTGACTTCCAGTTTTTGCTTGTTCCCTGCAGCCTAGAACCTCCTTGGGCACTGAGCTGGCCCTGGACCACACCACACATGTTCTCTGACACAGACCAACACAAATGACAAAATAGATGCATAGACAGGGTCACCAAAGATGAATCACCACAGAGATTTTAATTTCAGGATGAAATTACTACCAATTTTTAAAGATTCATTTACATGAAGGCATACATTACATACTTCTTACTTGTCTAAAACATATTTAGCTATTTGATTTGAAATGGTACCTCTGAAGGGACTGACTGGTTTCCACCTTTGAGATACGATTCAAGGAAACACACAAAGAACACAATAAGGTTTAAAGCAACAGGAATTTCCTCCTTCCCATCCCCTTTGAATAAAAATGCACCATGACAGCATAGTTATACATTTACAGTTTAAGCTGATCATTCGTCAGAACAAAATAGCTTTTTCCAGAACCTAGGTCTACACAATGGAGATAGTTTCCTGTTAATCAATATTGTGGAAGAAAAGTGTAATAAATTGCCATACATCCAATGTCTGTAATCTGTTTAGATAAAAACCCTGAACATTCTTATAATTAACACTTTCAGGGGAAATAAATGGAAAGATTGACAGAGACTACATTTGTCAGGAGAAAAACTTAGAGGAAAGAAAAAATCCCCTTAGTGTTCCTCAACCACGGTATCATCTCATCAGAAGATGCACAGGGTGACGCTGAGGTAAAGGAAATGGAGAAGATGCCATTTCCTGCTTCATTTCCTCCAGGGAGAATGTGGAGCTAGGTTTCATCAGATTACAAATCCAAACATGCAGACTAAATGTTCTGTTTGCAGTCCCAGGTCTCCGAGGAAGCACCCGGCTACAGAGGAGCTTTGCCTCCGGGAAGTGGAAGGGCAGTCAGGGAAAGTGGGGCTGTGAAGAGTAAGGAATGGGAGTTGTCACTTGCAATCTTGGTTTCTAGGTCGAGTAAGACGAGTACAAGCTCCACTACAGAAGACACAATTGCTGGCCGGGGAAGTGGAATTTCATCTTGTCAGTTACAGAAACAAGAGAGGGAAAAAAAATCCAAAACACCAAAAGCAACCACATACGTTTTCATTTCCAGAACAGTTCAAATATTAAGTGTGCCTCAGTTACATATATAAAGGAGCCAGGTTTTGAAAAATGCCAAGTATCAGATTTCTGCACATCAGACCTTTGCATATAAGTACCTTGGAACAGGTACCCCAAAACTGAAAGACATTTCTGGAAATGTTTTCTGTTCCTGCCAGTTCACACCAACAGTCATGGCCTTGAAATTAGCAACACTAGACTGGCATTCACTGTCACTAGCCACACAAAAATCAACCACATAACAATGCACAAAAATGGCAAATCATCAGTTGTACTTCACTGAAGGTACCTAATGAGAATGTTATGATATGCCTAAGCATTAATAAACTCACATCAGAAGCTGCTGACTACATGTGGTTTTGGTTGGGCTCTTTAAGAAGCCTGAAGAATGGAGGCAAATTAGATGCTATTGGAAAGAACTTTGCAGAGCACCCTGAGAGTGGCCCAGGGGACAGAATTTGGAAAGTTGGGATTGATGGGATGACACTAGGGATTGATGGCCTTTGTGTTACTGACACACAGAGCTGAAAATATTTCCGCTTTTGGTCATTTGCCCTGTCTCATGCTGGAACCTTTGGTGTTGTATCTCAACCATCTCCTCAGATTCCTGCAACTCATAGTACAGCATTTAAAACAAAGTGAAAACAGTGCCAGGTTCACCCTAAAATGACTCACTGAAATAATTTCCAAAATGGACTCTGGTACTTCCCCAAATAAAGTGTGTGACAGAGCCAAAGTGTTTCAATGGCAGTGATGCTGAGGACTGAGCATGGCCTGTGCCATAAGAAGGATCTGGTCTGCAAGGTGGTTTTTATTGGTGTCCATGTCAGCAGAGCAAACCAATTACCATTTTCGTCATGCTCCTGGTGTCTTGAGCACTGCCAGCAGATTGAAAGGATTGGCACTTATGAAAAGGATTGTGGCTGATCAGGACACCAGGCTTTTTTCTGCCAACTACATAGAACAACTGCCCTCTTTGGCCTGAGACACCAGGATTTATAGATCCTACAATGTAGATTTAAGGTGATCCAGTAGTGTATACTTTCTCTTTTCTCTATTGCATATTTAGATGATCAGAGGAATGGGTATTAAGGGTAACAATAAAGAAAATAAATCAATAAATCAGAGTAATGCAATTCCAGTAACTGCCAAGGGTAACTTCTTAGGGATCAAAACTCAGACGTCAACCTGAAACTCAGATTTCAAAGTCATTTTTCAGAGGCCATGCTATTCACAGACAATTAACACTGATGCCTACAGGAAACCTCACCCAGCTATGGGGCAGGTATCCAATCCCTTCCCAGACACTCCAGCTTCACAGTGGCCCACAGAACTCCAGCTGATGCTTCTTTGGACAAGCTGCAAAAGTGTTCTTATATAGGAAACACCATCACCTATCTCCTTTCCTATAACAGCTTCCTTCCTCTCTCTGAGCTCACAGGGGATGTGTGCTGATGTGGATGCATGTGGATGTGTGAGCAAGTTCACTACACATTTCAGCTCTCTGCTAATTATCCAGTTTGCATCTGATCAGCTGTACTTCTGCCTTGCATCTGTTTCACACAAGGAAATCTTGTAGAAAGCTTCAAGCAAATTAAAAAAAAAAAAAAAAATCCAGGCAAGTATGATGTTTCTCTTGGCACATCTGCGTTAGTGGCCAGGTTGATAGTTCTGCCCATGGAAGTGACAAGGTTTGTGCTGTTTGGCCTGCATTTCTACTTCAGAAGCAAGCATAGTAACTATTGGCAGCACTGTTGTACAGACTGAAAGAAACAATATAAATCTGTTCAAGGTTTTCCCTGAAAGATCTTCCAATAAAACTTGACGGATTATTTACTTACGATTTGAACAAGTGATCACTCCAAACCAGAACTTCCAGAATTAAAAAAGTCCTGTTATTAATATAATTCTGTATTATGATCCATATTTTACATAAATGCCCTACCTGAGTAACAGCTGCAAATCAAAACCACAACAGATATTACAGGTAGGCCAAGTGAGCAGCTTTTCTTGACTGCCTGATTTTGGCAGCTAATACGTGCAGCAGTTTCTGTCTTCCTGCTCCTTGCTGGCCAGAATGACCTCAGGACAGGAAGCTGGCAGATTTTGCAAATAACATGCAGTTTTGAAGACTTGGATCCACTAAGAACCAGGTGTCTCGTGTCAGCTGCAA
Source organism: Grantiella picta (assembly GCA_013397955.1). Lineage (NCBI taxonomy): Eukaryota > Metazoa > Chordata > Aves > Passeriformes > Meliphagidae > Grantiella > Grantiella picta. The sequence goes on along the minus strand of VZRM01007187.1, from coordinate 355,792 downwards.
CCACAACCCCGCTGTGAACACCACAAAGTTCAGGAATATTTGAGTTGCCGTTTCTGGGTAGCCTCCTCCACCCCACCTCATTTTGATTACTTTGTCTTCCAGGACTTTATCTTCATTCCAGTTTACAAAGCATCTCATGATGGTGGACTGACACAAAGAGAGCCAGCAGCAAAGCAGCCTAAACTTGTCTTAGTCAAAAAAGTCTTCTCAGAAGAAAAAGTGACAGGAAGGAAGTAAAAACCCCGTGGAGCAAAAGTACACAAAGATTGTGCTGATGTTAGCTCTGCATCCCTAGTTCCTATTGATGTTTATTCCTGAAATGTGTCAGTAATAACAGGAACATCAGCCAGCACTGATTTTAAGAAGGGAGAGAAAGGAGAACGTCCTTTTCCTTTGCTCATTAGCTCCCGTGGCCAGCCCCTACCCGGACCGGCTCCCTTGTGGCTGGGGCTCTGCTGTGCCCTGGCTCAGGGCAGTGAATACCCTGCACAGCTGTCCTGGCATTTGCCAAGCCTTTGCCCGGCTATTGCTGGTTTACCCGGGCATATATTATATATTATAAACTCCATGATGTTTACAGGCTGGACAGCTAAATATTTACCTGATCTAATTCAGCCCATCAAACTTTGGATCTGATAAAACTTATTGTAGTGACTCTTGACCCTTCATGCCTCTGTGCTTCCATGACGGGCGTGTTGTGAAACCAGAGCCTGGCTGTCACTGCATTAGGGGCTGGGAACAGAGGATGATACAAAGCTACTGTAAACTCAGACCTGCCATAATTTTGGTCTCAGATGGAAGCCCAAACAAACTGAAGTTTCCAGTACTACTGCTTACAGGAGGAAGGAGGCAGACAGAGCAACATTCTTTCGAGTGCTTCCCTGCTCCTCCTTTCCATCCATCTACACTTCTCAGGGGAGCTGGAGAACAGGTCTCAAGGTGTCTATTTTCCTCTTGGCCATTCTTGCTAGACCAAGCCCTGAGGTGCCAGCAGCAACCTTGCAATGAAGCAGCAATTAAAGAGAGAATGAACTGCATTAGTACAGCTCTCCCTAAAGAAGCATACTGATACCAGGACTAGGAGCAAAGGGATAAAAAAACCCCAGAAATATCACAGTGTCCTCACTTAAAATTACCTCTAATGCAGAGTTTCTACAGGACTTTTAAAGAGCAGAGATGGGATGGAGAGAGACCAACAGTAGGTAAAAATGTTCTCTGTATGAAGCCCTTTGCCCAGTTTGCTTCAGTAAGTCAGTATTTCTCAGCAACAAGCAGTCGAATTAATGGATGTACCTCCATGGAAATAGAAGAGCCTACAGCAAAGAAACTCTGCTTTACCATTTACTTAATGTCTTGGGGAAGGTATTAGTCAAAACATTTCTTCTATTAAGCTATATTAAATCAACCATTTCAATCCCTTCTCTTCCAAAAGCTTTGGTCTCTGTGGAAAGAGCATTTCTCTACACATCCCACAGAAAGACAAAACAACCAGTCTCCTTTTTTCTAGACAAATATTCTGTTAATCCTTACTAGTTTATTATTTTTATCCATAACAATCAGATTGTTATGTAATTCTTAACTGCAGCAAGAATTGTCTAAAGACTAATGCCTAGATCTCATTGACAGAAAGGATTTTAACATCCTAGATTATGTTTAAAGAAACACAAACACATCAGAGTTGTTCTAGGCAAAGTATTCATTCTACTTCTAGATGATACCACTTTTGTTCTGGCACACTGTCAATAAAGAAAACCAGAATTATAAAGATCTTGGCTTTGTTTTTACATTGTCTGAGAATAGATAAGCAAAAAATTGGAATGTCAAATTCTGGCCCATAATTAATGAATTCAGCTCGACAAATTCTTTCCTTCACTGTGCAAAATATTGCTAGAGCCAAGAGCCCCAAATCACAGGGAAAGCAGGGACAAGTGAGATTTATTTGTTCAACTCTCAGATCACAGCTCTACTTGGGCAAGTTTCTGGAAACCAAGGGACCTTTAGTGTTTCAGAAAGTGAGGGAGCTTTTTATCCTTTCTATAGGAAATGAGCACCCTTCTCATGGGAGGGCAGCTGTGATACTCTCAAAACAAAGCCAAGAAACACAGCACACCAGCAAAACACCACCTCCTGATCCTCAATTATTTAACCCATGCCCAGCCATTGGGGTTGTTTATTATTGTAGCAGTAATTTTCTAGTAAGTTGCTGGAATGCCTTTGAGAATGGCCCTCGCTAAATTAAAAATGTTTTCAATTATTATTATTTCCAACTAGAGTCTCTCTCTTTTGGGATTTTGCAAATGCCACCTGTGTACATTTTCTGCTCATCGGGCGAGCAGTCTCAGTAGAATCCTTACACCATGTGAGAATCTCATGGGCATGGAAAACAGTTTACCCTAGATAGATGAATTTATATTGTTACATTATAAAAGCTTTTGCAGAAAGAAGACTTTCTAGCAGGTGTCAAGCTTCTGTACTGTGTGATCGATCATCAAATCTCAAAGACATCTGGCCAATTATTTTATTTTCCCTTTAAAAAACAAGGAGGGGAAATAAAAGCAAATTTAACATTTACATCACTATTTGAGAAAGTGAAAATAATGTTTTTTCCAGCAGGTTATGTCACATTTACTTTTTAGTGTAACATGTTGACAAATTAAATATCTTCTAGAAAACTTCTCTGCAACCATTAAAAAATGGGGATTTTTCCACTTCATGACAGCTTTAATCAATGTTAAAAAAAAAAAAGGTGGGCAGATGCTGTTCACTTTGCATTACTTTGTTTCTTTAGGGAATCTTTTCCTTGGTGCAGACAGAATTTGGACTTTCAAATTCCTTTGATTGACCAGACAGCTCAGCATACCCTGGCTCTGCTGTACTTCCCCCAGCATTTGGCTGGTGCAGAACACTGAAACCTTCTCCTGCAGCAAAGTGCTAAGAGCAGCAGTGCAGATTTCTCCAAGTAACTCTAACGGGAGCTCTCTACTTAGACAACTTTCTGAAAAGTGCCAATATAATTTAGGCTGTAATTCTCACCCTCAGCGACACGCAGGATTATGCAAGTTGTGTCGCCTGAGTAAGAAATGTGTATCCCTCAACATAGCACTGTTTGGGGAGAGGTCAAGTTTTTTGTGCTGCTTAAACTAAAACTCTTTCCCGCCACCACTTGCCTTGTGTGCACACACAGCTCAAGGAGACTGATAACAACTCCTCTGAATGAGGAAAAGAATAATTAAGAAAAAACAAACACCCAGACCACCCAGAACCCACTTCCCCCAAATCTTCTTGTTCTCTGTTTTTTAAGAATTTTTTCTCTGTAGCCCTAAGATCCTTTGCTGTTCAAGTCCAACACTCCCCCCGAAAGCTCTGGACCACCACCACAGCACACAACACTACTCTTTGCAGCAAAAACGCATCCCAATTCCATGATAAGGACAAAAGTCTCCTTACAGCTTGGCAGTCCTTGTAAGTAAATAGCATCTATCTCTTAAGGCAGGGAGGCTGAACCTGGTTCATTGTTTTTGGATGTAAAACTTGCCTAACTTACCAGTTCTGTTTTTCTATTGCAATCCTCTAGCAGCTACCCACTCATAAGCAGCAAATACGGATCCATGTTAAAACTCGGAACAGATAATTTGGGGTGTAATAAAAAAATGAATTGCAAGTTGCAGGAAGGCGGCAAAAAGTAAAAAGGAAGGAAAAAAAAAGCAACAGCAACCAGCTGCAACTTCCTTCTGACATTGATTCATTTCAGCTGGTGAGATATTCCATGCTGGGAACCACACAGATACTATCGCTGGTTTTGTCAGAGAATCCTTCTCAAGTTTCACCTAACCCATTTAAACTCCTGCTGCTGTTGCAAAAGCGTCATAAAAATAGCAGCAAAACTGTGCTCTTTGAAGCAAGCAGTGCAGAAAAATAGCCTTCACAAAAGCAAAGTTTGGAGCACGCTGTAATTAAGCTCCCATCCTGACAGTGGGAGCATGGAGTTTCATTCTAAATATAGCAGAAGGCTCTCCAATGTACAACCCCCTTTCTAACGCAAGTTTACAAAATTAGTCAGTATATGTCAGCCTCATCCTAGGAATTCTTTAAGAAATATTTGGGGTTCCGCTGCAGGGAACTTTGCAGCAGGGATTTAATGTAGTCTCTGGTGTCAGTACTTTTGGTTGGTTTATTCCTTGCCTACACAGTGCTCAGAGCAGGGCATCCCCCAGTCGCAGGCAGGAAGAGCAGCCTCTGCCAGGCCTGCTGTTTCGAGCAGGCAGCAGCACACACACAACAAAAAACAAATCCCCAAAACCCTTGACTTTTCCCCTAACATTGATCTCTTTATCCAGCTTCCAGCAGCGGCTTCTCATGGCATTTTACTTTGAGTTGGGAAGGTAAGAAATAATCCATCAGCTTTGGACTGTCTTTCTTTAATTCAGTCCAAAGCAGAGATTTAAGCCAGCTTGGACTAGCTCATACTAGTCATACATGGCTGACTGGCATGAACGAGACCACACCAAATTCAAACTGAGTTAGGAAACCATCTTTTTTATTAGATAGTCTTAATATAGATCAGCTCCAAATCCTAACTGCATCAACTGATGGCAGAGTAATTAATAATTTCCACAAAGAAACTGCCTTTTTACTCTGGAGAAATGCAACTCCACCCTGTGTTTTATCTTTATGTTTCTGGTTCATGTTGCAGGTTCTCTCATCTGCATCTTGTACCATTTCTGGAGCAATGGAAAGAGAAGGGAAGCCCTGGGGTCACCCTCCATGGCAGTGCCCATGTTGCTGGAACTTCTCGTGGGTGGGTAAGTGGCTACTGGTGAAAGCCTCTGAGGAGGTGGACACAGCTCTGAGCTTGGACAACACCAGACAGGATGAGTGTTTCCAAGGTGTGCAGTACCACTGCTTGGGACTGCTGTAATGGCTCCAAAGCAGCTGGGTAAACTATCAAAATAGCAACACGCTCCCAGCAAAATCCATTTTTGATTGAGCCCAGCCTGCCCCTCCCTTCACTCTGTAAGCTGAGCCCAGCTGCTGGCAACACGCAGCTCAAAGCTGGGCTCTGGGTGTGGTGGCCAATTCCATGGACCCGTGCAGCACCTAGGCAAGTTGGCAGGAGCAGAATCCAGCTCCTCAGCTCATCCCTGCCAGCTAACCAAGCCACACTGAACCTACAGGACAGCTGCAGGAACATGGGGATACCCCGGCCATACTACCAAATACTGGGATGTGCTCAGGTACTTACAAGAGAAGCATGTTTGCCCAGTCTACACCACCCTGGATGAGCCCAAGGGTGTACCTTTTTCTGCCCTCCCTCTCCCAGCATTGAATCTGTGGAAAATTCAGGCCTGCTGCAGTGCACAGCATTTAATGCAGATCTGCACACTATGCAGCTCCTACATCATTCATCTTCCCGAAGGTGGGCATGACAGTGACGGCACAGAGCATCAGACCTGTGTGTTCCTCTTTGATCCCCAGGCTGTCTTGTGGATGGATGGCCAAATATCCTGACTCAAAACCCAGGATCCCGCATGCCTGTGGCTGCTGTTCTTCTTGGAAGTCTTAATATTTCTCCTGTTCTGTATAGCACCATGCAGAATGAACCTCTCTCCTACTGCATATACCAAAAGTTGCGTGGAAAAGTGAGCAGTGTGACAGCCTGTATCAATGTCCTTTAAAAACAAAATTCCAAGCCCTGTATTTAGTAAGAGACTCCAGGCTGTGTGTGGAAGCTGTGAACATTTAATAGTGAGCAAGTCCACTGTTTACCCAAGGCTGCTTTCCTTGTGGTTGTTTCTTTTTTTCAGTAGCATGCAGGCATGCCTTTGGTGTTTACTGTCAGCACTTTTCAATGTGCTGACATGGCTAAAAGTGACCACAAAGCCAATGCAAGCAGGCAGAGAGGAGAAGCAGAAGTAGAAATGTCAGGAGGCACAGACTCCAACTTTGCAATCCTGTAGTGGTAAGGACCGAGGTAACCCAGATATCCTGGAAGAGAACTGGATCCCTGTGTCACAGTGGTCATACAGTGGTCAGCATGAGGAAGGAAAGAGCACAGCAGTACAGATCACAGCACCTCCCTGTCCTCTGCAGCTGTGTGTGGAGAATCAATAGCTTCCCCAGGCAGGGTCTGACATCCTGGCCTAAAGGATCAATTCACAGGCATGACTTGATGGTTCTGCTGCTGCAAACTCCTTGCAAATCCCAGCAGTGGTTTAAGAGCTGTGCTGAGAGCAGAGCCATGAACGTTCCTTACTGGAGGCAAGATCTGAGTTTCCTCAAAGCGACATTCAGCCTGTCTCTTCCTGGGCTATGGCACAACCACCACCTTCTGTTTACAGACACAGCTGCAGGTGAAACAACACAGACTAATAAATTCCACCATGGAAAAAAGGGGACAAAGGGAGGCTTTTAAAAAGTACATGGGACCTGACAAAATATCTGCCCCCAGCAAACCCTCAGCCCATAGAGCACCCTGACACAAGTGCTGAAGGGTTAGAAACAAGCTTGCATTCATTCCTTTTAAATAGAAAAAGTTTTCAAGGCCAGTAATTGTATGAAATTTTTCAGGATTAGATTTTTCCACCCTCACAGCTGTTTTCAGTCCAAGATACCAAAAAGACAGCCATAACAATGACTGACATTGTCCATTTTCCTTTGTCCCAGTTCCAAGACTTGCAGATTTGGAGCAGCTTCAGTGCAAGTATGTATCTCAGCAGAAAACCATTATTTTTATTAAAGTCCTCCATAATTATGGAGAGTATTTATTATTTATGTAGCAAAACACACCCACAAACTCTAATAAAATACACTGGGAATCTTTTACTTTTTGAGCCACATCTGCATCAATGGCAAAGAGAAAGAAAAATGAGAAATGATGAGTTCACAAAGAGCTCCCAACATTACTTCAGGCATTAGTCCAGTAAGGTATAGTGAATATAGCTTCCTTTATAGTGGACAGGGATAGGTGAGCTCTCCAGAGAGCCACTCAGATCCTCTATCTTAGTTCCTGCTCCAGAAATGCCGCTGGCACCCATGGAAACAACCAGGATCTACCTGGTTTTGATTGATCAGCACAGCAGTTGTGTTCTTTACTGCTTTATTGCTCAGTCTCTTTCTTATCCCTTCCTAAACTGCAGTAAAAACATTCCCCCAAACTGAAGCCAGCAGGGCAACACAATTATGATAAGACTTGCAAAATATAATCATTTGCATATCCGTGACTGACACAGAAGATCATTAATTAGGCATTCTGAGTATATGTATATATGTATAAATTAGCATCTATTCATCATTTAAACTGTAATAGGTTTTTTTCTATCTGAATATTAACTATGTAGGAAAATTACTAAGTTTTCCATGGAAGGGCATCCAACAAGAAATTTCATCAGCAAAAATAAAATGAGAATTACAAAAATAATCAAAATAGTGGAGTGAGCACTGAAGAATCACTGGAGTGAGCACTGGAGCCTATCCCTGCCCTGGTTCCACCTCACACCTCACTTGTTGCAAGCTCTCTGCTACCTCTCTCACCACCCCAAGCACATGCATCCCCAACAATTCTTTATGGTAGCAGCATTTCAGGAGTACTATTTTTGACTGAATTTAAAAGGCAATGTAAAAACCTTCAGGATTTCACACATCTGCTATCCACAATCCCTACAACTCATTCATATTAAAGAGGACACAGACTGAGAGCACAGCTTCTAAGTACATCACTACCTAGTAGAGCTCCCAAAGACACACATCTTGCACCAGCGCAGACTAATTCTTACTGGGGAGAATAATTAGAAGGAAACAGGACTTTAAAGTTTTTTAAAAAGTTGGATGTAACCTCTTTGCAGGAAGTAAAAGACACTTCAAAGACTCCACTTTCGCAAATGAAAGAAATCTGGTGATTTTGGAAGTGTGAGATGACAACTTGAAAAATTACCAAAGCTTACAGCTCTTGAACAGAAATAAACAAGGCAGGAATGCTGGAAACATTTATGGGTGAGACAGAAACTAATAAAAATATAATTGCCAATAACAATATTAACAAAGTTTGCTTAGAGCTACAAAATGCACAAAGGGTAGACAAAAAAAAGGTAGAAAGGGGGTCTCAGGTGGCAAAAGCAGAAGCAGCTGCTTTACCCTTTCCAAGCATCTGGCCTGTGCTCTTAAGAACACTGATGCTTGCAGTCAACCAGTGAAGTGGAAAACCAACAGAGAAATGGAAAACCAACAGAAACAGCATCCTCCAAAGGGTGAATGTTTATCTAGTAGAAAATGGAGATGAACTTCATAACATGGAAGTACTTACTGGGCTACCTATATGGCACAGAATTAGTAAAACACAGATTATGGAAAGCCCACTAGCAAAAGAACAAAGTGTAGAAGCTCTGTTTTCTTTTCTTATTTTTCCCCTTCAAAAACAGAGATCACTGACTGTTCCTTGTCCATCACATTGGTGGCTCTTTTGTGCAATGGTTTAGCAGCTGCTATCCCAGCATCTCCTGCATTGGTAGAGATGGAAAGTCCATAACCACATTATGTAATTTAGTTCTGTGTGATGTCATAGCGAGCAGTGCAACTGTGTGACTAATATATAAGTTATTTAAGTTGGGCAATGAAATTGAGTATCTGGGAAAGAGAAAAAAGGACAAAAAAAAGACAGAAATTTAAAGAATACCTGGTTGGTTTTTTTTTTCCTAAGTGCAGGTTTCTTTGTGATTCAGGTTTCTGAAATCAGCTAAATTTAGATTCAGGGGTAGCAAGCACAAAGGATGTACTCTCACAAGTACTCCTCATTCCTCCTACTCTTTGACTTCATCAGTGTGCAAGCCCACTGACCTTGCTCAGCATCTCTGCTCTAGCCTACTATTACTACGATATCACCTTTAAAACACCCTTATATAGAACCCATTACAATAATGAAAACTCACTGAAGCACGTACACATGCACATCCAAAAGAAGGAAAACTGGTAGCAGCATTTAGTGGTCTAGGTTTCTTCTCTTCAACTTAAAAAAATATATATATTGTAGGAAGGAAACTCTGGCTTAATTTTCTGCCTTTCTGCAAACGTAAATCTGTCTGTCATACATCATCTCTATATTTTGGGTTTGAGAGTTTTTAGCTCTCAAGTTCCAGGTCTGATCTAGAGAGTTGTAGAGCGCTGACAGCTCCCACTAAACACACGCACGAATGACTCCAGCTTTGCCAGAACTGAGCAGGGGGTGGGCACAAATTTTCTAAAGGTCCTTCAGAACAAACAGAAAGAGCTTGTGATTTTCTGCATGCCAGCTTTCAAGTGCATGCCTGCTGAGCATGATCCCTAAAATTACATGGTTTATGAGGGCAGGGAGAAGAGAGGTCATAGCTATGTCTCGGGGTCAAACAAAGCTGCACTGAATAGTATGTGGATGAAGGCAAAAGAGTATCATAGATGAGATAACAACATATAGACAAGCAAAGGTCACTTTTCCTGGTGTCAAGGCATCAATTTTAACGACCAAAGCTAAGAAGATCATTTAAGTGAGAGTTCTCCATGCCAAGAATATCCACCCACCAATCCAGACTAATACCTGCCATGTAACAAGCCATAGGAATCACACAATCAGAAAATTCAACTATGTAACAAAATGAAAACTGATGAGGTAAGCAGGCATAACTTGGTACAGGTGGGTCTTTTCAAATGTCGCAATTAAATATGAATAAGACGAGTAAGGATAGTCTATAGGATCCAGTGTTCAAAGCCGACTCAGAGAAGTGCAAGGTTCCTGTTTCAGCCTTTAATGAAAGAGCAAAGGCAAGTCCGGGTCATGGCCTTGCAGATTTTATCACAAGGACCTGCTCTTCTGTGCTTAAGAAGCTGCTAATGATCTGGCTGAATGGGCGTGAATACCTGAAGTCAAAGATAGAACAAAAATCTTTGACTGAGGCTTTGATGTAAATAAAGTGCCTTCGGACACAAGTTTGGGACAAAATCAACACTCAAAGCTGAACATAATTCAAGCATTTTCCCCAAACTCTTGTATCATCCACTGGCTATAGGAAAGGGATTGATTTCTTGAAAAAGACTTCTGGCAAGAGAATGAGTGACAAAAGTGGGAAAAAGTTCTATCAACATTTACATGGAAGGAACAGACCACCTTTGGTGTGCCAGGTCACAGCTTTTCCTTTTTAAAATTTTCTTTTTGGACAATGCTCTCAGGCACAAGATCCTTTTGGCTGTCCTGTCCAGGGCTAGGAGTTAGACTTGTGGGTCCCTTCCAATTCAGAATATTCTACGATTCTGTGATTTTCTGCAGGGACTATTAAACTAACACTCACTGCACACTGCTGCAGTGAGCCTCCTTTGAGAGTTTTGGACAGACTCTCCCCTGGGCCAAAGCAGGTGTCTCAATGGCCCACCACAGCTCAGACATCATTCACAGTAGAAAGCCTACAGTGCATGAACTCTTTGAAGACATCATCTTGAGAAAGAAACAAGACAAAGAAAATTAAAAGGGAACAACCTACACGGGTCCAGTAGCATCAGAGGGGAAGGTTATTCAAAGTCTGAAAAAAAGAAGAACCAACCTAGCTGTCAGTTTGCTTGCTGGCTCTTGCCAAGTACTCTTTTGTGAGCCTCAAAGACCTGAATTTATCAGAATCCTGCTCCAGCTAAAGCAACACTAGTTATACAACTTGATCTTAATTGAAATATTTGGTGCCTGCTGATATGTTCAAACAAATTCACCAGATCTTGATTATGCGCTGGCAATTAAAGCCATTAAGTCAGTAGACAGACAGCAGGTTATTTCATTGCTATTTGACAAAGCCAGCCTTCGTTCTTTCCCCCTGTCTATGTGACAGCACTGTAATTAGCAGTAATCAAATACTATTTGTGTGAGGTGTTGTGAGTCTGCTTCCTTAGCTAGTAAGATACCTCTGCCAATTGCAGAACACAGAAACCTACCTCTGGTCAGACCATGCACAAAATAGAAAAAGGGGAAGAAAACAATGAAACGGGAGGAACAAAGGATGATTGCTTATTTCAGGCTGAAGGAGTTATTGAAAGCAAGATTGAAAATGAAGAACATTTTCTTATTTCTGCAAGCTATATATTTTTAAAAATTAAGCTAAATTACAAAAGAATTATCAAGGAATATTGGGAAATACAATGATAATTAAAATTATATTTAGCATTTATGTGTTCCCTGCTTGAGGAGTGCATGCAACTTCCATTAGATTAATGGGTGTTCTACTCATTCATCAAGCAGAGACTAAAGCCTAATAGTGCATTACATCTTCAAAGTGCTGTACAAACATTAACTAATTAATCCTCATAACCACCCTGCATGGTAGGTAAGTGATACATGAAGTGTATATCTGAGCAAGCCCAAGAGAAAGACAGCACCACTCTGTGCCCTTCAACACAGACCAGAAATTAATCACATTTATGCTGCACCGAACTCAGATGTATTCTACAAGAGCAAGAGAGGGACCCATGGTGAGAGAAGTTCACTGAAGCCAGCAAGAAAAGAAGTAAATTACAGCTCTCTCTCTTCCCTCCTTCCCTGGGCTCTGGTGGGCCACTGTTGATGAGCTCAAAGTATTAATGCCCACTGCTTCCCCTTTAAATTTCTACAGCAGGGAGACAGCTCTTGAATCCTGGGAGGAGAAAGGAAAAGATCCATAGGAGCCTCATCACTGCAGACTTCTCCTCCGTCAGTACCATCCCCTTTGATATCTTGATCTTCCCTGCTTTCTGCTACTATTCTTCCTGGCAGGCTTTCTACCTTCAAAACCTATAGCAAAGTCTGTATATCAAAGTTGCAACAGGTCCCCAGGAGGAGGAACTCAGCTCACGATTTGGGTATTGCAATTACAACACCTGTGTGATTTCTCTTTAAATAGTAATCTAGCAGTGAACATGGTTCACCTTTCCCTGGTGAAGAGACACTGCATTCTGAACATCCATTTTGCAACAGGCCATAGGGAGGTCTAACTTTACAAGCAGAAAACTACTTTAATGCCATGTAAAAGGGTCCCAGGACATATATACTCAGAGATCATTTTATAAAGGTAACAAGATTATAAAGTAGTACATTGTGAGAGCGAGGGGGTGGCCTTTGAGAAGAAAAGTGAGGAAAGAAGGCTGCTCTGAGGTGGGGGATAAATCTCCTTTCCCAGGTAACAAGAGACAGGACAAGAGGAAATGGCCTCAAGTTGTGCCAGGGAAGGTTTAGAGTGGCTATTAGGAAAAAAGTCTTCACTGAGAGGGTGGGCAGGCATTGGAACAGGCTGCCTAGGGAAGTGGTGGAGTCACTATCCCTGGAGGTGTTTAAAAGACACATAGATGTGGCACCTGGGGACACGGTTTAGCAGTGCTATGTTAATGATTGGACTCAATGATCTTAGAGATCTTTTCCAACCTTAGTGATTCTATGAAAAAATATTTTATCAGAAGGGAAAAAGGAACAGCTGACCAGGTAAATAATGAAAGCATTGCACTGCACCATTTTCATCACTACTCTGCTTTCCAAAACTCACCCAGCCCAGCGCATGCTATGGTGAAAGGGTGCAGTAGCAGGTGCTCTGGCAAACTAGCACAAAGACATTAATCGTGTTTAAGTTTCCCCCAAAGCCTTGGAAGCTCAGTGTCAGAGTTGAGGCCACAGATGAAATCTATGGGTCTCTGACAAGATGGTCTTCTTCATGGAGAGAGGCCAAGACCAACCTTCCTCTCTGCACACATGATCTGATCTCAGCAGCAGCCATGGGCACTTTTCCATGGGTGTACTTGCCTGCAAAGTGATGTGTGCCATTTACAAGCCCAGAGCAGATGGGTGCTCAGGGAGAAGCGTGAGCAGGAACAAAAACTCACATTCAAGAAAGATGCTTTTGAAACTGTGCTTTACCACCTTTTGGTGTCATATCAAACACATGAACAGCCGGCATGAAATAAGAAAAACTTTCTTCGAAGAATGATCAGAGTTTTGTTTAAAAGTCATTCACGCAAATTATAATTCATATGCCAAATCTTCAGCTAGAGGTGGAGCTCAAAACTGGTTCACTCCGACTGCTTTAGCATGCAGGATTTGGGGTTTGGATGGCAACAGGAACTGTGGATGGCTCAGCTGGTGTGTTTGGTCTTCAAAGATAGAAACACATTCGAAACATTCTGTTTGCATTTGCCACAGGCTGCCTAGAAAGTTTACAGACACATATCTTAAATACATATGTACTTACTTGCATCCCTCCACAATATCAATGAAGTTTCAACAAGCCCATGTGTAAATCTGCTTAGAAAATAAACTTCCATGTGCCCTAGAGCTTCCTGGACAATAAATGTACCATAGCACAGAGAAGAAACAGTGACAATAGCTCCTGATGCTTGGGATGGAAAACAGATCTGAATTTTGTCTTGAGCAATCCAAAATTAAATTGAACTTTCTGGGTAGTGCTTTTCTGTTTGTAAAAATCAGGTTAAGACTTTTCAAATTGTGTGTTCTCAACTACAGGCAGCTGAACCCAGTGGAGGATACAGTTGCCCTTCTCCTTATTAATGTGATTCAAAGACTCCTCTGTGGTAGCAAACACAGCCTTTGCCCTGGATGGATGTCCCTGCACTGGCCAGTTTTATCTCAAGTGATAGAGCAGTGCCCCTCCTAACACAAGGCTAGCACAAGTCTGCAGGAAGTAACAATAACTTTGATCTGCATTGGAATTGAGAACTTGTGTGTTATTTTTAGTTTGGTTTTCTTTCAAGGAGGAAAAGATTTTCCCAAAATCTTGTCTTGGTGAGGAATCCACCCATAAGCATAGGGAATAGAAAGGCAGCCTGCTAACCCTGGAAGCTTTACCACATGTTGGAAAGTGTGCTGTGAGCTCTGCCCTTACAGCTCTCACAGTTTTAGGGGCAAGTGTTTGCCAGCAGCTTCCTCCACCCTCCCCTCCCCATCCAGGCCAGCAGATCCACCTTCCCTTTCCTGAGTAAATGGAAGCCCTGAAACAGTCCCTGCACACAACTCCTGCAACACCAACTTCACACTGCTCTGTCTTCATAAAATGAAGAAAACTAAAGGAAATTTCTTGCATACCTTCCCTAATCCTGCTGTTTCATTTGGGGAGAGAGAGAGAGAGAGAGAGATAAAGAGAGAGAGAGAGAGAGAGAGAGAAAACAGCATACAGAGAAATGAGACTATGAGAAACTGGTCTCATTTCAAAGGACCCCTCCCTCTCTGCTAGCAAATATTCAGCAAATGTTGTAACCATTTAATTTCTATCCTCTCTCTTCCCCTCAGTCAATAACTATATAAATTCCATAGATGTTGAAGAAGTATTCCCTGATTAGCTGAAATTCAATGCAGACAAATGCAAGGTAATGTACATAAAGAGCTGTGGTTTCCCCAAGCCCTCTGATGGATGTTATCCTGACTCAAACTGCCCTGGAAAATTCTTCAACATCACTACAGGCAGCTGAGTGAAAACACCTGCTATGTACAGAAGGACAAAGAAGTGGCAAAGAAACAAACAAACAAACAAAAAGGATGGGAGAATGTGTTAATACAAGGAAATTAAAACAAGTTAAAGCCATAAGTAAAGCCTTTATGAACACTCCCCCTCAAATACTTGACACCTCATTTAAAAAAGGATACACATTATAGCCATGGAGAAGTTTCCATCTGAGAAGGATTTTAGAGATGGTAACTATTAAGTTCAGAGAGAGCTCAGGTCAGGATTGACATGATAAAAACTGTGTCCAATAATGCATGATTTAAGGAAGGTCTAGCTCCCTTTTTCCTAATCTTTTCTTAAACAGAAATATATGAAGACCCTGACATTTAAAGAAAATACATCTAAAGGGCAGTATGATTAAAAATAATGCTCAATGTTTTGTTGAGACCTAGTCTCAAAGATTTTAAAAAATAATACATGTTCACAGCGAAGGAGATTTCTAATTTTGCTATGAATTTGCATGGGTTATCAACCCTTCTGCTTCAACCAAATGATAACTGGGAAAACCAAGGAGAGGAAGAAATTCTGCCTTGAAGGCCTCACTGTATCATCTCTTGGGACTTCCAAAGTGCCTATGCAAGCTGAGCACCTGATTCCCTCTGAAATCTATGGCCATTATGTGCTGAGGTCCTGCAATGCTGTTGACCTCACCCTCATTCTCCCTAAAACACAAACCCACATCTACAAACATCTAAAGCTCTGCCTGCATCGGGCTGGGGACAAGCAGCACTGGAGCCTGGGGAACCAGACAGCTCTGAAAGTAGAAGAGTCCAGCTCAGCATGGGCTCTGTGAGTGGGATGGTGAATGGAGAACAGGACGGACAGGTCTCTGCCCTGAGCCATGTACAAACTTGGCTGGATCACCTTGGCAAATCCTGTCTTGGGGCTCTGCCCACTATTGGAATAGCTGAAAAGCCAGGGGCCCCAGTACAGCTCTGAGGACAGCTTGGTATGTCTGGTATGCCTCTCGCTTGGTATGTCACACAGCTTCTGTTTGGGATGAATGTGACATCCACGTCTCCAGGTTCACAAGCAATGCCACAGGCTTCCCATTCAAAGCCGAGATGGAGTTGCATCAGATATGACTCTGGCTTGGTTCGCAAAAAGACCTAATTCTGCTGTTGCTTTGACTTTTTCACTAATGCAAATGAATTAACTACAGCTATATGCTAATACCGCTAAGAATACAATTCAGAAATCACAGAAGGCTATTTTCAGGATTTTCTTTTATTTCATGAAAGACCCTTAACTCTCCTAGTCTTTCAAAGTAAGCCAAAGCATTCAGATGTTGCTGGTACAAACTGCGTCATACAAGACACAGACACAAAGAGTAAAACAAGTGCTATAATTTAACATTCAGGCAATCACTGCACACCCCCTATGTATTGTTGCAAATGAACAAAAGTTTAGAATTTACTCCTCTTTCTGGAGAACTAAAGGACCCCCCCCACCCCACTGGCTTTCTGTTTTGTTTTTGTTTTTCAAATTGCACAAACCAGTCTCATGGTTTGTGCAATTACAACAAGAACGTATGAATGGAGATGCTTGGCCTAAGAAATTTCTCCTAACACAAAGAAATCCAAAACACTGATGCTTGCTTGTTTGTTTGCTTTTAATGCTACTGATCACTTCCCATCAGAAATCCTTTCTATCTTTTGCCCAATTACTCATTGACAGAGTTCCCCAGCTCCCCTCCGAGCTCCACTTCAGCACTTTCAGGCCTGAGCTGACCATAGTAGCATGCAGGAGAGTCTCATTCTGCAAAGTCAAAGTGACCCTTCCCCAGTCAGGGCTGTTCCTTCCAAGCTGAGCACTTTGCAGGCCTGCCCTCCTAGCTTGGGGTTTACAGTCAACCAACACCTTCCCTTCATTTCATAAAGGATTCCAGAAAGATGGAAGTCTAAGTTCAAATCTCTGAGGAAAGAAACCAATTTACCCTCCCAGTGGGCAGAAAGCAGGTTAGCAGACTTGGTCTCCCTGCTCTCAGTGTCTGAACACGTACAAGGGAGGAAAACTAATCTCCCGTCCCTTTGCAAGATATTTGCCTCATCGGGAGTGCCCAAGCTTCCCAGAGCACAGCCCTCTCCATGCACACTGAGGGCATTTCAGTAGCATGCAGGAGCAATGTTCCAACTACAGTCCACAGGGAAGTCTGAAAAGATTTGTGCAGGTTGTCCAAGAAGGAGAGGTGATGCTGCCAGCAGCACATATCAAATTCTCCTTGAAGCCCAAGACCATGCTGTGGGGACAGAAGCTTCTATTTCTCTGTGCCCAGCTGGTGGCAAGAAGCACAAGAGCCACTCCTCTACAGTGACAATATTCTGCCCTGTGTGACTGCAGTCACTGTATTTTTCTTCTCTTTGCACTGGGAGTGAGAGCAGCCCATGTTGCCCACTGTTCTCCAGGATTTACACACCAGAAAATTACGTGTGCCCTCTTTTTATCTCCCTCCCTTGGAAGCAGCAAAGCAGCCATCCTCTCCTCCTTTCCGTTTATCCTGGGTGGCTGCATGGAGCTGGGGAGCCCATCTGCACTGCAAGCCACACTGCTCATCACGCCAGGCTCTGCTCCAACTCAGGGCAAAGAAAGTTTCAGTTCACAGGGTGGGAGGTGAAGAGATGAAAAATATGTGGCAAAGTAATGGGATTAACACCAGCAGTACTGTGTAAATCATCATCTCGTGCGTGGCTTTTTGCTACTCACATCAGCTAAAAGCAATAAACCAAAGCATAAACAAGACACCTCCCCCGGCATGAGTTACATTAAAGTAATGCAATTCCCAAGGCAGGCCTAGCATTAGTCTGTTCCTGTTCTAATGTAGAATTGCAAAATTTTACTCATCCACTCAAGACAAGTCATATTTGATGGACAAGTGAAATAAGTAGATTTTTCATTACAAGTGTCCCACTAAAAGGCTGACAAATAAATCTTCCTGCAGTTGTGTTATGTTCCATAGTAGTTTTGGTGTTCAGTGTCAGGAATATTTAACAGGTATTTAAATGCATTTGTTTGTATTCACATAGAATTGCCTTTTTGCATGCCAATGAAAGGCCAAGTTTTTGTCTCAGCCACATTTCATCTACTGATGTTTCCTATTTAAGAAAAGCAAGCTAATTCCAAAGACACGTAATGGGATAGTATCAGTCAAATTATTAACATTTCTTAGAACACCCTGAATTCATCTGCTCTTCTGCTGGAAATAAAACAAAAAAACAAGAACAAAACCAAGCAAGCAAACAAACTTAAAAAAAAAAAAAAAGGAAAAAAGAAAAGGGAACCACTATCAAAGAAAAACAACTGGCTGTGTTCTCACTTCTCTATCCTGTATGCATTTGGAATTCACAGGGATCACTGTACAACGCTGTTCACAAGAAACTTTAAAAGGCGAGCCCACAATTTACTTAAGTGAATCTTTTATTTCCAGCAAAAGATATCCTAATGATGGAAATTCTCTCGTGGTCATGCTGTAGAACAAAAATATTTCTGAAAGGTTCTTCAGCTTTCTGTGCCTTCCTGTTTACAGACAGATAAAACTCTTTCAGAGCTGGAGCACAGTAAATTACTGCTTCAGAGACTGTGACTTACCTCTGCTCATAGTTATGCACATTAATATCAGCTGTAACCAAGGTGTAGTCAGATTCCAAAGGCCTACATCCTTTTAGAATCTGAAATGCAGTTTTTTCACTTAAAAATTAAAATCCATCTATTCAATTTAGGGATTTCTCTAGTCTTGTCATCCAAGTACGTATTTTGCTACCTAAACACAATTAGTCAAAATAAAAATCTGCTTCAGCGGTTAACTACCATCCAAAGATTTTCTTTTAATCCAGCTCCTTCAGAGAATAAAGAGCATAAAGAGGATTTAAGCACAAAACAAGCGTAGTCTCTCTGTCGCTAGTGGCAAGGAAAAGAACACTCAGACAGCAAAGGTACTGCCTAAATACAGTGTGGAATAGATTCCCTCTAACCAGACCTGTGCACTCACACAAAGGCATCCGTCAGCAGAGCCAGCGCAGGCACCAGCCAAGGGCTATTTTAAAAGTGCAGCTTACAGAGCGTTTCCTCAAACCAAGCTGAAAACCGCAGAAAAGGACTCTTTGGCGGGCACGTCTACAAATACACTCCGGCTCCAGCAGCAGGGCCCAGTGTGACATCCCAGCCTGAGGAGATATGCCAGTGGGAATGTGGCCTGCGTCATTCCATGGTCACCCTTCCGGCTGGACACAACCCTCCTGGTGTCCCCACTGGGTACCCTGCTGCCACCTTCCACCCCAGTGCTGCCAGGCCACCAGGAAGCTCCTCCACACCCCAGTTTTATCCTCAGCCACTTCCCTCGGCCAGCCTGCATGGCCAAACCTAACCTGCTTCCCTTATGTGCTTGGAAAAGGAGAAATTTAAAAATAAAAAGACAGGATTGTGCTGCCTCCATTTCGAGAGCATAGTATCAGACACTGAACTTCAGGAAAATTCCCCAGGGACTGTTCAGACAAGGGAAAAATGCTGTTTCCAGTGAACTGCCTTAATTCGATTGATTATCACACTTTACTGCCAATATAGAAGCATTTTAGCCCCTCTCACACAGTACTAGCAGGCCAAGTAAATGTTACAGACTGAAACACCATTGCAAACATGGCTTTACTACACAAGCCTTAAATGAGCCCGAGGTAAAAGAAGCTCTGTTTTGTTACTAGACTTGAGCTGAGAGCTATTTGTAGGGACATATACTGTTTTTAATGTCACCATTTATCGCTCATTTACATTTATTGTGTAAACATCCAGCCTCTTACATAGGTGCCAAGATACAAATTTCAGTGCTTAACTGCAGGCATGTGAAAAGCATGTTAAAAACGCCCTTTTCTTTCTTGTCCCATTGACTCTTGGTTTAAAAGAAGGTGGTGACTGCAAGGATTCATTAATTATATTAGTTTGAGTTACATGTTCTATACATGTTCTTTGCATTGCTTAAATTTTCTACAGTTTTAAGTGTAACTGCTTTTGGACAAAGTCAATCCATATCTTTTCTGCCTGTATTAGGCTGTTTTGTTCTTGGAAGACCCGTGGTTTATATCACAGACTCTAGGTTGAGCGTGAGCCTGATGGGGCTGCAACCACTAATGGCTTAATTTTTCGGATGTTCTTAGTCCCTAAATTGCAAAGAAATTTTCATGCAAAGACTTTAAATTGAAAGAGTGTGGGTTTAGATTAGAAGTTAGGATTAAATTATTACTGTGAGGGTGGTGAGGCACTGGCACAGGTTGCCCAGAGAAGTTGTGGATGCTCCATCCCTGGGAGTGTTCAAGGCCAGGTTGGACGGGACTTTGAGCAACATGGTCTAGTGGGAAGTGCTCCTGCCCATGGTAGGAATGTTGGAACGAGATGGTCTTTAAGGTCCCTGCTAATCCAAACCATTCTATGATTCTATCAATGAGAGGGTCCTGGGACTTTGCCCCTGCCAGTGCTATCTGCCTGCCCTGGCAGAGAAAGAAGCTGGCTTAGCAGATGAATGACTAATGATCTGTATTTCCATCTCTCCTCCCTTTTCCTCCTGCATACAATGTAATTCTGGCTGCACTGCTCCCTTTTAGGCAAAGTTCACATATTCAAACTGCCGTAAGAAATTAAAACCCTGTGCATCTATAAAGGAGTTTCCTGCATGAGTTTGCTCTGTCCCTCTGTTCTTGTGAAGATCACAGCTGCATATAAAATATATGATTTTTAACTGTTCAGCTGGATTATTCTGCCAGGGCTGACAGCAAATAAATGAAAGGAGAGGTTGAAAGAATGAAAAAATGGCTTCTCTTCCTCCAAGCCTGCAGCTGAAGGAAAAGAAGACTGCTCCTCCTTCCCCCACTCCCAACATGAACATTCCTATCTCTACTGTTCCTAGGATGTAATGTTCATGTTCCAGTAACAAAACTCACACATGTCTTCACAGCAAGCACTGGCCTAGGAACTGATGTGGACTTAAGTGATGTGCACCCACAAAAGCCTTTTGACTGATGAGCCTTTTTCTCATGAAGAATTTCAGCCAGTGATGAACCCAGTGCTGCTGAAGCTGTCTTCACATAGTCATGCTGCTGCTGCAAACCCTAAAGCTGAGGCTATGGAACAGTAAAAACATGCAGTCCCACCCAAAAGAAGCTGTAACTGCAATTGGCACCAATGCAATGGATTGATGCTAGGGCGTCTGAGCCCTAGTGGAGTGTAATAATGTAGAAGGATGGACAGAACTGTCAAAAAGTTACCCAGAAGTCCTATAAGGCTGATTCAACTTTCATCAGATGCCACAAACCTTCCTGCAGGAGTCAATGGCCACATTATATCATCAACATCTGGCAAAACTGGAGATGTTGCAGTGACCACTGTCATCCAAAGGAGCTGTAACTGTTAAGTGCAGGGAACCATGAAAAAGCTATGGGCTTCTGCAAAACTTCTCATGACCTGAGAATGTTCTACATCTCTATTAAATATTGACTGATGCTATATATATATGCTTGTGCATGTGAAATGCTTAAGAGACACAGAAAGTTGCTTAGTGCTTTTTGATCAGCAAAGACCTCAACTTTCTGCACAAAACAGAACTATTAATTAAAATGCTTCTGAAGTAGAAAACTTCTTTGCTGATAGAAAATTTTCTAAGCTGACTGCTCTGTCTCTCTTGAGCATAAACGCCAATACGCCCATGTATCAATACACTAGGCCTGTCCCTCAGGGGAGAGGTCCCTGGCTCTCCACTTCCTTGTCCCTCAGGGGAGGAGGTCCCTGGCTCTCCACTTCCTTGTCCCATGCCAGCAGTAATGTTCAAGGAGCTGCACGAGGTACTGCACCAGAGTGCTCCCTCATTTGAGCTCACTTTCCCTAAAACATGGAAATTCTCAGCTGAGCTGCTCGTGAGCCAGATCTTGTGAACGATAAACAGTGGGAACAGAAAACAAAGGGGAGGAGACATGTAGAGGTGCCTGTTTCACCTCCCCAGCCTCATGCTGGACATCAGCAACTGGAATAACCTTGACCTTAGTGTACTCTTTGCCCCAGTACCTGAAGCATTAAACACAACCAATTTCTGCTATTAGTTTATTTAGAAACCACATTGCTGACTGCCAAAAGAACCTCATCCTCACTGTCACAGTGAGTTGGGGTTTATGGCAATATTTAAAGATAAATGACACAAACCAGCAGCTCAGCTCTATGTCACATGACAAAACTGAGTTCCTGAAATTGTGTTTGGTGGTTGTTTTTTGGTTTTTTTCTTAAAGGCAGCAGGCATCTGAGAACCTACCTGAGTGCACTGAAATGTGTACAAGTGCCTCCACCAGCCAGGGACAGTTTCTTCTCTTGCCCTCCTTCCACAAGCAGTCTCACTGGTGTAAGTGGAATTATTTGTTCAACTGCAGGGAATGCTCTTTGACTACAAATGTGTCATTCATTGTCAAAAAACCCCAAAACTAAAATGTATGACTTGAAGGGCTGGTAGGAAATTCTCTCCTTACAAGGATATGGTGCATGGCAGAAACACAGATTTGACATGAAATTGTCTGCCTATGATTTCAAAAACATTTTCCAAGACTAACACTATCCCAATTCCTGTGTGGAACAGGATCATTCCTGACTGAAGTTCAGGTCAGAAGTATCTGATACATATCAAGTTCTTTCCTATTCAGGACAGCAAATTCACTATGTGGTTAAACAAACACATGCACAGAGGCAGAGGACTGACCAGATTAGAGCAAAAAACTTACTACATCATCTCATCTTTAGGAAATGACCTAGATTAAGGTCAAAAATCTTGGAAACACAGAGAAGAAACACACTGTCAGTGCCCCTGTGGTGCCAGTTCTGTGAATAAAGGGCTTCAGTGTTCAGTGCTGTCATTTAAAAGCACTTATGAATGCAGAAAAACTCAACTTATAAATAAAAAGCTCAAAGATGCCTTAAGAATCCTCAAGACTCTGAACAGTTCAAACAGTTAAATACTACCCTAACTTTAAAGGCTGTAATTGACTACTGGTTATTTAAAATTTATCTTCAAGTTGTCCTTTAAAAAAAAAGGCTTTTCCTGTGAAAAATCAAGAACTCCATCCGAGTCAAACACTTGTTAAGAGACCTTGCCATCTTCCACTGCAATGCATTTGCAGGGATACAGGTTGGCTTGCTCCCCCTTTGCTGCTCATTACCATCAGTTTTTGAGAACTGATTAGCTGTGGTTGTTATTCATTAGTCACATCTCTAAAATCTGAATTATAAACACTCCTGTGAGGCCTTATTCTAATCAACCTATTTTGAGTCTTGCAATTAATACTAACACCAGAAAAATAATTGAACTGTGTCTATTAAAGACCACCCCCTCTTCCCACAAAAATCCAGGCTTAGCTATACATGACAAGAAAGACTAAAATAAGACCTACAAACTGCCATCGCTGCTGTAAATCCTTCTCCTGTGTTCACTGCAGCCAGTTCAGCAGGTTCATACAGGTGACATAATGGGTACACAGTAAATACAAAGCAGCCATCAGTGATTTTGCTGATGGGGTCAGAGGCTACAAAGCTGATAGATCTCAGGAGGACAAGAACATGCAGGCATGACAGATTAAGTGACTGCCATTGGCTCTGTGCTTGCTCTGAACACTCAGCTATGGATAGTAATCAATTACTTGGGGCTGCTAATGATACTGATCAAATGCACTTTGCACTCAGCAGCTTGAGGGCTACCACCCTGACACTGTGGGCTACCCACGGACTAGAGGGAGAAGAGGCTCTTCCAGCAAAATCCTGGAAATCAACAAGCAAACCAGCTTGTTCCTTCTTTGCCACCCTGCCTAAAATTATAAAATAAATATTTGCTTAGGAGTAAGTATGTTCTTTCCCATAAAACAATACCACTTGGAAATGCTATGGCCGTCTGAGGGGCCAGAAGCATGGAGGGAGCCCACACTGCTTCAAGAATGATCTGTCAGAGGAAATAAAGGTTATTATCACTGTACATATTGGCTTCCAGAGGCTGTGTAACAGGTCACCTGTCTCCTGGCATTATCTTCCGGCATGACCTATGATCCGGGGTGATTTGGCCTCCTCCTCATTATTGTCAGCTCAAGATGTTGGTCTCTTCCCAGCTTTTACAACCAGGGAAAGTAAAAATTTTGCCACAGGTTTCAGAGAGTGTAAGATTGGGGCCAACATTTCTTAGTTTGCCTCAGGCATCCTAAACCACAACTCCTCCTTTTAAGGACTGGGACAGTGGTGAAGGTTTGGAAGTTGCATTTTAATTTCTAAGTAACTAAGACCTTGTTCTAATGTTTTAATGGTAGAGGTTTATTATTCCCTATACCTGTACAGGAAAAGGATAAATTACACAGTGATATAAGGCTGTGTTAGGAATAACTAAGATTGTACCTTTTGTTTTAGGGGGCTGTACCCTCCCTTTAGGGGGCTAAACCAAAATAATGCTCTGACAGAGGAAATCGGTAATAAAAGCAGTAAGTTAGACCAGACCTTATATCCTGGATGGTCCCTTGCTCTCAGAACTGGAATTCTGGGCATTTGAAACCAGCTTTTCATCCCTGGGGAATCAGCCTTCCTCCTATTGTAGGGCAGACAGTCCCACAGCAACACTGACTGATCACAGGGATCAAGACGAACATACTAAAAAATGTCTTTACAAGTACACTGCATTTATTCATCACAAGAAAAAGAAATTTTGAAGAAATTACCAAACAGAACAGTCTGAGGAGAATTCGTAGCAGCTATTTCTGCAGACAGCTGTGTATTCCCAGACAACCCTTTCTCTAAATGCAGGAAATTACTGCAGAAAATATCTTACTTTTCAAGTAATAATAAACCAGCAAGTTAATATAGTGCAGATCTGTACCACCGACTTGTTTTTGCAAACTGAGTGCCAAGATTCCTGCTCACCTATTCCAGGGCTACCCTATCAGTGAGCAGCAGCCTGGGACATAAGGCAGTGTACTCCATATCTGCTTCAACAGCAGAGGGGAGTTTCAACAGGCAAAATGCAGGAATTATTGGGATTTTTAGCTAAAATTTGCTCATTGTGTATAGAATGAAAAGAAGACTCCTCAGCACAATGTGCAGTGAGGATTCATTAAACTCTTAAGAAAGAAGCTTGTATTAAGAGCCCTGCTTAGTTAGTAATTACTCATTACTGAAAAAGCTAAGTATGCCAGCAATGACAGTTAATCCCTTCTTTCCCTCCCTTCTTCCTGCAGAAAGTGGCACAGGAATCCTTCACAACTGCCAGTTTTCAAAAGCTCACTTCTAGGGCTCAAGATACCCCAGAAGGGCTATCCTTTTCCCAGAAGGGAAACATCTTCTCCTATCTCCAAATGTTCCAGCCTTCCAGTAAGTGCTGCCTGAGGCCAACAAGTTCAAGACATAAAGCCAGGCGGCCAGGGAAAATCAAACTTGGTCTGCACAAAATGACCTGGGCAGCAGCAGGTTCAGCACAGGCGCCTAGAACTCAAACTATCACATCCTCCCTCCTGCCCACAGTAATGGCAGCAAACTAGGGCAACCCCAGAAACCATAGGCCAAAGGGAGGTTCTCTTGCTGCCCTCAAGGAACACAAAGGTGTAGTCAGTCTCTCAGTGGATCACACAGTAGACAGAGGGGCAAGACACCAGTTTCAACACAGGAAACTGCAAATACATGCCAGCAAAAAGGTTTTCAGCGTGAATGGAGCCAAACACTGGTGCAGGCTGCCCAGAGAAACTGTGGAGTCTCCAGCCTTTGGGATACTCAAAGCCCAATTGAACACAATCCCCAACGACCTGAAGCAGCTGGCCCAGCTTTAAAGAGTGGCTGGGCTGGATGACCTTCAAAAGCTGCAACTACTTGATCCTTATTCCACAATGCCAGTTTTAGGGGAAGTACCTACATAACTCTCGGGATTACTCCTTGCTTTTAGCCCTGTAATACAGATGGATAGCACAGCACTGGAAGGTGAAAACGGAGAAACAGGCACTCTCATTACTGATATTCAATTAATTGTTTCAGTTGTGAATAATGAAGGCACAAGGGTATTTTCTTTTTTCTGTTATATTTGTGCTGCACAGGTGTGGATACCTTCAGTTGTTACAGTGGATCCTGATATGTGGTTAGGGCTTACAAGCACTTCCAAAACAAGCATGCACTTGTTGCCAGCTTGAAGGATGTTAGGTGCTTTTTACTAACAGAATGCACTCACTCCAACCTATGCTGTCACACACATGCAAGGAAAACAAAAACCGAAAAACACAACACCAAACAAACAACCACTCTGTGCTCAATTAAAGCATATTAAAAAGCAAAAATCAGGGAAGCAAATCATATCTTCGTGAGAAGACATTAAACCAATGAGGAATGATTTCCCAGTGAGCCTGTTGGCCACAAAATTCTGAGAACACACCAGAGAGGTAGCTATTTAATGCAACTTGCTAATGCCATGCATTAAATGATTCTTGTTCTTACTGCCTGCTCCATCTCAGGGCTCCTTTGAGGCAATTGCTAGTAACCTGCTATTGCATTCCATTCAACAATTCAACTTACAAAAAATACAATAAACTAATCCCTTCCTGTAACGGATTCAGTCTACTCATTCTCCTGGCTATTCCACATACCCAGCTAATATACAATGTCAGAAACATCAGCATTTTCTCCACAGTATTAGGTGTATAGTATAGTATAGTATAGTATAGTATAGTATAGTATAGTATAGTATAGTATAGTATAGTATAGAGACACATATATCGGCTCCTGATATGCCACATATATTATCTTTGATAAATTGGTATTTTGAGCAAACATTTCAGAAATAATTCCTATCATTTAAGTCCTCCAGAATATTCAGTTCACTGTGCCTTCTCTCATTCATGTGGATGCTCAAATGCAGCTCTCAAAAACGTGCCTCTCTTACCTTTCTCCTTGGGACTAGAAAACTAGTTTTGCATATTGAATCATTATTTATTTCCATGGATGTCTCTGAGTTCCTCTGACAACTTTATCTTTCTGATGAGGATAAATGTTCTTTCAAAAGCTACTGCCAGACTGCCCTCACTCCCAGATGTCACAGTATGTAGCTGGCAGAATCTGTCAAATATAACTCACATGGTCTGAGGGATCTGAAAATTACAATTGATAGTTTTGAAAACACAGTTGATACACTGCAGCTTTGCGTAGGTCCACTTCACCACCAGCACACAATCCCTTCTACCTTTTTCTTTCTCCTGGTTGCCACGGGAATTGTTCATTTGAAAAATAAATTAGAAAGTAGCAGTGACACGACTTCAATATTTCTGAAAATGGGATTGCTTTTTCACTTCAGATTCTGACAGTACTCATGTCTAGAAACTTTTTGAAGCATAAAGGAAACAAACTAAAGGAAGTTAATTTAAACTTTAACCAGAATCCTGTAATGGTTTGAGGCTGCTGTAGACACGGCCTCAGCTGGCATCAAAATCTGACTCTGGAATGTTCCTTACCAGCCACCAAACCCTGTGTGTAGGCTCATGTACACATATATAAAGCAGCATAGCTAAGCCTTGCTATCACACTTTGCTTTCAGGAGTGAGAAAATCCAAGTGGCCATGGCACTTGAAAATAATCCAGGTTATCCTTTCTAACAAAGATAAATACAATGCTCCTATAAAACCTGAGCTCTTGAACTGCACACTGACTGACACTAGTACATTGAGCTTGTGTGTTCTCATAAGACACTGCCTAAACAACTCTTTTAAAAAATAATTAAGCAAAATTATTCAAAATGCCTTCTCTTAGACTTGTAGAAGCAGTAGAAGCTGTTGTGTGAGCTGGTGCTTGCAGTGTACCTGCAGTTTTGGCATTATTGGGAGGCACTTTTGAACTGAAGATGAAAACTTCCTACATTTAAAATTTATAGCCTTTGCTGAGGTTCATCTCAAATGGAGCAGCATGTCACCTGCAGTGATGTACACCCAGCCAGAATACATAGCCTTCTCTTATTCCCAACAAACATAAACACCAAAGCAATCAAAACCAGAAACTGAGAAGCTATTTCTCTTCTTGCAGTGCCAGGAGTGCTTTCTGAAGCATGTTTTAGATCAGGCCAGCATTCCTGAAACACGCAGGACTTGCTCAGGCTGGTCTATTGCTGCTCCAAGACTCAGGAGCCCCACAGCAGCTACAGCACACACGGGGATATTCCTGTGCTTCATGGATCTTTATAGGTGGTCAAAACTGCCAGTTCATCAAGCATAATCTGCATGTGTCATTTTCCAGACAGAACCAGACAGGATCCAAGCCATTTCCAGGCTCAGTTCCTCTGAAGTGTTGCCCAGGTCACAGGTCTGATTGGGTGCTTCATCCATCTCAGTGCAGTGGGTGTAGCTAAGAGAGAATATGGCACACATATATCCCTGTCTGCATTTCCCAAGGGATCTGTCAGGGAGAGATACTAAGCTGTCCTTGCAAACAAGCAATTACTGATACCTCGAGACCTTTGTCTGCAGGCATGGCCACAACTTCGGAGGTATTTTTCAAGAGGCTGTTTTGGGATTCAGCCAGATCTTTACAAGGTCCTGTAGTTTCAATAATGAAATTAAAAGCAGAATTCAGCACTTGTGGGACTGAAAGAAAAGAAACACGAGGCTAAGAAATGCCTGCTCACATTTTTACTTTATGACATGTCTCAATCTGCTAAATAAAAATCACACAATTCTTCACGATCAAGAATGCAAATCACAAACCTGGCTTCTTGATAAGACAGCAAGCATAAAACTATGAGTCTTAAAGGGATATGGCTAAGTAGAAAATATTACTTGCTCTACAAAAATTACCTGAATGGACTGATTTCATCCATGAATCTAGTGTCTGCTGTACTTAGTGGATTTAAACCAGCCAGAATCCATAGAAATTTTTTGGATGAAAGTAGTAAAAATTAAAAATCTATTTAAATATTAGACAGAACATTTTGGTCCCCAACAGAACTAGAATTCTTTTGAGAGATCTGGGAATATACACTGGTTAGGACCTCATTTCCACTGAAAAGAAAAAAGAGAAAGAAGGAAGAAGGCCCTTCCTGCCTTATGTGATTCTGAAAAACTTTCCTTGAACCACATACAAATATATTCAGTGGAGGCCACATCTTAAGGTGAGCTTTTCATGCATTGGGTTTATATGGAGTGCAGATGCTATGTATGCCAAAGGCCTGAAAAACCAAGGCTCATAGGAAATCAGATACATCTGGCTCCAACTCAGCTTTACCATCAACCATAATTCAAATGTTAATGCAAAGAGTCAAAATTACTTTTTACTTCCTCAATCCAACTAATATGAATTTTAAGTACTGATTTATAATCCCACATGTCCCTTCAATGAACAGGAGTGAGGAATGGAAACCAAATCGGCAGCAAAGCCTTGCAAAGAAAAAAAGCTGGAAATGGCTGCTGTACAGTCACAAATTATACTGCTAATGTGATCTGGCCGTTTTACTTGAGTCCCACAGCTGAGGCATAATCACATCTTTGACATAGCTAAATTGTTAAGATACAATGGGACCTGTAGCTAATAGCATTGCTTCAAAAATAAACAAACTCCTGTATTCCTAAAGTGATTATAAAGAACTCCCATATATTTTACATGAACTGCATCTGCTTAACCATCCTGTTCTGAGACAACAAGTAACCAGCCTGTTTTGTGCCTTTATGGTAGGAAGCGATCAGACAGAGCAATAGGCACTTGCTGCTGCTCTCAAATGCTCTCTTGGTTTACACTGACATTTTACACGGCAGCAACAGAGAGCAGGAAGATTTTGTTCTTATTTGTAACAAGAGAAAACAAGATAGTGTAGATTGCACAATCACAGCTAATAGTGAGAACACAGGGCAGATAAAAAGAAGTTTAAACACTGTGCCTAGCTTCCAAACTGGTGTCACAGAAACTCTCAGCCCCAAACTTCATCACTCAGTGCTGGAAAACTTAATCACAGCATGGCTCAGTGAGGCAGCAGCTGTCTGGCATCTCCCATGGCACCATCCCATTCCTAATCTACCCCTTGTTTGCCAGCTGCCTAACCTTCTTCTGGTAAAACCACTAGTCCTTAGTAAATGCAGAACACTTAACTAAGTTAACTGAAGCCCGTTGATTTTTGACTGTAGAGACAATTCCCGAGTTCAGGAACACCCAGTCAGCAGCCCAGAGTTCCATCAAGACCTGGCAGCCCTTGGGAGCCAACCAGGCTAGGATGAGGCATTGTCAGTAGCATTCAAAGGAGATTTAAGCCTTTTCAGGGAGAGTTGCAAACAGGAACAGGCAAACAAGACACCACAGATAAGAAAGGTAGGGCTCAGAACTTACAGAGTCAGTCATCACCTAGCAGTCTGGAAGAGGTGGTTGGTGAAATCACGGTTTCAACTTGGTCAAAAGCTACTATCAGGTGGAACCTGATGACCTTCACACATCAACATGCAGCTGTCCAGGTCTCCTGCTTCAGTGAGAGCCTGAGCTCGTCACCAATGCCGGAGGGCAGTGGAGACAACATCTGCTCGAGGTGTGAACAGGGAAACGATCTGCTCAGCCTTATGGCACAGCTGAAGGGAGTAGTGAAGAGGCCAAGGAGTATCAGGGAGCACAAGAAAGGTAGCTCTCTGAACTGTAGCTGCTGTGCTCTGGTGACAGACCTCCAAAAACAGGGTGTCAAGCTGCAGGAGACAAGTCAAAAGACTGAGAGGTATCGCCGAGGCTGAGAGGGAATTGGCTAGCTGGTTCCAAGCCCTGTGGTGGGGGAACCACAGCCTGCTGAGGACAGGCCAAAAATTCACAGCCTGGCACACACAGATGGGAGGGAGGGCATTAACACAGGAGTTTGGGAAGCAGTGGCAAAAACAACCCACAACAACAAAAGGAAGAGGAAAGGAACAAACGAAAGGAAGGGACTTCACAGACAGACATTCCTGCCCAGCTCAACATACCCATTCAGTACTACTTTGTAGCTCTCCAGGCTAACGAGGCAACATCCACACACTGCAAGAGCAGCCAGAGCTAAGTGGAACAGCCCAACCTGCCCCACAAATACAGAAATTAACTAGTTCAGCCAAAACAAGCCAGTGGCTGATAGCATTGAGCAACTAAGAGGTACAGAGGCTCTTGTCTGTCGGCCTGAGTTGTGCTGAAGGGAAGAGTGCTGCCTTCCACGATCTGACAAAGAAGGAAAAAACCATCTTGGGTCAGGAACTTGCCAGACTGGTGAAGGGGCTTTGAACTAGATTTGTCAGGGCATATATCCATCCCAATCCTGCCAGTCAGATGCCAAAACCTGTAATGGATGCCCAGAACAGTACAAAGGGATTCCAGACACTCCAGTGTCCTGGGTTATAGAAGGAGAGTGCTAATGTGGGGTCTAACCAAACTGTGTATTTTACTCCCCTGTGCTGCCATTTCTGACACTGTTAATGATGGTCGCTCGCAGTAGTTGCCCAGTGCACATGCGACAGCTCAGACCACAAACTGGGTGTTAAATTAAATAAAGAAGGGGCAAACCCTGCCAGGCAGGGTAGCATTTCGTCTTCACAAATCACTCAGCTGTGATAAATCCCTCTGGGGAAGCACCAGCACAGCTACACCCATCCTGAGGGAGTAATTTCAGGAAATAATGCCATAATGGCTCAACGGCCCCAGCATAAGGGGCTGTAACTACTTAGATCATACACGACTCCCAAAAATGTCTTATGATTCACAGAATTAAATCATTCCGTTGTGAAACTCCCCACCCTAGGGAGGTACTCCCACCTGAACCTGACCTTATATTACTGCGGACTTGGGACACCACCACTACCCCTCGATGGATCGAGAGGAGGACAACAACTTCCACAGGACCACTGGTTTTGACAAGACTGCAACCATCTCTTCAACAGGACTGCAACCACTGCTTAATTGGACTGTGACCACCACCCTGACCAGCACGGTGCCAGGTTGTACTCTGACTTTGTGGGTTTAAGGCAGTTTTGTTTGTATTGCTGCATTTATTGTAATATTTCTATTCAATTGTAACTCTGACCTGAAATCTCTCGCAAGGTAATTGTGTGGGGTACATTTGTCCCACTGGTTTACTTTCAAACCAGTACATCCAGCCATCGAGTTGGCTTTCCCTGGGACCTGGCTCAGATTCCTGTACACAAACTCACATGGTATGGGGAGAACACAAGAGGAACTAGAGGTGTGCACACGCCTGTGTGGGTATGAGATCGTTGGCATCACAGAAACATGGTGAGATGGCTCCTATGACTGGAGCATTGGATGGGAAGGTTTTAGGCTTTCTAGCAAAGACAGGCTAGGGAGATGAGGAGGGGATGTAGCCCCTGTGTCAATGATCAGCTGAAGAATCTGGAACTCTGCCTGGGGAAGGATGAGGAGCCAGCCAAGTGCTTGTGGGTCAAGACTCCTTTACTCTTATGGCAACCTTGCCTCTGCCAACTAAGCCTATGCAACACACCTGAAGATGCAAGCACTATTTGAACCTTTTTTAGACGGGTGCAGTGAAGTCTTACTTCACCTTATCCGCTTCTGGGTAACCCTCAAATTAGGTGGCACACACCTCTTTTCTTATCACCTGCCCGGCAGAAGAATCATGCTAGACACTGAGGATGAACTCCTGTCACTAATGACATCAAATGAGCCCCACAACTAACTTAGGTGGGACCAGGGTTTTCCCCCAGGTTGGATCAGTTTCTTTCTTTCCTAAATTAAGGCTTATACTCAAAAACCTATGTTGAACTGGTATTTTGGTTGTATCCATTAGAGTGACAATTTTTTTTAATTTCAGATGATATTTCTTTTCTATTTCTGAATTTGTAATTAAAAATACTTTTTCTTTACTAAAGGGAGTCTATCTGATCCACTTAATGTCAGTATAAGCCTGGAACCTTCTCTCCATTTTTAATCAGACAGACATAAGACTTCACATGTACATCAAAAAGAGCTCATTTCAATGCATTTCAGACAACACAGGTACTTCACAATGGGTTTATGGTTGTGCTCTTTTCTTTATTAACCTTAACATGTAAAGTAAATGCACAAAGGCAGCTCTCAGAAAGAAAAATCCCAGCATGCTTTTGGGGGGAAAAAAATCTAAACAACTGCTGTTCTCTAATGTGTTACTAAAGACACCATCATCCCTCATCCCTCCAGAAGTGCTCTTAATTCAATAAGAATCTATTAAAACTATAGCGTCCCTCAGTGTAAACTCCAACCCACACCCTTCTCTTTCAATTTTAAAAGCGATCTATTTGTCTTCTCCCTGCCTAAAACTGCATTAGAAACAGCCCCTTCTGCAAATATGTATCACCTAACAGAGATTAGGAGGGAGACCAACAGAAGAAAGGGAGAGAGAGAAATTAGAAATCAAATTCAAATAGTAGAGCTGCAAGACAAGAAAGCCACTGCAGACAAAGAACACCTGGTACTCACAAGGGAACAGTGAAGACTGAGACATGAATGCTGGTACCACAGGATTGAAATAGAAGCTGTTGTTTAACTTTGGATCAGAGATGCAGTGCTGCTCTAACTAAATCCAATTCTTAACAATAACCAAGGCAAATCAGACAGACCTATCGCTTCTCTTTCTCTGGATTGGCAGGAGGTTTCCATTAAACATGCCTTAAACTTCAAATGGAGGCACCAAGCATGGGCAGTGCTGCTGTCACACATGCAGTCACTACCTGCCCAGTGCTAGGTAAAGCCCACAGTGTCATTCCATTCCATTCTCCTTCCTCAGTCCCTACTACCAAACATTGCCCACCTCCCCTGTTGTCTGAAAAGTCCAAGTTGGTCAAACCAAAAAGAACAATAACCTGTTCCCCCTCTGAGAGCTAAAGAAGTAACAAAATCAGCAACCCAAGGGCAGCCAATTTTTTCTGACCATTTTCTATTACAGAGCTTTACTTGAGGTATTAACTCCTAACAGTTCACTTTAAAATGACTTTTCCATCCTGCAAGATCTTTTCCCATCTTGTGCCAGATACCGCAAGGAACGACATGGCATTTGTTGATGGCAAGCTACTCCAACACGAAGTTCCCTTTGAGCTTTAGTCCATAGCAGCATACATGATAAAGTACCGAGTAGAAGAGAGCTGGAGAGAGACTTTTTACAAGGGCATACAGTGACAGGACAAGTGGGAATGGCTTCAAGCTGACAGAGGGCAGGTTTGCATTAGATATTAGGAAAAAATTCTTTCCTGTGAGGGTGGTGAGGCACTGGAACAGGTTGCCCAGAGAAGCTGGGGATGACCCATCCACCCCTGGAAGTGTTCAAGTCCAGGTTGGATGGGGCTTTGAGCAACTTGCTCTAATGGATGGTGTCCCTGCACTTGGCATGGGGGTTGGAACAAGGTGATTTTCATAATCCCTTCCAACCCAAACCACTCTGATTCTGCAATATTTCCTCAACATCTCTGACACCAGAAAGGATGAGAAGGAGGGAAGAGGCAGCACATGAGACCTGGGATGCAGACAAATTGAAAATCCAGTAAAATTTTACCTTCTGGAATGGAGACAAATTCAAAATGCAGTAAATCTGTCTGCCTTAATGAGGGGAGGGCCTAAGAATTCACGTCTAACCTTCATCCATTACTTAAAATATCTGGAAAGAACAAATTGAATTCCAGGCTTAACCAGTGCCTTTCATACAGCTCTCCAGATACACCTGCCTGAAAGGTGGCTTTGCTCTCCAGATAGATTCCTATGTGTCCTACACTGATCTGTGTACATAAATCTGCACCTCCTGACACTTGAGCTGTAAAATGACACAAGCCACATGCATTTTTGCGTATATATTTGTGTGTACATATATATGTATACACACACACAGCTGTTTCTTTAATGGATTTTTAAGTAATTTCATACAGCTGCCCAGTCCAGCTGCCTGACAGTCCCTTCACTACTGTGGTGAGAACATCCTCCTGTCTGTCTATGGAAGGCTGTGCTAGAAGGGACTAAGAGAGGGGATCCAAAATGAAGCCCATGCCTAAGAGTGACTGCAGTGTTACTTATTTTGGAACATTTTACTAGATCTACTCCTCCACACAAGGGATCTATCCTTCACCTAAATTAAGATGAAATTTGCTCCAACACAAATTTTCATTACCAGATATCTCTGTCCAAAATCAGTGCTTTCAGAAGATGATGCAGTGTTTCATACAGGGAGACTCCTACGAACTTTTTTTGCTTCTGTATGTAGAAAAAAAGGGATGAAGTCTGACAAAATGTCTTACTGACCTGAAAACAAGAGCATCCAGTAAAGATTTAGTCTTCTCCCCCCCAAAAAAAATTAAGAACAGTTCGCCTTGTCCTTTTTTTCTGAAGTTGCAGTGTCACTTCCTTGCTGAATTTTGACTTTCCTGTAAGAGTTTCAGTCTTTATGATTGCGAGGCTCACACTTTTGGGGGAGGACAGACAACAAAAGCTCTAAACCAGAGGAGGAACCTGCAGTCATGAGGAGCAACCTTGATTAGATTTTTAATAATGCCAACATATTAAGCAGAACTGTGACAAGAAGAACAGACTCAAAGCAGCCAAGGAGGCAGTTAGAGTCTTAACAAATCCTTTGCCTATCTGGGAAGTGGAAGTGTGAGGGACCACTAATTCCAGCATGTAAAACTGACTCAGGAGCTTGGAAGTCAGACTCGTTATGTTATTGGACTACTGCTGGGAAACCACATGGAAAGACATAGCTTTGTATTTTAAAATTTAACGAGTCAGCTCTCAGTATCTAATATCTTTTCCTGGAAAACATATAAAAAATAATAGTAAGTAAAAAATTACAATTTTAGGTAATTGTAGGAAGCAACCCCAAGCCCTGCATTATGTGATCTAAGACTACAGAATACTTCATGTTTTGCCACACAGTCGTTTCAACTTGGAGGTTATACACCAGAAGCTCACTTTCAACCTTTTAGCATCAGGCAGGCTGGGCTCAAGCCACAGCACTGCTGGCAGGTTGGTGTTCACCAAGCATCTTGGCAGGGTCTGTGCCCAAGTGCTCAGCTGGGTGTCTGAGGGAAGGGACTGCCCTGTTCCAGGTGCTCTCCCTATCGACTGTCCCTGACCCCATCTCCTCCTCACGGGGACTCCCTGCCACTTGGATGTACCATCAGATAATATCTTGCCTTGGCCTCTGACAATGCTTTCATGTGGGTTTGGGAAATGGCGCAACTTCTGATTTCTCCACTACTTGATCTTGGCCCACACTGGCTGCTCGCTTTTTGTTCTGTTCTGGGCTCAAATGGAACTACGGGAAGCAAACTTATTTGTGATTGACTAATGCAGCCCTATGCCCAACAGCTACAGAGCAGGTCTCCTTGCAAAAGAAAAGCTGCAGGATCAGAAGTTCTGACAGTAAAGCAAAGTATTTTGTTTAGTCCTTAGTAATGAGGAGGAACAAAGAAAAGGAAAGAAGTATCAGAAAGCATAAAGTCAGTAAAAGCAACTAATATGTACGATTTTATCAATGCCCACTTTCATCAGCAGCTTGAAATAAAGCAGACACTGTTTCCAATGAAGATTTTTACCACTATCTTGAATAGGAAGGAAAGAAAAAGAAAAGAAGAAAGGAAAACAAAAAAGCCTTTAAAGAAAAGTTTTGCCCTTTGGTATGCAGACCTGTTACTGCACTGATGGAATTTCTATCATAGAACTGTGGAATATGCTGAGTTGGAAGAGATCCATCAAGGTCATCGAGTCAAAGTCCTGGTCCTCCATGGGACACCCTAAGAATCCCACCCTGTGCCTGAGGGCACTGTGCAAATGCTTCCTGAACTCTGTCAGACTCGGTGCTGTGACCACCTCCCTGCGGATCCTGTTCAACCTGCTCAGCCACCCTCGGGGTGAAGAACCTATTCCTGACATCCAGCCTAAACCTCCCCTGACACAGCTTCAGGCTGTTTCCTCGAGTCCTGTCACTGGTCAGGAGAGTGAAGAGATGAGTACTTGCCCCTCTGCTTCCCCTTGTGAGGATGTTGAAGACCACACTGAGTTTTCCCCTCAGTCTCCTCTTTTCCAGGCTGAACAGACCAAGTGACCTGAGCCACTCATACGGCTTCCCCTCAAGGCCCTTCACCATCCTTGTGGCCCTCCTTTGGACACTCTCCAAGGGCTTAATGTCTTTTTCATATTGTGGCACCCCAAACTGCCCCCAGCACTCGAGGTGAGGCTGCCCCAGTGCAGAGCAGAGCGGGACAATCCCCTCCCTTGCCCGGCTGGCCATGCTGTGTCTGATGCCCCCCAGGACACAGCTGGCACTCCTGGCTGCCGGGGCACTGCCGACTCACATTCAACTTGGCACTGACCAGGACTCCTGGGTCCCTTTGCAGAGCGTTGCTCTTCAGCCTCTCATTCCCCAGTCTGTCTGTCCATCCAGGGTTGCCCCATCCCAGGTGCAGAATCCAGCACTTGCCCTGGTTAAACTTCCTACAATTGATGATTGCCCATCTCCCTGATTTGTCAAGATCTGGGTACAAATGGCATCAGGACCTTCAGGTCTCAATGAATGGCTGAAGTACAGGAGTCAGCAGGAGATGCTGTTCATACTGTTATGGATATAAGCCTTGTCTTTCCTATGAAAAAAGGCAGGTAACAGTTGTTTGAGAAATTACAATCCAGTTACTGGCCCCAGACAGACCTGCTCCTATGCAGGAATACATCTGGAAATTTGCATGTATTCAGTCTGACGATAACAGAAATCACCTTGTCCAGATACAGAACAAAACTTCTTCTAACCTACCTGGTTTGTCAATGAACATAAGCAGTGACATCATCCCAAGATATCCAAGGGTACACCGTGGATACTGCTTTGAGGTGCAGGAAAAGGAAAATACAGTGACAGGGCAGGGGCTACATGTACCCAGCCTTCCACTCAAGGCCAAGGAAGAACACTGAAACCCTGTCTGGGTGTACACTAAGTTCAATATTAATGTGCAAGATAGTCAGTGGAACCTTTACTATTTAAATTACTTGTTTCTATGTTATAGTGAAGGCCAAGTGACAGAAATAAAACATTACTTCCCTTGGTACTCTCTACTTAAATTGAAGCAATAAATATTTTTAAGAGTAGTGTTGTCAAATCCCAAGTACAGGTTCATCCCTCCAGACTGTACATCATGCTAACTTGTTATCTTCCATTTCATTATGAGCTTTCACAAATAAACAGGGAACTACCTCTCTCCTGGGCTGGTTATTTCCAGATTCGTTTCCATAAGAATTCCTGTTCCTCTAGTCTTCCCACACAAGAAACTGATTTATTTCTCCTGAAAGCAAACTAGTTCTATGTTCAGTAGCTATAAGGACTCAACTTTCTTGCATTTCACAACTTTAAAGAAAATGTAAAGAATGTTTCTCATATACTTCGAGAACAGGAATCTCTTGCAACCCACCTTTCAAATAAACTCCCCTCCCTTTTCCAAAAGAGAAATAATGATAGATTGAAAATATAAAATTTTAATTTCCTAATCAAAAGAGAATGAAACCAAACTGATTTTCAGTTTGAGATTGATTTCAGCTTGAGTTGATTTCAAGTCTGAGAAAGGACAAAAAAGCAATAACTGAAAAACACGCTTTCACTGATGTGCAAAGGCTGTGATTACCTAACATGATTTCCCTTTCAAAACTCTCCATTGCTGTGAGTCACAAATGTCTTCGGTAGTGGTTTGCTGACAGTCTCCCATATGCTGTTTGTCTCAAAAATGCACACAGCTTGTCCAGCAAAGTGCTAAACCTCAGCATTTTGCAACACCCCAGTTTATCTAGCAATTATTTTTGCTAAAAAAAAAAAAAAAAAAAGCACTGCTGTTTGCTCAAAAATATTTATAATCATTTCAGCTATTTCTGAGAGTGAATACAAGAACAGAATGCCCTGGCATAGACAGTAACTAAAAGTGAGGGACAGCTCTTTTTGTGGTTGTTACTTGTGCTGCTGACAAAGGAGATGCTGTTTGGTAACTAAATATATAAAAGATTGATATGGGCCTTTATTTCTGTTTCCTGATTTAACTTTTCTTTCAGAACATCACTGCTTTGGCTTGCACACTTTGTCTTCCAGTAAATCACAGCACACACTTGCAAACACAGAGTCACCAGCTTTTCCCAAGCACTCCAATGGTGATTTAGAAAATCATCCTGTATCATAAACTGCAGGTCTGAACCTGAGGAGTGACACACAGGCTGGAGAAAGAAGACAGTTGAGGGTGAGAAAGGGAGATGTGGCATGGAGCACAGAGAGATTTATTGTCTATTTAATTACTTTTTTGTGGTTTGCGCTGGCAGAAGAGACTTTATCTGAAACTATTATAGGTTTGGAGCATGCAGGAGTCCATAAACATGCACTTGTCCAGGCAGTGACACAAACTCACATCCCAGGGAGCGACTGGTTTGCGAAGTTTTCCATGAGCTGCTGCCTGTGCATGGCACTCGGGTACAGAGCAGCACAGATGCGAAGCTGGCAGCACTGCAGAACAGCTCAGTCCTGGATACCTCTGTTCAGCAACAGAAGACAAAAATAGATGCAAGTTTTACAACTTGCAAACCCAGCTCCTCATTCTTTCCTCCAAACCTCTTCCTACACCTTTACATCTTTCTAAGATGTTTACTCATCTCCCCCACCCCCAAGACCTTGCCTGCAGCATAACAGTATATGAATTTGCCTGGCAACCTGACATAAATATCCAACCAACCAGCAAACAAAGCCTGGCATGCTCTTAGCTGCAATGTTTCTGTGCACAGCCTCACAGCAAATCAGAGCTGGGCACCAGGCAAGGAATCAACTCATTTTCTTTAGCCTAATTTATAATCTAAAGTTTGTGGGGAGAGGTGAGCATTTGCCTTCCTTTATTTTACTTCTATGCAATGTTAAGAACTCAGCTCTCGACATCTCTCTCCATCTTTTCCCAGAAAATGCAAAGCACTGCATCTTCCCTATGCACTTCTAAACTGGTTAGATAAATAACTAGGGTGAGGTGAGATAAAGCACAAGGAAAGGTGGGGTGTGAGGGGAGATGCACTGGAAAACTAACAGAAATGAGGTATTTGACTGGCTCAGCCTGGGATCCTGTGGGTGACCAGCACCCAGCTCTCTTCACTGCAAGACCTGAGCTGGGCTGGATGAGGGCATCCCTCCAAGGAATGGCACTGGATGGGATCATTTCAGAAGCAGCACATGACAAAAGGCATTGGCGTGGGGCAGGAATCTGTGTGAAACAGCGCAGACAACCTTCTTCAAGATTTTGGCTAATGCCAGTCTTCTTGGACCCATGAGTTGGCCTGGGGAAAGAAAGGACTTCCTGCCTTGAGTGGCTCATTGTGTCCCAGCTAGGAGCTGGTGGCCTTTCACAGCAGTTCCAGCAAATAATGGGAGAGTGCCCTGTGCTGCACCCAAGCACTGTGTCTTTGTCCCTCCCTTCTTTGGGGACATGCAATACGCAATGAGCATTTCAGGGACCAGCAGGTCCTCTGGACCCCAAACCAGCAGACTTCAAGGTAAGTACATAACAAGAAACCCCCTTCTCACTTCTTTAAACTTGCCAGTGTGGAACAAATAAATGAGACCCATATCCTGTATCAACTACAAGCAGAGTTGACAAGAAGGTAAGATGGTGTGGTATAAATAGTTTCATCATAATTGAACTGTTACGTTCCATCTGCCCCACAAAACAGATTACTTGAGACAAAACTTGAGACATAAAACACAGGACCAAGTCAAGTCAGAGACGGGATGGGAGTCCATTCCACTGCTTCTGCCCTTTATATGTGCAGCCCAAAGAAGAGGTCCCCTTTAACAGAAGTAGATGAGGAAGGCTGACATCTGTGTCATGCTTGGACACATCACAGAAGTATTTTTTGCCCTTTGTTTAAGAGAAAGTGTTGCAGTTCAGAAATACCTGCAGTTCAGAACCTGGTGTGTGTGGGATGGAGGTGAACTGAAATGGCAATAGGCCTTGTAAAAAAGGCTAGCAGGCTGTACCACATGTACTGTTCTGCAGAGTGGCATGGCTGGAGTGAAGGATAAATGGAAAGCCTTAATCCCCACTGTGCTGTGGTTTGCCCAATCCCCTTGCTAACTAAATGGTTAGCAAGAGTGCACATCAAAAGAGTAACGTCGAGAGAGAGGCAGACAAGTAAAAGGTAGAAATATTTCTTGCAACTGCCCCTGCAAGACTTGAAAATTCAGAGCACAAAGCCAGCTTGGCTCTTCCCTCACTCCTCAGCTCTGGC
Organism: Grantiella picta; assembly: GCA_013397955.1. Taxonomy (NCBI): domain Eukaryota; kingdom Metazoa; phylum Chordata; class Aves; order Passeriformes; family Meliphagidae; genus Grantiella; species Grantiella picta. The sequence goes on along the minus strand of VZRM01007187.1, from coordinate 315,086 downwards.
TCGAAGGGTCAGTTCCTTTTGTGCTGCTACCACCTAACACTCGGTCTGTCTGGCTGCTCCTGATCATTGCTACAGCACATACTGCAGGGGGTTTAACACACACAAACCTCATTACTTCTCAAACTACCTGACAACTCGTCCCTCGGGCAAGTCTCTCAGATACTTAGCTTTGTTTACCTGAAAAAAATGAGAGCAAGCTTGTTGGCTGCATCAAATGCCTTCATGTTTTGTCCTTCCCCACAGTAAACAGTGGGAGCAGAGTCAGCCTTCAAAAGAGCTGGCAAAGCTTCAGCAGAGCAGAGGTAGACAAAAACAAAGACTCATCCAGCACCCCCATTTCTGGAGACAGATGAATGCAAATAGACAACAATTTTCGTGGTAAACCATCTTCCTCTGCCCTCAAGAGGTTCATTTTACACAGGATGGTGTTTTGTACAATATGTCTTCTACTACTTGGGAAGGCTCACTCTGAATATTTGGAAGAATCAGTGTACCAACTGACATTTGGATTCTTATTTTCATAACCCAAGGAATATAAACATTCTTTCCCGTTTTTATTCAACTTTCTAAAACAAAAGCTTGCATTGAGAGAGATCCTGGAACACTTGGGAAAGAGGCTGGTAACACAGAATAGCCCTGAGGTACAAAAAGGGGGTAGCTTTATTTATTCTTTTAAGAAAAAGAGAGGAAAAGCTACTCCAAACAAACCAAATGCATTCTGTCTTGTTGGTCAGGTATGGAGAAATCACGTCAAAAACCCAAATTATACAGCATGTCTTTGGAAACATGAAACACAAGCTAGTTTGTTTGATTATGCTCATTTTACAGCTTCACTGGATAAACTAAAGAAATTAAGGCTTCAGGCAGTTACCCAACAATAATAATTGGCAAGACCCCCATCATTAAAATCATGTTGTGAAACTGGATAAAAGCAAGACCTGTTTTGATCAGACCCCACATCACTGTAATGCTCACAACCAGCCTGTACAGTCTGTACAGTCACGCACTGTGCCCAAGCGCAGGCTTCCCTTTATCACTGCCCTGAACCGACTGTCCTGAGCATGGGCACAGTGATGGAAACAAGATGTAACATCTCAGCTGAGCCTCTAAATGGCAACACACAACAAACAAAAAATGGGTGAAATAACAAGTTTGACCTCTATATAGCTATTTCAAAATGTGCTTTAAAATAGTGAAATCAAACCAAAATTCATTAACGCCATGACAAAGAGAAGTGCATGTATTTCATTCTGCTAACAGCAGTAACCTTTTCACTCTACAGTCAGAGTTTCTTACTCCAAATACTTCAGAAACAGATTGCTGTTCAAGTTATTGAAGAAGTTCATATTATGGCAGGTACTACTCAGTATAATCTCAGTTACTACTGCAAGGATATATATCTATATTTTTAGTGCATATGCTTGATGTGTTTCCCCAGAGAAAAGCAGAAGTGGCACATTTAAAGCATATGCATGAAGCACAACATTTTTGAAGTGGCACCAGTGACAGTAGCAGCAGTGCTGGCAGCATGTTAGCATTTGGCTAATTGAGCCATTCAGGTTAATGAGCTTCACAATTGTGAGGATCAACTGGAAAAAATAATTTCTTTAACACCATAAGCATTGAGAGCCTGCTCATCCAAGATTCCAGAAGAATCCTGTTTGTATCAAGGAGGAAAGAAGAAACAAATCAAGGAGTGAAAAGAGCCCTTCCCACAGCCCCACATACCCCCCAAGAATACAGGACTCTCCCAGGCACCCCCTATTTGAGATGCCAAACTGGAACGCCAAAACAAGCCCCTTACTGACAGCAAATTGTGCAGACTCTCCAGCTCCTTCCTTCCAGCAAAATAATTAACAATGCTGGCAAGTACATTATCATAAACTTCAGCGTTAACACCCCGACTGCAAAGAACAAAGGCAGTTCACATCCCTCCCAAGCTCCTGTGCTGCAGGCTGGGTGCTGATTCTGACAAGTTGCTCTGTGCCAGTTTAGATTTCTTTCACATTTGGAAGATTATGTTCATAACCACAAACTAGAGAATATTTTTTAAGTGATGCTGGAAAGCAAGGAAAACAGTGCTCTGAAAACCTGCACGCCAGCCTGGCTCACCTCCTGGTCACACGGTTGATTTAGCTGCCTTTGTGCAGAACTCGAACAAAACATTTGTAGCAATCACACATACTATCCTTTATCTCAAAGGGTCCTGAACTTCTGCTAGGCTGACGCTGGATCTGGCAGGCTTATTTCTAGGCACCCTCTCCCTGGATAGGCCTACAGGTTGGAAGAAGCCAGCTATCTGCAAAAGTAGGTCCTGAACACTTTGAAAGAGAGGGTTTTCCCCACTTCAGATACACAGTCAGCAGATGACAATGGGCAGCAACATTTCAGCCCTGGGCGAAACTTCAGCCCTGGCCAATGTCCAGTGGCTGATAGCCACTTTGCACTGGAAGGAGGCCACTGGGAGAACTAGGTAGTCACACCTGTGTTAGCTGCCCAGCTGGAGCCTGCTCATCACTCCACTTGTTAGTAAAGTCCACAACTTGAAAATCTAGTAAGGTGCCACGTTCTTCTGGAGGCTTATTTTGACACACAAGCAACAAGAATGCTTTGCTACTCATGTCTGGTGGCTGCACAGCTTTCATTTGGATACAACTTCGTGGATAGAATTCACCCCCAGGGCATTTTGAGATTAATAACACACTCAGAAAGATGTTTTCTGAGCTACTGCAGGTGCTGTGAGGTGTTATAGCTCAGAAATACCATGCAAGTGGAGTCTCTGGTGTTTCTGATCCAGGGTGCTGAGAGCAGACCTCAGGTTTCCCTTTGGTTTCAGTCATAAACCCCATGTGCTCTGAGTGTCACCCTAACCCAAGCACTGTCCTTTTGCATGCATCAAACATCTACTCCATGAAGACAGGTTTACAACACAGGAAAAATTTCTATAAGGGGCCTTGGGGATGAGACTCTGTTAAACGTTTTTCTCTTTCTTGTCAGCCCCATAGCCGGGACAATGTCTCTGGTTGTAAGGTTGACACTTGGTTTCTTTTGGGGGAGTTAGGTAAGAATGGGGGAACAGGTACTTTGTATTTTTAATGGATTCTACCAAGCAAGACTGGATCTCTAATGGAAAACCAGCAGCACCAGAGAGGTACGTCCTTCAATGTACTCAAACAAGTAATTAAAAAAACAAAAAAAAAACCCAGTCCCAGGTGCTTCACTACAGATACTTTATGTTCCTGTGGCTGCCAATTTATTTGGCAAAATTCTCTTTGAAACAGCTGTCACAAACTCTCCAAGTGTGACAACAAAAGCTGACATTTCTAGGAGGCAAGTGATGTCAAAGTACAGCAACCTTACCCATGAGGTAACAAAACAAAGATTATCATACACTGGGTAAATGAATGGCCCATAAAGAAACTACTGCACCGTAAAAGTAAACCCAGCAAGATTCCAACCAAACCAAGCCAGGCCATTCCTTACCTCTTTTGCCCCCTCCAAATGCCTCAGGTTGCTAGCATTCAGGATGAACTGTGGCACAGGGGGTTCCCACTCTCTCCGATATTTATAGACAGCCTCTCTGCAGAGCAACCCTCAAGAGCTGGGAGACATACAGTTTCTGCATCTGTTACAGAAAAAAGTCCCTCTCACAGAGAGCAGACCTGTTTTTCACCTGACCTTTGTCAGCTGAGGATGCTGCACTACGCTTGGATGTAAGCAGTAACAATGGATATGAGCTGCCTTGTTTACTCAGTGTTAAGTATTAACAAGGCCTGTGCTGTCTCAGCCATGGCCACACTGCACCAGGCAAGATATCCCAGCATAAGCAGCTTTATACAAACACCAGCCCAACCTCTGGGAAGGACAGTGCATCCCAGGAACACAAGGAGTTAAAGGTATATCCATGTTGCTCAGAAGAGCCATGTGGTAAAGTAAAGGGTGGGGAAAAATATAAATCCATGTTTCCAGAAAACTCAGTTGTTTGTCAGTCATAGAATGCTTATTTTCATCTTCAAAAAATACAGATTTTTACCTTTGGAGGTTACTTCTGGGTTTCTCTCACAAATAAATAACTATTACTCAGCAGACAAAGAAACTATCATCACCAATCCATGAGGATTCATCTTTTCAGTTTCTTAGACACAGTGGAAATGTAAATTTTGTTATCTGCTGCCATGGAGAGGGAAAGCTAGCAAAAGTTTTATTGCAGCACATTCCCAGGATTCTAAACATACCATATCACATACACACTGTAATGAGTTTTATTTTAACTGCTTTTGGAGATTGCTTTAGTGGACACTGAAATTGAATAACCAGCTCTGCTCACAGAATGAAAGGAAAACTATAACAGGATACATAAAAGGTCTCTCATTATTTTACAGACAGCCTCGCACATAACCCAGGCAGGAGGGATGTGGTGGCCATCACATAGAAGTATTCTCCTTCTTGTGTGTTAAAAACAACAAAAAAAGGCCAAAACCTCCAAAAAAACCCTAAAAGGCACATACAATGGACCCATCATTTGCATGTACCCATCCTTCCCCAGGGTGACACAAAGGTGCCATGGCTACAAGCTCACAAGTCATGCACCAGCACTAAGGGTTCCCACCCTGCAACATTTCAATGTCCTCATGGGCAGGCATCTACCTCTTGAGTTCACATTTTCAGTTTCCCCCTATTTAAAATGCACTATTCTGCCCTCCTTTCCCACCTATAACTTCTCTTTGACGATTTTGGTCTGGGGAATTGATGCATTAGGAAGACTATTCAGCTTGCTCTGAAGCAAGGAGAAGGGGATGTTCTTCATATCCAGGGGAAACCAAGTCCTACCTTCCACATTTAACGTACTAAGTGCGTCCATACTTGGATCTCAAATGCTGACCTGTGTCCCAACTTTATTTGTCCTACCCCACATAAACAAGTTATCTACCCATTAAGAAAACGGGTAGTGATCTCTCTTACCCCACCTCCTTTTTGCCCCTGCCTTCTAAAGGCAATTTGGCTTCAATCACACTTCAGTGGAATTTTTCATTTCCATTTTCTTCTGTGAGAGCAAAAAGAGGTTGCACCAGATGCCTGATCCTGGTGTGCCCACACATAGAATTATTAAGCAGTAAGGCTTGTAGGTGAAACCAATTTTAAAAAAATGCATCAAACAATTCAAACCCTATTGACTCTAAGTTTTTCTTTGTAATTTTGCAATTAAGAAGAAAAGATATTTTGGAACAACTTTTTTCCCCCCTTATAGGATCTACTACACATGAAACACTGGTTTTACTGACTGCCCTGAGCCTGCCTCATTCTCTGAGTTGGTTCATATTCAATATTTTCCTAAGAGACCTCTAAGTTAATGCTTGATGTTGCCTGCTCTGAGAGGTTACCAGTTTTGCAGTTCAAAGCAAAGAATTAAGACACTGCCAATATTTGGAAACATTCTCCACCGATGAGAAGGAAGAGCAGAAGCCACACTAACAAATTATTTCAACGTCAAAAATGGAAATGCATTGGTGTTATGCTGCATGTACTTTGTCCCTTTTTCTGATGATTTTTCATCCTCCTTGCAGACATAATGGGGGGAAGCCATTGCCACACACAGATTCCATCTCAAACCATTTCACTTCAAAGACAAGTATTCCTTTCCAGCCACTACGAGCTTGTTCAGCTCCATTCTGTCCTTCAATTTAGTGTATGGATGATGTTTACATTTGTTCTGATAAAACAAAAAGCACATAACAACAATTCACACCTACTCTGCCTATGCACAAGAACACAGATGAAAGATGCAGGGGAGAATATTTTTTAAGGTAAAAGACCACTAAGTTGCCACTTAGTGGTCTTTTATTCCTCCATCCACTTATTTCACTTTTATTCCTCCATCAAAATTCATTGAGAGCAAAGAAACTCTTTTTTTTGGGCAGAAGTGTCCAGATTTTTTTAATGCAGTATCAATACTACAGGTTATGGATACCTGGTAGTCATTGCCTGACAGATGTCAGAAGAGCTTCCTTGGTAGATCATAAAGCATGTGAAAAGAGACACCAGCTACCCTTAAACCACCAGGAAAACACTAACAAAATCTTAAGATATTACAGCTCCAGACAGACCTTTAGGCAAAGCTGGGGACAGCCCACAAAGCAGTCCTTTCTGGCAGTTCCCCAGCCTATATCATGCCTTCTTCCTTCAGCTGGTCTCATACTTCTTCAGTATTCATTCACCCTTTGCACGTGCAAAGAACTTGGAGTTTCCTAAAATCTGGGGAGAGCTGAGTGGCAGAACTTGCACATGGGAAGTCATCTGTCTGAAGAGGATCTTTTGCAGGGCAGTACAGCACTGCTGTACCCATAGTTTCTCATTCCTGGTTCCTCCTCCTTCCCTGGACTTCATTAGCACTTAAGTGTACGCAATGTGATTACCCTTTTATTCCTCATCTCTTGCGCTGTTTATCACCACTCTCTTCTGCCTCTCACCATCGAGATTTGCTACAGTCATTTTACTAATCCATGACACTCTGCATTGACTCCCCCAGCCCTTTCTCTCTCCCTCTTCTTAGTCTTCCCCTCATGCTGGTTCACCACCAGCAAGGAGCTCCTCAACCAGCTGCACTTCCACCCACCCACCTTCTCCAGCCTGTTACAACTCAGTGCTGTCTGTACATCTGCTGAGGATTCCCACCCAGCAAAAGGGACACGGGCCCAGGGCACAAAACAAAACCATAAAAGCATGTCAAAGCACGCCTTGGGGACACTCTTGGTCAGCAGCAGGAAAGGGAAATGAGAAAAGCAA
>VZRM01007187.1:231054-308271 GCA_013397955.1 Grantiella picta | reverse complement strand
AAAAAGCAAAAAAAAAAAAGCTTCAGAATGAGAGAACTGCTCATTATTACATTAGCAAACCTAAACTATTTATAACCACTAGATCTATCTATCACTTCAATTACACGTTTCTAAATGAGGCTGAAGCAAGATATCCATAATTACTGAAATGCCATTTTTACATTAGCCCAACAGTTGTGCACATTCCTCACAAAATGCAATAAGCAAACCACCAATTTTTTTTCTGTAAATTACACATAAATTAATCTAAATACCTCTTTTGCAATAGATTTGATTTTTAATTCAGAATTTCTATTTCCTTTGAACAGCATAGGCTGCGCAAAGCATCCTTTTCCCTTCTGTCTCCTCTTTTAGGGAGGATTTTCCTGCCCCATTCTGTTTAGTCTATGGATGCTCAGAGGAAGAAGTGGCATTAAAAAGACTTGTTTAACTTGCCTGACAAGACTGTGTTATTCCTTACTCCTCCCCTTTTCTTCCATTTGTCCTTTTATGAAGCTCTTTCTTACAGTTCCTAACACTATCTGCTCCACTCTCCTCTTTTCTGTCACTTTGCCTCTTGCTTCCTTAGCTGTAAGGAACACTGGAGGTGTTTGCAGCACAGGGATGTGTGTCCTTCATTTGGAGACAGCAGGAGCTTCCCAGCCCCTGCCCTCACAGCCCCAAAGCTGGTCATGCTGCTTGTTTGGGGGCTCATCCCACGTCATTATGTGGTCTGGGAACCACTACATTATGCTCTTTTACCCCTCCTTTCTCCCATCTGCACATCCCTTGTGCTCAGGAATTTGTTATCCTGGTCATTCTTTCCCTTTCTAACACAACCAGCTTCACTTCCAGGCTTCCTTTTCTCTCAACACTGCTGGAAGCACTTTTCCATTCCCATAAAAGCAGGGAGCTTTGCAAACCACAGATTGTCTTTAGACAAAGGAAAGGGAGGCATGAGGTGGGTCAAGGAAAGGTTGCGGATGTTGTTTATTTGGACTTCAGTAAAGCCTTTGACGCTGTTTCCGACAGCATTCTCCTGGAGAAACAGGCTGCTCATGACTAGGACAGTGTACTCTTTTCTGGGTTAAAGACAGCTGGGTGCCAAGCCCAAGAGTGGTGGTGAATGGAGTTTTAAATCCAGCTGGAGGCCAATCACTAGTTGGGGTTCCCCAGGGCTCAGTATCCGGGCCAGTTTAATATCTTTATCAATGATCTAGATAAAGGGATCAAGTGCACCCTCAGTCCTTTTGCAGACAACACCAAGTTGGGTGAGAGTGTTGATCTGATGGAGGGTAGGAGGACTCTGCAGAGGGACCTGGACAGGCTGGATCGATGGGCAGAGGCCAATTGCCTGAGGTTCCACAGGGCCAAGTGCTGAGTTCTGCAGCCCAAGGCAGCGCTACAGGCTGGGGCGGAGTGGCTGGGAAGCTGCCCAGTGGAAAAGGACCTGGGGCTGGTCAGTGCTGGTCAGCAGCAGCTGAACATGAGCCAGCTGTGCCCAGGGGCCAAGAAGGCCAATGGCACCCTGGCCTGGATCAGCTGGATCAGTCAGCAGGTCCAGGGCAGTGATTGTCCCCCTGTACACAGCACTGGTGGAGCTGCACCCCAAATCCTCTGTTCAGTTCTGGGCCTCTCAATTCAGGAAGGACACTGAGGTGTTGGAGTGTGTCCAGAGAAGGCCAATGGAGCTGTGGAAGGGTCTGGAGCACGAGCCCAGTGAGGAGTGGCTGAGGGAGTTGGGGATGTTCAGTCTGGAGAAAAGGAGGCTCAGGGGAGACCTCACCACTCTCCACAACTCCCTGAAAGGAGGTTGTGGCCCGGTGGGGCTTGGTCTCTTCTCCCAGTTAATAAGAAAACAGGACAAGAGGAAACAGCCTCAAGCTGTGCCAGGGGAGGTTTAGATTGGATATTACGGAACATTTCTTACTGAAAGGAGGGGTCAGGCACTGGAACAGGCTGCCCAGGGAAGGAGTGGTCACCACCCCTGGATGTATGTAAAAGATAAGTAGATGTGGCACTTGGACACGGTTTAGAGGTGGGCTTGGCAGTGCTGGGTTAATGTTGGGCTCAATGATCTTAGAGGTCTTTTCATACCTTAACAATTCTGTGATTTTTAGAGATGAGATACATTTTCCAAGGTCAAGCAGCCCTCCCTAAGTAGGCCTGAGCACAGATCTTTAGAGATCATTATTTGCTACAGTATATTTCAGTTTGCAAGAGAGGTAATGGTAGTCTAAGTATTCGCTCTCACCATATTTAATTTCCTTGCCTGTGCAGAGAAAGATTTAAGCCACATGCAAAGTAAAATCTTTTCTCAGACAAACTTCTACTTTTTTCAAATTAAACTGTTAAAGCAACACAAGTTGTTTGAAATGGTTGGGCAGAAGACCCCACAGATACTTCCTGAAATCACTTCTTTTTTATTACTCAATACCCTCTTTGTGTCTACTTTGAGCAGTAAATGCTGCTGTGACTCTGTTGAGATACCAGGCTGTAGCCTGTTGGAGGGGTGTCTGTCCTACAACTCTGCCCTCATTTTCTCTTTACCTACTGCCATTTCTGTCTGCCAATAAAACATCCTTCTTTCAGCTCATAACAGCACATTTCACTTCGTGTCTTACGACTGGAAAAATCTTTGCAAGTTAAGTTACCTGGTCACCCTTTCCCTGCATTTGAAGTCTTGCTCTGCTTTTTTGATTATAGTCTTCTGCAGCTATGCATTCTCTAGCCTACAAGGAAACACAAGGAATCACAGAATGATTTGGGTCAGAAGGGATTATTTAATTCCAATCCTGGTGCCATAGGCAGGTATACCTTCACTAGACCAGGTTGCTGAAAGCCCCATCCAGTCTGGCCTTGCCTAAAATTCAAAACATAGTATTATTAAAATGATAGAGAAAGCAAAATAAGAACGCTCTGTGTTCACACAGGTTTTATTTACATATTTGCGTGGCCTTTGACTATATCACATCAGCCACACTTTGTGTAGTTCTGATGGCCAGCTTTCTGGGGAAGGCAACTTGCCATCAAGGGGTTATTTTGGGAATGTGGTGCCAATCCTTAATTAAGTTTCTGAAAGCAGAGTCTAGGCATAGCTCTGTTTTCACAGTATTCAGGTGCCATCATATAACCACTTTAACATAACGTGTTAAAGTCATAACACCATGTAGGTAGAAGTAGGGCAGGAGTCTGAATTTATTTTCTGCTAGATGACCCCACAAGTCCATTTATTATGCAACTGTAGGATATTTGGTGCTGACAAGAGACGCAAGCAGGAACAAATGCCCAAAAGTGGGACCTCAACTATTGACTGCTGTGCAGATGCATACTGGATGAAAGTGAAACAGCAAATGAAACCAAAAGCCCAAGGAACTTGCCTTGTAGTTAAGAGCACTGTTGTGAATTTGTGCTGGAGAAGCAGACAGCAAGGTCTGACTGCAAATGTGAAGGGTGGATAATCTAATTATGACATAAATATTCTGAAAGAGGTAATTAGTAAAATAATCTTCAGTGTTAGTATGTTGTAGCTCTCTGCATGCCCCCTTCTGTTGGGTCTTTTTTCACCAATTTGACTAAGTAATCAAGGAGGATATTTTCTCATTCTGATATTACTGAAGCTGTGAGCTGTGCATCCCAAGGATGGGCATTTTCACATTGTTCTAGACACATTCAATATATGGGACACGTGCCAAGAGCACAGAACCACATTGTATGGCACTGGCAGGTCCTACAGACATTCAGTTTATGTGACTATATCAAAAAATGAAATAATCAACATTCTTATTTTAAAATGAAAACTACATCCAGTACAATCTAGACACAGTGAAATAAATTACAGAGTTCATAGGACTGAATCAGAGCCCAAACATCTCAAAGAGGACATCATTACCTGTTCTACTAACTACAGTTTTTACTTAACACTGAGAAAATACACAGAGCTAGCAATTATAAGACACACACACAAAGTGAAAAATATTATAATCATGTTGGGGCAAGCAGAGATTGTGCAGTGAAAAGTAACTCGGCCTTGGCTGCTTTATCTGAAGGGAGAAGCATCATCCTGACACTTGGACAACTGTCACTTTGTGATTTCCCAGAAGACTGAAGTCAAGAAATCTTGAATAATTCTTCACATGCAGCATAATTCTATCTATTATCGAGGGCTGCATATGCTAGAATCCACGTAGGGTGGACAGAGACTTACAATCAAATTTTTAAGAGAGAATTCTATTTTTCAAGAGAAAAAAAAGTTGGGATGGCTCACCCAGAACAAGGAGAAGCAGATGTTCATGCTGAATAAAACCTCAGTTCATCTGGTTATGGCCAGCATGTGGAAAATCACACATTATTAGCAGGTGAAAGAAGCAAATCTACACTTCTTTGCTGACTGTAATTTTAGCCTTGGCCCAAACTGTCCTTTTCCTTACCCAGGAGTGCACTTATTGCGTCTTGGGTTGCATCTCTCAATAAAATATAGCTTTTAAGAGACAGCTCATTTCTTTACCTTTAGGGAATGCCTGGGAAGTCTTTTCATTAAAATGCTAATAGAACTATAAAGTTTAACACCAAATTTCCCCCACTTGAGCTTGATAGCAAATGCTTTGGTCTAATTCTGATCAGAATAGTTTCTATTTTTTCATTAAAGTTTTATTCTGATGTATTTATTATTGAGGAGCCTATGAGGAGCTGCATTATATTCAAGAATGAACGGAAATGAACTTTGAAGCATGAAACAAAGCCCGTCTATGCAAGAGAGCGAACTGCTTAAGGAATTAAGAGATGAGGCTTGCTGCATTTTTAAGTGGTTTGTCACCACAATATACCAGTACTTTGTTGTTCTTGGGGCTACTAACTGCACTTACCCCTTTGGTCCACTTTGTTTGGAGTATTCATTAAACAAAGCATCAACACTTAGCATGCACATTCATGATGTTTCCTGGACTGGCTCTCGATTCATCTACATAGTAATGCAAGAGGACACATTCAGCAATACAAACAAGCCCTTGTGTCATGTTGAGTTACATGTTCTCTGCCTTTTCCCAGTGTGTAGGAGGGTGCAGACTTGCTACAAAGCTACTGCTACCCAAAAAAACGGGGCAAGAATGCTTCCAGCTTCCATTGTCCTTGTCAGTCAGTAAGAAGCTAGGATGAAAGAAATGCTTAGCTTAAAACTTGTCTTTCTCAAAATAGCTGTAGATCAGCAGTGCCCAGCGCTTCTCTTACTTCACTACCTCAGCAGCCCAAAGATATAATCTGTGGGCCAGCCATGCAGAGCTAAAGTACATGATGAGATTTAAAGATGATTCAATGCTCCAACACATTTTCCCTCAGCTCCGCTCAGCCCTCTTGGAGTGCTCTTTAAGAGCATTAGCTTATACCCTCTCAGTAACAAAATGCTTGCGGAAGCTGCAATCCATGCACTTGCATGCACACAGTCACCTGATTTTCTCATGGAAACCCTCTCCTTTTCCTCTGCCCTTCTCCCCTCATCCATTTGGGTTATAGCCTCCCTGGGACAGAGCCCAGTCTCTCTACCTGATCACCTGTGCAGTCCCCTCTAGTAAGGAGGCAGAATATACAGTAAAGAAAAAAAACAAACACCACAGCATGCACACACTTTTCATTTTGTATATGGAAAGGAATCCACATTCTCCTGTGTCACCTGCCCTTATTTGAGAAATTTCTTTTCTTCTGGTTCTCATTATGGTTCTAATGAAGCAAGGAAAGCTTATTTAAAATGACTCTGCTACAAATGAGCTGACTTAAAAAAAAAAAAAAGGAATTAATTACTAAAAGTGAGATTCCTAGCCAACTCCCTAAGAGTGTGTTTTTCCAGAATCCATGGGGAGCATAGTATCAGGGAGGCAGATCTCTGCTTCCAGGAGACACCTGAACACTAAAGAAGAGCTGACAGGGGCACTTTGCTTTTGCTGTGCTGGAGAAAGGGAAAGGCAGCTCTGCATGGTGACACCCCAGGGACTGCAGGGCTGGGGGAACAGTGCTGGGCCTGGAGAGGATAAGAGAGCAACTAAGCCCACGTGGCTTCTACTTCCAGCCCCACACAGGGGCACTGGCCTCCCTGCCATCTTCTGTCCTGGTCATTGATTCTTATCAGTCCTCCTCAGCCTTCATCGAAATTCGATTGCATGGCATCTCTCCTTTCCCTTATCAGTGCAGTCATTAACAGCAAGATTCACAAAGAGCAGCGGCAGCACAGGCTCTGGGTGCTGAGGTATGTGGCTGGCCACAGGGCAGACAGGCTATGTTCCAGAGCCTATGCTGACTTCCCAGGCTGAGAGAGAAAGAATTTTAACTTTGCCACCAAAACTAGAAAAACAGAGAATGTTCCCAAAGCACAGAAAGCTAGGCCTGCAAGGGAATTGTACACCATGTTCTCCCTTACTCCAGAAAACTACCTTTGCGTTTCAAGCAAAGATCTCCAAAAATTAAAGCATTAACTACAGAGGAAAGAACCAAACAACTTTCCATCTCAATTACTGCACAAACATTCCTTCAAAATTGTTAGAGCTACATGAAAGGAAAATAAGCACAAAAAGAATTTGAATAATGCCTACGTCTAAAGGTTACTATCTAAATAGCACATATCCCAGCACTTCTGAATCACAAGGCTCATTCAGGTAAAAATCTCTCCAGAACACTGGCTGTTAACACCTCAGGATGCCTCCATTTGTTTTTATCCCTCCACACTCACTTAATGTCAAAGCACTAACACCACAACCCAAAATCAGTACAGAGGCTGCCTGGTTTACAGAAGCTTTTACCAAAAAACCCAAAGCCAAACCCCTTTAATCGTTTAACAAAATCTCAGCTGGCGCCGACTAGATATAATCTTACAAGGGTCTTTTGTCTCTGCCTGATTTTTTTTGGTATATAGCACTCTTTCCTGTGATAATTGGTTTGGCTGTCCATTCCACCCATCAGGTGATAGAAAATATCCATCAGACTAAATGCAATGTGAGAGAATTCTCTTTAGCCAATTAGTTGGTAATGAGAACATTAGCCACAGTATCTTTTGCAGAGGGCACCTTAGCAATTCCAGCGAAGCCCACAAAGATGACAGTTCTATCTGTATGATTAATAGCAAGTGCATGACACTATAGGAATTCTACACAGTTGTGTAAAATCAGGGAGGTATGATCCACTTTATGCTGTTAAATATTTTAAGAGCCCCAGATGATTTTATATTACATTCTAATACATACACTTATTTTGTGTCTTGAAATTAACTCTCCTGCACTAGGAATATTTTTAAAAGCATTTGGAATTCTCCAGACAAGAGGAATTGTGTAAATTTGAGCAATCAGGAGCAGCAGTTACAGAATGATAAGCTTCTCCTGGTTTTGAACACCAGGAAGGCAAAACTAAGTCAGCCTCTTTCTTCATTTTCACCTCAAGTATATGCTTCTGACTCTCTACAGAAAGTGGCTTAACGTCCAGCCTGGCAGGTCAGAGATAACCTCTTGTGAACCGTACAAGGCAAGGGGAAGTCAATATTTGCTCTTCCCCAAGGGATTTTTGGTACAGAGCGTACTTTCTGTGTGAACACATGTGCACATGTGCAAAGGTACACCCAGATCTCAAGGGGAGTTGAGAACCATGAAGGACTCATTGTGCTGAGATATGAAGCAATATATGGCAATATAAGCATATAAATGTGGCATATGGCAATATAAAGCAAGTGGGTAACTGTGTACCCGTAACTGGGCCATGGACCAACAAGGGGGAGATTTGAGCATCACCACACCCAGAACTGTGCCACCAGCCACAGGCACCCCCAAGCTGTCCCCAAAACACCCTGAGGGCACTGCCACCTGCCAGTAACCTGAGCTGACCCACCAAACCACCAAACCAAACTCCCCATGATGGGGAGGTTCAAAACCCACGTCTCTGCTATTGGATTGTGCAACACAAAGAGAAGAAACTCCACTGGCACGTGGATAGATTCAGTTACACCAGTGAAAAATCTTTAAATGGGCAAGACTGTAGTCCAGATTAGTCTAATTGGATTTAATTGCCAAATGAGATGAACAATTTGAGTTTCCTGTTGTGCCACACTGGTGCTTGTAAGAAAAGTCTACAATGGGGCAGCTACAGATACATCAATTTATTTACACTGCAGGCTTGCCTAACACAGACAAAGCCTGAGTGAGCTGTGTGGGGGCAGAAAAAGAGGGGAAAGGCAGAGGAGATTAGTGAATGGTGCAGTTATGGGAAGTGACAGAGCAATCAATAAACTCCAGGTTCAGGGGATAAATTGAACTGACAAAAGTCAGCCTTAGTTTGCATACCAAAATTTCATTTGTATAAATCCTCTGTGCAGAAGGAAGGAATAACATAACAACTAGGATAATTTGAACCTCTTTTCTTCTCTAACTGCTCTTACAAAGGGTCTTTTCTTCCTCAATCCAGGCCCTCCTCTTACTGGAGCTTTGTTAAACTTGAAACACACAGCAAATTTCAGATGGAACATATTAAAAAGTGCTTGGATACCATGACAATAGGCACACTGGGAACACCACTCAACACAACAGCCGAGACAGACAAATGGATTTGTACACAGTGAATTTGTACAGAAGAGAATTAAAATAAATCTGCAGAAGGCGACAGGTACCAGGTGCCCACCCCACACCAGCTCATGCAGCACCATCCAGGCAGGGGCAGCAAGGAAGAGGCAGGAGCAGCCAGAGCAGGAGCAGGGCTGCAAATAGAGTAGGGGAGCTCAGCTGCCAAGCTGCACGAGGGAGAGTGACCCCTTATGGAACAGGACTCTCCCCTAACCTTGACTACAGGCTCAGGTACCTGCTACACACTTCACAATCTGCTGAGACTTTGCATGAAGGGGGAAAGATGATTCTGAGAGCAGAGACATAAAGGAGACTTCACCCTGAGTTGTTTTGTTTTCTTGAAACCTATGGATCAGAACAATTTTTTTATGAAGCACACTTCCACGCTTTTATGCAATTTTTTTTTTAATGTAAGGACAGGTAATCTGGTAATACTGCAAAGGGTGTTCAAAAGTGAAAATTAAATTCGATTGATTGCAGATTGACAATGTGTCATCTGTTAATTAAAGGTGACAGCTGTAATATTATTTTTCATTGTACAATGCAAAATTATCGACTGTGGCAAGCTCTTCCAAGTTTTATCACTCTTTTACAGTCATCAGCAGAGCTAAGGAGGCAAGCACAGTATTAGCTCTACAAAGCACTAAACAAGTTTGCCACATACAGACGGCTTCTGTTGGCTTGAAAGGGCTGGTATTGTGTCTGTGCTTGGTGGCACAGTGGCAGCTGTGACATGTCAAGGCATAAGACATGAGTGACTCCCTTGGTACCTGACTGTAACAGCAGAGAAACCCTTTTTTTCAAGGAATGTCCAGTGAATCACTGCTGACCCCATGTTAAATTGCTGCGTCACTGAGATTCATTCCAATTTCAGGCTGCTCTTCCCTAGCAGGCAGAACGGTCTTTGCCCTCAAATCCTTGCCTGGACATTGATATCCTCCCCAAACACCACTGTGCCCTCTGCTCTCCACTGCAGGCAGAGATGCTGCATCAGAGCCACTCCAGCAGCACAGGGAAAGCTCAGCTCTCTCTCGGTCCAACCTATGTGGTTTATGACATTCCCTACAACCTGGGGGTTGCATTCTACAACCTAATATACTGTGGACTTCACTGCACATCATCTGGTGGCAACTGGAGAAGACAGAGGTCTGTGCTGATGCTTTTAGATAGTCACAGGAAATCCTTCACTGCAACTGCTCAGAGCCATCAATAAACTGCCTGTTAACAATCATGATGTGGCTTAAGTGGATCAATTGTCATTTATGAGTGCAATCTTTGTAAAAGGTCTAATTTCTTTAATGGAGTATTTGAGTTTCACAAATTTACCCTGCTCATCAGGTCCAACCACCAGTTCTGAGGGGTGTTTTACTCCACCAACCACTGCCCCTCTGTAGGTACCATTTATCTACACACCATTTACCTTGAGATTTGCAGCTGGGAGAACATGGTGGTTGTGACACTCAAACAATATTATTGAACATGCTCCTCTCAGTTACACTTAGCAAGAAGGTTATGCCTTTTCCTACCAGATCCAGAACTAACTGCAATCATCCACACTGCTGCTTAGAGGCAAGGTGAGTGCTATAGTCCTCACATACACCAGTAGACTCAATCCAGGCATAGGGCAAACACAAATACTTTTTGTCACTGGCACTGATGGTTTACAGATAAAATTCACTCATTTTTTTTCTGTGCCTAAAAACCTTTGCTCAAGATGCAAACATCCTTATACAGGAAAAACTTAATATACAGAACAACCTACACTAGGTTCACACTGGATATTAAGCTACTAAACACATTCTTCATCTTACCATTTGAATCACAAAAATCCTGTGCTGAATCTGTGAGGGGGGAACCATAAAAAATTTCTTTTTAACAAAATAAGACTATAAAATGGGCAATTCCTATAGCTACTGACCATGTGGCTGTGCTTATTGGGGCTACAGGCATCAGACAAGTGTCTGCAGTGTGCTGAGTAACTCCCTCTTCCCAAATACTCCTGAAGGGGGACAGGGAGACAATAGCTGCAAGGTGAAAAATGTGTCAGGACTAGTGACAGGAAAGCTGAAGCAATGCTCAGTGTTTCTGTGGTCGAGGGAAAGATGAGCCTCACAATATATTCCAGTGTCAGTGATTAGTAGAAGATTAACAGCTGTGAAGAGCACAGCAAAATAACTTCACAGTGTTAACTCATTTCCTAATCACAGCTTGGAACTCACAGCACAAGAAAAACATTTTTGCCTCTGTGTGTGTATAAATACAAAGGAGCATAATATTCCATTTCTTTCCCCAGGTATTGCTGCGTTTATCTCCGGAACATGAGTGGCTATTATGAATTATCTCCACCATCCTGTGTTCTCCCTCTGCCCTCCCCACTTCCCCGTGAAAGGGGGGTGAGAGGAGAGCAAAGAAAAGATGGCACCGTTGGATTCCCTTTCTTCAGCTTTTAGCAGCCTTCAGAGGTCAGGATGCTATTGGCTCTGCTCTCTGTGTGAGATGGAGCTGTTCACTTAGCAACAGACAGCAGAAGCAGCAGACAGCAAAACTATCTGGCGACTCGTGTGTGCGCCGGAGAGAGAGGAGGAGAGAGGGAGATGGGAAGGATGGCTGAGAGAATGTTCTCTGCCGCTGCATGCGGAGGGTCTGCTCTGCACCAGCGCTGCCTCCTCCAGGGACAGCAGCAACAGGTGCTGGTGCCCTGCATCCCACCGAAAGCAGCTTCAGCATATTGCATTTTTAATAGAAGAGATTAATTAGCGCCTACTAACAGCAACAACAGCGAATCTCAGTAAAGCCTGTATTTAATGCAAGTTGCATGGGTTCTGTGCCTGAAACAATACAGATGCAAAATGTGGTGTGTTAGAAGGAAAAAGATGGGAAAGGAAGCCAGAGATTAGGTTATGCAAAAAGGACAAATGAGTTTACCTTCGTCTACCTTTTCTCCTGCTACCTATTAGCAAAAAAGCCAAGACTAAATCAACTGTAGTAAGAAACTGTCCGTACCATTATTCAACCTCCAGAAGTATGAGCTTGTATCTCAGCTGCTTCTGAATAAGTTTCTTATAGAGAAGGGAAAGAAATAGCAGAGGAAGGTGTTAAAACAGGAGAAATACATATTTTGCAGATCTTAGTTCCTTTATGAAACACAGGAGGCTTGTGCTGAGAGATTACTGATTATTTCAAGCTGCTGTTCAGAGCATCATAGATTTCATGCAGATCGTTCCACAGGGAACATACAGCAACATACTGCAACCCTCCCATGCAACTGGCATCAGATATTTTCCTTCCTGCCCCTGTTACAGAAAAGCTCTCAGCAGCCACCAGGGAAAGCATTATTTTCTCATATGTAAGGTATGTCTCCCTCCTCTCTACCCCATCCCCAAATAAATTAATGTAGAGCCAATATCACTGACCCTATCCTTTCTCCCAATTGCTTTACATTTCCATAGATCTAAAATTTTAATTTTAAAACTAAATGTAAGTTCCTCTACATGTGGAATGTATCACTGCTGGTCTTTCCAACTTTGAACACCTAATCTCGCAAATCAAGGCCACTGAAATGCAGCAGCTGAACAGCTCTAAACAGATCAGCTAAAAAAAAAAAAAAACCCCAAAAAACAACCAACCAGGACCCTCTTTCTATTCAGAATGAGGAGTTTAAAAGCAACCAAGGGTGTTGTTTTATCCTTTTCACCTCTTTTGTGTGACAATTCTATTACATTTTCCTTATATTCAGCAATACAATGGATATGTAATAAAGGAAAGGAAATGGTACTTCCCAAGATTCAATACATCCAAAACGTATAATTGTTAAAGAGGAACCTATATTTTTCAAGGAACAGGACTACGGCAGGGGTTGCAGGCCTAGTTCTCCTATTATTTCCTCCATAGAAGGACTTCACGTTGCCAACAAAAATCTGCAGATTACAGGAACTGAGCAGAGGTGGAAAAAGTTGACTATCGAGAGTAAGCCTCTGGTACAATGGGTAACAGTCTGGTGTAAAGAAAAAAATGAAAACAAAGAAAAAAAAAAGAAGAGGGAAAACAAACCTAAGAGGTTTACATGGCTGAGCAGAGCCAATGAGACTGGAAGTGCCTAAGAGAATCAGGACCCTGGTGTGGTCACCTTTCCTGTGCTTCAGGCAAACTCTTACCAAAGCCAGTGGGAATGTGAATGCTCTCTTACCAAAATTCTTCAGATTTTGTAATTCAAAGAAAAGAAGTACTGATCATTTACTAGTAGTATGAAAGGCATGACATAGAAGCCAGTCACATTGATGGTCTAGGATGGTGTATGCATCTAAAATTTGCATTCTGTTGGTGAATGTGGTAACCTGCATTCAAGGGACACCACAAGTGGCTTATCCCATTCCCTGCTTGGCCTCTTCAGAACTGCTCTGGCAATGCCCAAATGTGTAGCACTAAGGACAGAGCTACCCAGCTCCAGGGAAAGAAGCAGCAATTTGAGGACTGCAAAAAGTCTACCTGGGAGTTAGACAGACTTTCTAGAAGGTGCCTTTTGACACTTTTGGAAGGGAAGTTATTTGAGGCATTTGAATTCACAGTCATCTTCTACAAGTGCCTAAAGAACTGACTGGAAATGTAAACTTGGGTATTAGATAGCTCTGAGGATCCCCGTTGGGATATATTCATAACTTTAAATGAAGTCATGGTCATTGTTATTATCTCATGAATGTGAAATCTGTTTGCAATATCAATACAGTACCCTGAAATGAAAACCCAGACCCAATAATACATTTAGGCTTCTCACATCCCGTTTTCATGTGTCTGCATATCGCATTTTAAGTGGAGAATAAAATAAAAAGACTCATGATACCAGGGCTCCAAGCTCAATGGCACCAGCATCCTCTGCCTGAGAGTAAACTCTGAGGCCTTTTTTTGTCCTCTCTCAACTCTTTGCAACAGCAAGGAGCTGAAGGTAACATTTTTGTCAGAGACCCAGTGCCCACTTCATGTGGAGCACTGAAGTCCTGGGGGCTGGCAGCCAACAGCCCTGCAGAGGGCAGGGATTTAGTTCTGCTCTGAAAACATCATCTCCTATTTATTGCTGAACTCCAAGCTTAGGGAGAGCTGGGAGCCAAGAGAGACCAGCATCTCTCAAGGCAGCCTGTTCTGTGCATGCAGGAATTATGGTACTGAGCACACAGAACCATGGAATAGTATGGGTTGGAAGGAACCTCAATGATCATCTTGCCCCTGTTGCCAAAAAATGAAAGAAACTTTCCAAACAATATTAAAGGTGATAACATAAAGAGCAGTTCCTTAATGAAAGCTTTCAGATGCACAAAATATAGATATGAACATCCACGATATCAGATTATCAAAATTTCAGTAAGTTTAATTAATTAATATATCTAGCAAGTACATCCAGTAGGACACTAGGTGCCGCGGTGACCCACCCTTGGAGCCTCTCCAGGGGGTTCTTTGCCCTGTTTCTTGTTGTCACCCAAGTGCTGCTGCAAAACAAGATGTCCTTGTTAGAAATATTTTCTTGAAAATAAGACCAAACAGAATTCTAAGAGTGTGACTTAATGTGTGAGAGCGGGTTAGTTACTGTTCTGAAGTGTGGTTAGGAAGTGCTAGAAACTATAAACTATATATTAAAAATCTACAAAGCTACAAATATATGAAAAAGCTAAAAATCTTTAGGCATCACTGCAACTCCCTGCCATGAACAGGGACACTTTCTACTTGTCACAGGTTGCTCAAAGTCCCACAATCTCCACACTACACATACACAGTTTAAAAGCTCTCATTTGAAGGACAGAATTGCATGTCCACCTCTGAATTGGCTTGATCTGAGGAAGAACAATGTCTGCCAACACCCCATCTTTTAATTTGTACCTTAAGTTACCAGAATAAGCAGGGAGAAAGGGAATCATTACGCGTTTTTTTTAAACACCGCAAACATCACATTTCCTACATGCTTCAGCAATTTCAATGTAGGAGACAAATCAATACTCTTCTCTGTGGAGTTAAAGATTCTCATTTGGTAAGGGAAAATAGGGGATTTACCTTAACGAAAACAATACATAATTCTTTAGCAGAAAAAAAACCAAACCAAAACCATTTTGTCTAGTTTCTATCTTGTTAATAAAAACTAGGCACACTTAGAGGGAAGAAGTTTTCTGTATATCTTCATAGACTTAAAGATTTTCATAAACAAATGTGCTCCTTCCAACACACTGAAGGAAAAGCAGAAAAAAATGCAGAGAACAAGAAAAAGCCTAAAGGAGAAAATCATTTTGGAAATGGTCTGTATCTCTCTCTGAAAACCCAGCTATCTTCTGTCGTTCCTGAGCAGCCATGGAGAAATAGTTCAGGACACCAGAATAAAGTAACAACTGAAGCACACGTCCTCACTCTCTGCATGTGATTCAGTTTTGGTGGTGTTTTGGGAGGGATTTCTTGGGGGTAGTGGTGGAGGTATCACTCTTCACCCAATCTCTAGTCCTGCTCATGCCCCTACCATATTGCAAATGCATTTGTTGTGACAAACACAAACGAGTTCTAAGCCCCCACCTTACCATGCCACTCATTTTAGCGTTTTTGTAGCCTAAATAGGAAATATTACATATGTAGGTTTTCTTAGTGTAAATAATCTGGAATTCCAAGACGCCAAAGGAGTCCCCCACTGCTTCGAAAATGGTGGTTTGGTTATATTTTATACAGATACACTTTAAGCTTGTTTTTAAAATGTCCATGCAGGTTGGGAGAAATTAAGGCAATAACAGAATGATGGTGTTTCGCTGACAGACAAACAGCTGGAAAGCAAAACACCATGGTATGATCTTGCTAACTGGCACACCCTATACACTGTCTCTGAGGACTCCTCAGTAAACATGACCTGGCTCTAAACCATTGCCTCTTTGCTTTTGTAATGGATTCTCTTCTTCATGTGGGGGCCCTTCCTCTGCCTCATTTTATCAGAGCAACTCGAGACATTTCAGTGGGGTCACCTTTCTTTCCCAGAGGAGACAACAGACCCTACTCAGCCCAAAACATTTTACTGTTTGACCAATTCTCACAGCACATTTACAGCACGTCTAGGGCAGAGGGTGTAGAAGGATACATACTCCCTTTCCTCCTACAGCTGAGAACTGAGGCAGCTGATATAACTGCTCAATCACAGAACAATATATAAATAACAGCATGGCAATGAAAAGCTCAAGCAGTCAACTCCTGGCCTTGAACTTACTCTGACTTCATAATTAATTATGTCTTTTAAAAAAATGTACAAAATTATAATAAAAATGCATTTATAAACAATCAAGACCCAATTGGTAAAGCTGCTGCTTTATGTTTCTCACATCCCTGGTAACAGAATGCCAGCTGAGAATCTTGCTGCTAGTGTCAAGTAGTTCCACCAAAATCCAGACTTCTTTTTACAAAGCCTCAGTGGAATGATGGCTCTTATAATGGAAAGAGAATTTCACAAGGCAGAAGAATAATGGTGAAATGCTCTGTGAGTGGCAGAATGAAATCCAGTCCCACAGACAGTCAGGAAGGCTGCACTGGTGGGTGGTTATCAAGACAGTTTCATCAGACAGTCGAAGGCCATGCAAAGCTTTATAAATCAGCATGAAGAGTTTACAACTGACACACCACTGAACAGAGAACACTAAAGACTTCTCCTGTTCTGAAAAGCTGATTTTTGGCAGCAGTCTTCCTGCAACTTTTAGATTTTGCTTACAAGAGTTAAAGGGTGGAGGCAGATAGAATCAAATAACCCAGTCTCAAACTCAGGAAAGCATGAATTAAAATCTGTCTCCATGACTGAGAGAAATTATCTGTCACTGATAATATTCCTCAGATAATAAAAGTCAGGATGTGAAACAGCCCAAGTATTTAAGGGGAACCAAAACAATAAATTAGGTTGCTAGACAAGTGTGACATCCTCTGCAACCTGGCAGACAATTCTGCCCACCTGAGGTTGGACTTCCCTAACAAGGTCCTACACCCTGGTGAATAACCAAGCAGGGAGATCTGGCCACAGATGCAGCTACCCCAGGCAGCCCTGGGGTTCTGACACCCACAGCTGTTGGGATGGAAGATGAAAGGAGTGCCCTTCAAATCAACCTCACATGAAGCAAAACGACATCTGCAAACGACAGCCCAAAGATTTCGATCTTACAAGGAGATGAGCATGTGTCTTCCTGCAAGCCCAAAATGTGATTCTAGTGACAACTGCAACAATTCAATTATCAGCCTTTTAAGTTTGGAAAGGAAAGAATTGACTTGGGCATACAAACAGCATTTACAATTACACATTTCACTTGTCTAAGTCTAACATTTCTGAGTAGTAATTGAAACCAGAAAAATCTAAACCATCTGATAGATGGGAAAGCATGCAGGAACAGCCATATTCTACACTACAAATAATGAACTGAATATTAATCACCTCACCGCTGAACAATATCATAGTCACTGAAGAAGAAAACTTCCTCTCTGCCATTTACTATCAAGTGGAGATAACACAAAGGCACAAACAAGAAATCCACACAGACTAGGGATACAGGAACTAGAGATGGGCTCATCTTGTGTATATCTCACTAGCTGAAAACCGTCCCCAGGTATCAAGGGGGCAGGACTCAATTTTCCAGCAGAAATAAAATGAAGGAGGAGGAACAACTCATATATCCATTTTAGTGATACAGGCAAAACCTTCCATTAATAAATCCCCAAGGAGAAATTCACAAACTATTTTTTCAGCCAAAATTCAAAAACTATTCCTCTTCAATCAATAAAGCAGGTTTTGTGCACCCTCTGAATTTTTTTTTCTGGGGGAAAAGAAGAGAAAGAGAGATATTGAAGACAGAGATGATAGAGACAGTAAGTTCTCATTGTAATAAAGCAATTTTTGGGATGTCTGACCCTCCAGAGAAGACAACTAGCAGCCTGGTAGTTCAGTAATTCTCTCTAGCCACACAAGTACAGCTGTTAACCCTTTCTGTAAAACAGGGATAAAACACTGAGATAAAGGATAACTGCAGTGGGGATCTTGTGAGCGATGTTCCAACAGCGCAACATTTTCTTCTCAAGTTTGACATGTCCTTCTGCCTCAAGCTGGTGATGTAATGTAAAATTTAAGATATCATCTATATGCCAGGAAATCCAAATGAAGAAAAGAATACAATAATTATGGGGGAATGTCCATAAGATGAAGAAAAGAAAATGTGCAAAATGTTTGAAAGCAGGAATAAAAAAAGATCCCCTGTGTAGCAAATCCTTAGTACAATTTGGAAGTGAAACATGACAGATATCCACCTTCATTTGCTAATCACACGAGACCAAGGAACAGAGACATCACAGTAGCAAATTTAGGACAAAATCATGAGAAATCCAAAAAAAAATCTGAAATGGGACTGAGAGGGAAATAAATGGCCAAAATTAAGAGAACTTTTGGAACTGAGCACCAAATGGAGCAATTTAAAGAACAGAGAGACAGAACAGGAGCATTACCGTCATACCTAAGCAGCAGAGGTTTATGGGCAGATATCTGTGGGAGTATGTTTTGAGTCTTATAAACCACCTCTTCACCATTTGAAAAGCACTGTGGATTTCAGAGTGACCCGAAACATTCTCGGAGCCAGAGTGAGCTATGCTGATTTACATCTCTGAGGATAACAGTGTATGAGATGCTGATGAAGCCAGAGCAGATTCTACCAGCAAAGGCCATGCTCCAGTGACTCTGGAGGAGCTCTGTTAAG
Organism: Grantiella picta; assembly: GCA_013397955.1. Taxonomy (NCBI): domain Eukaryota; kingdom Metazoa; phylum Chordata; class Aves; order Passeriformes; family Meliphagidae; genus Grantiella; species Grantiella picta. Next base: position 289,973 of record VZRM01007187.1, on the reverse strand, counting down.
TCTCAGCCACTTTTCCTCCCTTCTCCATTCTCCCTGGTTTGGTTGCAGGTTTGGACCCTGGGCCTTCCCTGGACACTACACAGCTCATTGTCCAACAGGAAGCCATACAGATACGTTAACCACTGGAAGAAGAAAGTCAGCAGACTCCTCTTTTCACACTCAAATCCATCTCCACCCACCCTGCCTGGGTAGGTCCACATCCAGGTCCACATTTTATCCAGTGAAGTTAACATAGGCCTTGGCAAGAAAAATAATTACCATTAGACTTGAAAGAAACAACTTGTAAAACACACCAGCAAAAGCAGCTGTAACACAGTGACATTAGTGACTGGATGATGGAACCATTTATTTAGTGGCTACTTTAGATGTTGGCACGTAGTTAAACTTTGGTGACAAGAATCTAAACACGTTTCACACAATGATTTTGTGGTTCATTAACAAACCTTTCTATTTGAACCCCTTTGAGAGCTACATGTCCTTTCTAGTGCTGTTTTGCTCACTAAGAGCATCTTGTCTAAATTGCTGGATCAAATCTAGAAAAAATGCATAACAACCCAAAGCCATCACCATCTGGTGACTGTTCAACATCCTATGTGGATGCTAGCCTGTGTCCAGCACTGGATGAACAGGTGTCCACATAATAGCAACCACCACAGTTGTCACTGGTTTGTAATCCCATTTGCAGACTTGACACTCAGGCAGAATACTGAAAGCCTGTCAGCCTTCAGCTGATCCCTCCTGGCATGCTTGGGAGGAAACCTCTCTCCCCTGCTCCTCTGCCTCACACTGTTGAGTGGCTGGTGCTGAATTCTGTGCTGGATTGCATTCGCTAATACCTCCATTCTTGATAAGTTGAAAAGAACAAGCAAACAGCACTAACAAAAAGCAACGCACTTGGAAATCCACTGTTGTGCAAATACACAGGCACTTAGACCACTCTCTTTGCCATTCATGCGCCAGAAACACCAGTACTCCCCACAAAATGTGACTCCTTCACTTATCCAATAGTGAAACCAGCTATTATTCATGCCTAGTAGAAGAAGTGTTTGCTTCCTCTAACTTTAGGGATAACAAAAATAATAAGACCCCTCCCCTGGGTTCAGTGAGTATCTAAGAAAAATAATAATTTTCATTGAAAATGGCTGACCCAGCCGTAAAGCCTGACTAAGCTAAAACCCATATACATTTGATTAGCAACAGATGACAAAACAGTAAAAAAAAAATTAAAAAAAAAAAGAAGATACACCGAATGAGGCAGGTTGTGGATTTCACCAGTGGCTGTGAGTTCACAGACAAGTAGCCAAGTTTACAAGCATAACAAAGTAGCAGGACGCAGATAAGCCACAGTAAGTAATTGTTTGTGCATTCCTAGATCACAACAAATATGAGGTAAAGGCTCATTAACTACACCTTTCCATGGAGCTACCAACTAACCCTTTGTAGTTGGAATTTCCTAAGGGCTCATACATGGTCATTTAACTCTTCAGCTGAGGCCAGGAAGTTTTCAAAGCCATGAATTTCCCTCAGGCACAGGACCCCTAAGCTGAGTGCTAATAACTAACCCTGTGTTCACGGGCAAAAGCATCCTCCATGTGGAAAATCCCTTCTCAGTAGCCACCACAGTGCAGTGTGGCAGGGGAGCAAAGGCTGCCTGCACAACTCCATGCCAGCCAACTTCGTTACACTCATTTGAATTCCTCCATTTGACCTGACAGAGCCCTCTGAATCCTTGACAGCCAGGCTGGTTGGAGCAGTTTTGAACAAAGACTGGATGGGGGGATATGTTCTCCAACAATTTCTCAAGGGTGACTGTCCAGTTTCTACCTGGTTTGGTTTGCTTCCCTAGTAGCCTGCAGAGAACAAGAGCATGGAAGAAAAAACATTCCAAAACCTCTGTGTTGAGATTTTATAGCCAGCAAAATGAACTACAGGTACTACAGACTTCTATGGGCTTACACCATTAACCTGCTCCACAATTAGCAAATTAGGAACACTTCTGGTAAGTTACCAAAGAGCCTCCTCTAAGCAAAGGATGGGCATCCCAAACTCATGCTCTTTTTGGCAAGTAACCCATACTATCTAAGCATTTGCCAGCTACCATGCCAATAACTTTCCTTGTCCTATAGAAACTTGACCAACATTTCCATGTCCCCAAAAGCACAGCCATTCTAAGCAATGATCAAAACAAAGCCTTCTACTTAATAAAAAAAGCACCCTGGAGCTTGCTGGGAGGATAAAATACGGTTACTTTCCAAACACCACGAGGAAACCAGTGTCAGAAGTTCTTTGGCAAGGTCTAGAAAATTAAATTCTTAAAGTGAACCTGAAATGAGCAAACTTAGCAATTACACATTTTACCATGTACAGTACTTACCTAAATTTTAGTCTTTGTGTGCAAACAGACAGGGTTTTGCCTATTTGGCCTGTTGCCTGATAACAGAACTACTCCCTCTGCATCATGAAAGTTAATTACACCAACTACAGAAACAGAGTAGAGAATCTGGACTGGTTTTTTGTCCTATGCATGTCTACATAAGTTAATATCTGCCTGTATGCACACAAATACCCATGAACATTCACGCTACAGCAATGTGAAACGTGAACAGAACAATGAGGCTTTTATCATCTTTAATACAGCTCTGTTATATATAACCTTGCAGCTTAAATATAAGCTTAAATCTGAATCTCTCACATGCATAAAGTTATGCACTTATTTATAGCTACAGCAATAGGGAGGCTGCTGAGAAAAGTAGAACATCTTTGGAAAAAGTGGGTGGTGATAATGCAAAACGGAATCTGCTTTTCAACTTTACGGCATCTCTGGTCTATGAAAACTGTGAACTTGAATCCCCTTTTTCTGCCCAGTGGAATTCTTCGAATCATCTGTCATAATCCTATCTGTGGGAATTTTTCTATCTGCCCTATCCTGTCACTCACCCTTCAGGAGTTTGGCTGCATTCTGGGCATTGGAAAATTGCAGAAGGAACAATGGAAATGGGCTCCTTCACACTTTGCATCCTCATATAAGCAAAAGAGCAACAAAAAGAAGGCAGTCCTGGGTGTAAAGATAAGTTTTGAGTCACCTTGCCCCACACTGAGTGAAGATCTCTGAACACTGTGACTGTTGGAAATAGCGGGACACTATCTCAGAGCAGAGGGTGCCTTACAAAACACAGAACCACCCAGCCTCCCTTACCTTTTAATACTGTAGATTAAGTTTTCCTCTTGTTTCATAATCCAAGGGAACTGAATAAGTTCACTATTGGGAAAGTCGGTCGCTTGAAAAACTAGTCACTCAAAAGTCATTAATCACCAAAAGGAAAGTAAATGCTTGAGAACAGGTCATATGCTGCTGGGCTGACCCCAGGAGTACTGTGGTGTGTAGACACCACACCACACTGCAGCTTGGGGCTTATTCAGCTACATCATCATGCCTGTTTTCCTCTAGCCTTCCATCTGTAAGGGTCTTCAGAGAGAATTCATGTGTTCTGCATTGTAAACTTAAGCAAAGAATAATTTGAGATGTATGTTGTACACAGTTATATAGTTTTTAATAGCTGGTAACACATCACAAGTTGTGATTTTAATGTTTAAATCATGTAATGGGTATTTTGCGTGTTATATTCCTATATGTAACTGCACAGACTATTTAGAGGCGCTTTTCATGTACCCTCAGCCCTCTCTTGTTCCTCTCAGCTCACAGTAAATGCAAGACAAATAAAGCTGCATCTGTCTCCTCACAAGGAAGGTGACAGGAAATGGGAAACAATGACAAGCCCAGGCCTGACTCTCAACTTGCTAACCATTTCAAACTGTAAAACTGCCTTTCGCTGCAGTCAGCACAAGGCCTGCCACTTTCTGTAGCAGCACCAGAACTTCACCTCTGCTCAGGATTGTCTTGGTTTTATGCAGCCACATACATCACACCAGACATGCTAGATTTTTAACAACTTTAAAATACTGCAAGCTAATTTCAATATTTAACGCTACGTTAGAAAGGTTCAATGACCATTGTGAACATGGAACAGGCCTCCTGTGCCTGCCTTGTGTAGGCAGAAATTTTATAAAGGCAGCTTATACTTGGACAGGCTGTGCAAACTCTTCAGCTGCTAAAAAATTTTGCTGACCTCTTCTTTAAGTTAACTGCAGACTTACAGGGAGATTTATAGAACCTCACTGCCTCTAATATGTTTGGTTTATAATCAAGTAACTTGTTCATGGCTCACACAAGTCAGTCAGGCATGAAATGCTCTCTGTAGATAAGGCAGACAAAAGTGCTGTATTCACTCCCATTCCCTGACCTTAGTGGGGCTGCTGGGATTTTGCATGTTAAGACAGGCAGAGAGAGCACTTGAAGAATGGGGTTAAAACTAAGTCAGCCTTTCTGTTCTCTCAATGATTTTCAATCGATTTCAACCTCTGCTATTGTCAGCTCAGCACAGATCAGATCAACTGTGAAGTTTGCTTTTCTCTGCCTCTTGCATTACAGCCACTACAAAGGACTTTGCAGTGCTAGAACCACCTGACTAGTGTGTTCAAGCGAGAGACCCAGCAGTTTTGCTCCACTGATATAGCAATGCTAATAGGAGTAAAGCCTCGGTTGTGTCATTGAAATGAATAATTACAACTTGCTGGGTGTGCAATGAAAAGATCTGCTGAAACAGAGGGGCTCGACTATGTTTTCACCTTGGGAGCAGCTGCACTGCAGTCTGGGAGCCTTGCACATTGTACTGATGCTCTGATGTACTCCTCTGGGGGGCTTTGCACACACACAGGAGAAGGAAGAGATCCTTAAACATACAGATGGCAAAACAAAAGCTGGGTTTCAACACAGCTGTGAGGGTGGTGGGGCACTGGCACAGGTTCCCCAGAGAAGCTGTGGATGGTCCAACCCTGGCAGTGTTCAAGGCCATGTTGGATGGTGTTTTGAGCAACATGGTCTAGTGGGAGGTGTCCCTGCCCATGGCAGGGAGGTTGAAACTCAATGATCTTTAAAGGTTCCTGCCAACCCAAACCATTCCATGATCCTCTGGGAAAAGTGTGAGGCTACACGGAAGCACACTGTGGGTCTGGCACAACACACAGACCACCAACTGAAATATTTCATCTACAGTGGCAGAGTGGCAGCATGACATATCATGTTATCATGACTGTGGTGATAAAAATATACCTGGGGGATACATGAGTTATGTTATGATTTCTGAAATCTCTGCAGGCCCAGTAACTAAGCAGCCTCTAAACCTTTGCATTCCTCATTAGGGTAGTGCAAACCCATAAACTTTGCTTGGTCTGATAAGAGTCAGAATTTAACCCATTATTTCTGAGATGGCTTTTTTTTTTCCAGTGCTGATAGAAGTCACACATGATTATCCCGCACAGGGTACCAACAGCCAAGGAAACACCTAGAGAAACCCAGTATTAATGACACAGCTCTTCATTCCTCCCATCCATATGGGAATTAAAATAGTTAGATCTTTGTTTTGTATGGGAAAAAAAAAGTTGATTTTCATTTATACCTCTTCCATTTCCCTGTCGAACAGCTCTGTGTATATCGCCTACATCACCCTTTTGCTTCCTCTGTCTGTCCTATGCCACTGGGGCTATGTCTGCATGCCTCCCTCCAATCCACTAAACAAAAATGGAATCAAAACAAAGCAAAACAGAAATGGAAGCAGCAAAATGTTTGCCAGGCATCCCCAGGTGTTTCACTAATATATTCCACACCTTGCCTTCAGTTTTTCTATTTCAACCCCATAGAACTAAGCATCCTTATTAGGATACAATCCAAACTAGTGCTTAAATGGCTATTTAAATACAGATGGTTAAAATACTTTTCGAAATGAAACCCTTCAACTGTCTCAGTTAACAGCTCCTCAGAACAGAAAGAATGCTTTAGTTTTGGCTTACATAGAATTGAAAAATCAGAGAGAAGAATGCTCTTCAAGGCTGCATTGGTGGCTTGCTGACAGCACACATAAACCCAGAAATATCTTCTCACTTCCTCTTAACTTTGTGCATTGGATCATAAAGAAGAAGCAGACAACAGAAAACACTTAAAAAATCTCATCAGACAGACCACTAGGCATATGCTCAGAGAAAATCCATGGAACTGCCGTTCCTCGGAGAGAACTACAATCATTCAATGTCAGAGTTCTCACTTCTACAACAGGAAAAGTGCTGCTCAATCCATCCTAAAAGACATTAGCATGATTTGTTGCTTATCCAGTGCTTTGAGATAAAGTGTCCTCTTTACTCCAATATTAAAATTATCAGGAGCTCTTTTTTTCCCTGGAGTCTCCAAGTGTCATTCGTGGCCTCTTATGGTGGGTGGACAACCTCATCCTGACGACAGCTGAATGCAACTTCCACCAGTGTCCGTGAGCAGCACTCCTACAGGAGGCAAAGGGGACACCACGAAACAACCACACATGATCCAGAAGGGCTTCATGGACCCAGCAGTGCTCCCGAGCCTCCCCGCTCCTGAGAGGGGGTGTGCTCAGCTCAGCATTTTTTGAGTTAGGAGTTGCATTTTCCCTCCCTCTCCTTTCAGTCATTTAATTAAATCTTTGGTGCAACAATAACAAACAACAACACCCCTCCCACGCTCCCATGTTCCATTTCCATGGCAGAAAGCACAGCACGTTTTGCTCAGGCAGCCTCCTGTCTCCCAGCTGTGTGCCGAGTGAGCTGAAATCCATGGATGTGGCAAGGCCACAAGGAATATCATGCAGTCTTGAGCACACGCAGGACTCTGATTGTGGCAGCACGTTTTGTGTCGTTTTAATGACGCACAGCCCTGCTTTCTTCCCTCCCAAAAGCCTTATGTAGGAGGCACAGTTATATAATAAAATTCCTGTTTCTGCAGCATTTGCCCCATACCAATACAGAAATGCAGGCTTTGTCATTCTTCCCAACTGGCAGGCACTGTATTACAAGTGTTTTAACCCTCTTTGCACTAAACCCTCAGATTGATTTCTGACTCACAACAGCAGGAGAAACAGCCACTGATCATTTCTGCTCTCTCCACTTGTGAGGCTGATTCTTGGCCTTTGAGATCATTTTTATCAGCCCATAAAACACCTGCTTGTTAAGGATCCAATTTATTTCCCGGGGAAACTTTTACTCGCCATGCTTGAGTGGCATCCAGAACTGATGTGCCTCAGCCTCAGGACAGAACTACTTGACCTGGTTTTACACTGTGGCTGCATTGAGAAGGATGGAGCTCATGCTGCAAAAGGGCAAAGGTACAACTGAGGGGTGCATTGGGCTGCTCTGCTGACCACAGGGTCTCTGTAAAGCCAAGACTTCAGGTGTATGATGGATACTGAAAGGATAACCACCTTTGATATCTTGACTACATGCTGGCAGGGCCCATCTCCCATTGCAGCAAGGGGCTGGGTTTCTAGTCACTGGTTCTGAACACCAGGGCACCAATTTGCTTTTCAGGACACTGCTTTCTGTTTCTCAGGGGTGCAGGCAGTTTGGAAAAGCTGTTAAGCCAAATGCAGACTGAAATCTCACCGAGGTACGAGCAAGTGGCCAACACAACTTACTGGTGTCTCTTCCACCAAACTAAGGAGGGACCTGTCTATTGTGGAAGGGTCATCTACACCCAGACAGAAAGATGATCACGCAGAAAGAGACGGCCTCTTACATTCCCAGATTTACACTCTTCCAGCCAAAGCTAAGAGGAAAGGTTTCTGAAGCAGATGCTGTCAAGATGATGTGGGAATGCTCTGTATGGGAAAGCATTTACAGTTAATTAACACACAACCACTCTTGGGGTACCAGAGCTCCCACAGATGATTTGAGAAGGAATCAGGTACCTGGTAACATGCAAACTACTGGCACAGTCTCATGCAAGATCATGTCTCAACATGTCCCACTAGTGCCTGGCACCAGTGACCAAAGCACAGCCCAGGACAGCTGGGCAAGGAGGCACAAGGCTGCTCAAAACAGTTTCTCTCCCTGTGCCACAAAGCAGAGCCTTTTGCAGCCCAAATAACAGTCCTGGAGCCCTAATTCTTCCACGCTTAGGAGAGTAAACTGCCAGCTGAACTACATTATGTCTGACCCCCATACTTCCAACTGTCCTCCCTAAACGGCAGAGACTCCCAGAGCCTTCCCTCCCCCTTTCCTCATTGTGGTGATTCCACAGGTCGGTGAGCAAGAGGGGACAAGGGTGTGATCCCTCGATGAGGTACTTCTGCAGAGAAAAGGAGCCACCAGCAGGTGAATGCCCAGGAGCAGAACCTGAATTCCGCAGGCTTCAGAGCAGCATTAAGCCCTAGTGTTCAGCATCTGTGTATCATTTCTACAATTACAATTCTCAGCAGCTTTCTTACCAGAGAACACGGCTGTCACCACTTAAAGCGTATTTGTGTATTTGTTCAACAACTTTGACTGACCTTCATTCACAATCTCCCTGAGCAAGTATTTCCAGCTACCTGTCTGTGGTTGCCTTGAAACACCCAGCAGCCTAATTCTAGGATACAGATACCTCTCGAGCCATTTATTTGCATGGAGCTGTGAACATGATACATAATCTTTCCAATAATCTGCACTGAGTAAGGCCTGCTGAGTCACTATCTTCATTTTTCTGTAGGCATAAATTTTCACAGCCTACCACAAATGCAGTGCAAGCAGTTCCACAGCAGTGCAGACCAAAAGAATAATCTCAACATGAAGGAACGAGGGGGTGCTTCATCATCATGACCTGACTGCCTAAAAACAAGGAGGAATTAAGGATAAAACCATCTTCCCCCAGCCTGCTCCACCCACACAGACTGATCTGGTCAGCGTTGCTACTTCCACCAGCTGTCCTCCAGGAGGGCTAATGGGGAGCACGATCCCCTGTTGGTTAGCCGTGTCCCAGGCCATTTGTACTGCTAGTTAATGGAGCTGTCATCTGCTTATCTGGGATTGGGTGCTATAAATACACTTTTGCTTTCGTCAGCAACCTAAGCTAACAAAGTTCTCCACAGCATGGAACGCCAAAGAAATTCTGCACTCTTGAATAAAATTATTGATGGAGTTGTAAAATCTTCTGCTCACCTCTTATTCTATTTGGTTTGATTTTGTTATCTAAATATGTTTAATTAGGGAGAGGAAACATTTTTAAAAATTAGGAAGATGAATTCTGCCCTTTCTTATTCCACAGCTTCCCTTATAAACACACTTAAATAAAAGGTGTTGGAGTTTTATTTCCCCCCTGAGTCATGCCACAAGAGACAGTGTGAGACTCGGGAACAGACAGCAGAAGAAATGATCTGACCTTTGCCTGTAAAACAGCCTGGAAAGGGTGGGGGAAGCTCAAGATTTTTGCTCCTGTGAAGCTTCAGGCAGCCACAGGAATGTATCTCTAGGAACAGGCTGGCTGCATAAACTGGATAGAACAAGTCCAGAGCAGTGCTGCAGCTTGCTCTGAGGCTGTGTCGAGGGGGGAGAGGGAGGAAGAGTTTTGGCTACAGAGGTGAGCAGCTGCTGTGGGGCTGCTGCACTGCACCCTCCACACCAGCCAGACAGGGATGAGGCTTGCAGAGGAAGGGGCACAGCTGCAGACAGCTAGGTGGCACAGCTTGTTGTGGTAGCTGCTGCATCTCAGATCTGGGCGCTGGAGTGGTGTTTGCTGCCAAGGCTTGGTTGTGGTTATGAAGGAGCTTGGGCAGGGCTGGGATCAGGCTGAGACATGAAGCCGTGTCCCTCAACAAGCAGGGCTGGGATAGCAAGGTTACCACTTTCTAATGATAAATCTTATGAACTCTGGGTAACAGCAGGATCAGTGTGTGGGTGGATTTATGTTGAAATTACCTTACATTTAATCACATACAGCAAATAGTTGGTTTTCTGTCTACTTTAACAGGGTCTGTTTCCTCCAACAAAAGTACTTGCCTGGACTTGAACGTTAATTCAGATTAAGGTAGAATGTGAAACTACAGCACAACTGTTGATCCTGAAGAACTGCAAGTGCAGGTATCCCCTGTGGAACAAGAACACCTTGATCCCCTTTGATTTAGCTAAAAGGATGACAGCATCTAAGTGGTCCCTGAAACCACAAGTTGGCTAAATTCACATTAGCAGATGTAATTTCTGTTATGTACAGTTAATGAACTCAGCTCTATTTTCCTTTTGAAGCAGTATTTAAAAAAAGATTTTGCCACTCTAACATTTTACTGTAGCATTTAAGATTTACTTTGTTGGGATTTTTTTCTGCATGTTTGTTTGTACGGTGGGGGTGGGTTTGGCTGAAGAACTTGTGAGTTTGCCCAGGCCAGGGACTATCGTGCAAGGACAGCAGCTGACATCCATCCTCTCTCCTGGGATGTCAAACCTCAGCACTCGTTGGCCAGGCCAAAGTGAACGTGTGCACTCCCAATAAACAGTGTTTTATGGTATAGAGTTCCTTCTGGAACACTAGTTTTATACTGTCATAACTTCCACAGAAGTAACATGGTTAGAAAATAGAGCAAGTGCAAGGTGAATCAAATCCAGCAGTTCTTAGATGGAGCCCAGTGGAATGGTTTTTCCTCTCAGTCGTGCTAGAGAGACTCTGGAGCATCTCTGTACAACAGGCCCCTGCAGATATGGACTTACACTGGTACTAATGACTTTCAATTTGATCCAGATGTTTAAAACACCCTCCAGGAAGATAAATTTACATTCATTCTACAGATCCCATTGATGATACGGCCTGATGCACCAAGAATCTAAATGACCTGTCCAAACCTCTAAAAGCCAGTAGAGAGAAGGTAAGGAATACTGAGTCTCTTACAGAAGACATTATCTGAACTTTCTACACTGTTGGGTTTTTTCATATGGGATATGCATAGAAGTGACAAACAAACACAGTGTACTTATCTTAGTTCTTCCTAAGCTGAAAGCAAATCTAGTAATTCAAGTGTTTTTTCTTGCAATTTACAAATCTTTAATATCTGATAAAATATTATTCTGAGATGGCTGTAAGCACTATACATATTTTTCTTTAAACAGGATGACAAATAATTTCTATTGTGAATATATTTGTGTGCAAATACATTTCTTCTTCCATGGTTAATCTACAGGAAAGAAGACAGGAACATGTATAATTAGCACAACTAATCAGCATAAAATAATGGGAAGACAAATAAAAGCGCTTTAGAAATGCTATTGGTAACAGTATGCTCTTTCAGATAAAGATTTTTCCATGCTGTCCTTGCAGGTTATATTGTAATTTCTCTCTCAGTATATTCAGAAGGCCTCCGCCAAACTCCCCCTCAGTGTAATTCCACTTGGATTGATCAGGATGAATTTAACATAGTGCTTCAAAATCACAGTTGATTTCTTTCTCAGGTAAAGCAGAATATATATTATTTAACCAAAGAGCAAGATAGAGCTGAACTAAGCAACTTGAAAAACAAAGCATCTCATGTTTCTGATTTTAATCAGGCAAAACTCCAACATAGTTGTACCTCGAGGTAGTGAGTTTTTTCCCTTTTAAGACCCACATGGTGTGTTTCTTTTTTTTCTGTTTCACACTAGCAATTCTTACAATTAATATTTATAAGCTCTATAAGGAAAACATATTAGAGAAAAAAAATTCTGGCTGTTTGACAGGGTGAAGTTGTTGATTCACAACTTTTGCAACTGCAGACACACTGCACAGAGATATTCAGCTACAATGCAGTGACACTCCTGCTACAAACCACTAATTGGCAGGCAAGTTTGTGCAGGTGCTGTCTCCAAAACAACTTTTACTACTTACTACTATTTCTTTTTCAAAGTATAGTTCACAAGTTTTCATGTCAGCCATGTCCTCTTTAAAGACCACGGTTGTCAGCTTGTTTATCTTCTCCTTTTGTCTTATTTAACATGATCTGGCTTCACTTTTTCTGTAATCCTAGAATCATTTAGGTCAGAAAAGTTCTTTAAGATCATCTTATATAGTTGGAGTTTACTGATCTACCAGAACCTCAAAAATTTGCAATGACTTTAAGTATTAGAACAATCTTCCCAGTTGTGTGATAACCTTCCTAGTTGTGTTTAAGAGAAAAAAAAAATTCAAAATAATCAAAAGCGAAACAACAAAATCCCCAAACCACTAATTAAATATTTTTACAGACTTCAAAAGAACTGTTCAATTAAGTATAAGAAGGTACCTCACCACCTTTTCTTATTTTTTTAAATTCTGCCTGATGTAGAACCAGATAATGAACAACCTTTAAATATGAAAGACAGTTATCAAGTTTTTCAGAAGTGATGGTGAAATAAAAATCACTTCTGAAAGCTTCTTTTCCTCAAGTCGTTTCTTTTCAGCTCAATGCAACATTTTCCCCTTCTACAATGAAAAGAAAATACACATGTACAAACTCACACATAAAAAATTCTTGCTGTAGGAATCATGATGAAAACCAAGACCCCAGGAGGTGAGCAGTGACATAGAAGGAACAACAGACAAAAGGATTTGTGGTAATTGCTCTGTGCTACAACACAAACAGGTGGCTCCTTGCTCTGAGGCCAGGTTCGGCTGTTGGGGCTGAAGTGGATAAAGCCACATGTCTACACAAACTTCTGCTGGTGCTGTGACAGACAGCAGGGGCAGAGAGGAACCAGCTTCACCTCAGTGCACATCCCCAGCCCAGCAGGGCAAAGCCTCAGCGCCAAGGGGATTAACACCATAATGCTTCTGGCTTGGTAGAAGTACACACCAAATTCTGACAGATCAGATTTCATCACTGCTCTAGTAAACAGGGCATGTATTTGCCATTTCACCTACACAGAAAGCTACAACACAGCAACTTATATTCTGCAGTCCCAGAGGTGGGCAGCATGTGCCCTTCCCACATTAATAAACAGGGCATATCATAAGCATCAAAGGCCCTTCTGGAATGGGGCTGAAGTTGTTTAAACTATCACTCCTTTGATTGGATTTACATTTCCCACACTAACCTTCCCCTAGTTTACCGCCAAGTGCCTTTCTGGAAAGTGGCAAGTTTGGCTTTGAAGGGCTGCTCTAAGAAGTATAAGAGGGCTGTAGAGTTACAGCAGAAGCCACGGCAACAAAGGGCTAAACTGAAGTGACTGCTCCCATAGGAAAAAAAAATAGCCTGAGAGTAGCTGTCCAATGAGGTTTGCTGTGTGAGCATAAGGAACAGGCCGGGAAGCCACAGAATATAAAGAATTCCTGCTGTGTTTCCCCCAGTGTGTCTCCTTTATATTCAAGAGTGTGCATGAAAACAGTTTCTGAATGCATTAGCTTTTCACATCTGGAGAGATGAGTTCAGCCACGCATTAGCCTGCATGTCTCCATTTATTCCCTAAGCAAAAAAGTGTATCCAGCGGTGAGCAGGTATCCAGGGGAACCCCACAATAAAAGGGAAAATAATGCATGTTAACTTCCAAACAGATAAAATCTGACTACAGGTTTTCAGCATCTTGCATGTTTTCTCAAGAGCTACTCACAAGCTGTAAAAATCTTCTAGTTTTCAGAACAACTCTTTTGAACACGAGAACGTACAACCACAGAGATATGTGGATGAGTATTTAAGATATTTTAAGTCATGCTTAGGGCACAAAACCCCTTACAAACTTACANAAAAAAAAAAAAAAAAGCTCCAATATTCTCTTTCTACCTCCTTTCTCTCACTCCTCCCAACCACAAAGATTACTCTGTGTTGCACTGATCCTTGTCACATCTGCCAATGAGCCATTTTAATATGTTAAAAGGGTACAAAACATAGGAGGTGAGCAGCAGGAAAGCTACATAGATTTCCAGCAGTTTAGGGAGTTTTAATAAACAAAACAAACAAAAATAATCTTCAGAGACAGCTTAACAACTGACAAGTGAGGAAGTAGAGGCCAGGAGAAACTGGAAATTGTGGGTAGTGAAAGTCACACACAGAAAAGTATTGTTTCTCTTTCTAGGTATTTCTGCAAGCCATCTCTGACCCTTTCAGAAAAGGTTTGAAGCCAACAAGAAAAAGCTGCTTGCTATATAGCTGCAGAAAACTGGGCAATTGAGGGTGCAGACCAAAACTAGGAATGGGCTCAGCCAGGGATTAAAACATGTTAATAGGCTATGGATTCCCCTTGCTGCCCTTAGAATTGTTTCTAAACATGAAGGTCTTTTGTTGAGGAATTTCCTTGGCCACTGATTATCAGAAACTGGAAGGCTTAAAGGCAAGAGATAAGGAGGATCACTCTCTGCCCCCTTGGGATCTGTTAATGGTCATTGTAAAAAATCAGAAAGCTAAATACAACTTTGCATAAAACCATCCCAGAAGACACTGCTTTTAACTGGTTCTGTCCCAAGCAATAAGGCCAGGCCTGCATTAGCCAACTTGCTCTGTTTCCAGAACAAGGCTATTTTCCAAGCATGGATCAGAGGTGGACATAAGCCCTACTGACCTCTTCATGCAAAGGTGACTATTTCACCATGGAGCCTCTTGAAGAGGCTTTCACATGACTGTGCCACAACACTTGAATGTATTCTCAAATATTTATAATACACCTGGGCTTGCCTTATCTTTGGGCACCACCAAAGTCCTTACACTCCAGGGGAGGTTTCCTCACACTAAGGGCTCAGCTGGACTAAGCACTTTGAAAATTCCTCTTGGAAGGTTTCCCAGTTCATCTGTGTAGGCTTGATTGACAAAACCAATGTTGTATCTCTTTTAAAGGTTGGTAATCAAGCTGCTTAGCCTCTCTCCCAGACCATTAGTACTGTCATCATTCTGTACCACAGCATGACCCCCGAGGTGCTCTGCTCTTAACATTTTCCCGGGATGACAAACCGCCTTTTCCCCAGTACAAATTTGCAATTTCTTTGCTTCCTATTTAATATAGTTATTAAACCTGCAATATGACTATAAGACTCACCCTTTGGCTACCAGCTTTCTCTAACAGCCTCCTCTGAGAAACTTCAACAAAAGCCCTTTAGGAATGTAAATAAGTTTTGGTATATCTACCATTTCTCCAATTATGCACTACTTTAGCTTTTTGAAAGAATTCTAATATATTAGAGAAAGTTTACACTTAAAGAAAGTTATGCTGGTTTGTGCCTCAGGTACTTTATAATGACATCTATAATGACTTTCTTAACAATTTTCTTAGGCACTTAAATGAGGGTCATGAGTTTATAATTCCCTGGATCACCCTTATCATCTCTCCCACCTCAATAAAAAGAGTGCTGGCAATCTTCCAGATTCTTATTATAACTGTAATGATAAATTAAATCACTTTTTTTGGGAGGTTGTTTTTTCCTAGGAGGTTATTCATCTAATACTAAAGAAATTAACTTCTGACTTAATAGATTAATGTAGCCCAAATATTAATAATATTAGCACTCTTTACATTTACATATACATGTTGTTCAATCTCAAACTGCTTTAACAACACAGCCACTATCTTAATCTGTATTTTGAAGACCAGGAAAATGAAGTACAGACAAGGGCACTATGGAGCAAAGTTACAGGCAGAGTCCAAGTCTCATAGTTGTATCACTGCCTGCTAAATCATGAGATTCAATGAGGGCTTATTAACTATAAAAGTATCTTTACTCCTGCCAACTCTTTACCTTTACCAAAAGGCAATGTTAAGCTCACGATGTATTCCTCTGTATAGAAGACCAGTGCAAAAAGTATTTTACATTCTAATTTTCTCTTCTTAGTTGTCCCTTGGGCCTTCAGAACTATTCAGGCTCATCAACTCTCTAGTGGATTTCTAATATAATTCTGGAAGAAAATGACTCTTTTTTTTTTTTAATATTTGTCCTGTTAACTTCCTTTCATCCATCTTGGTCTTTAGCTTTCCTACCAAAGCATACACTTCACTACTTGCATGACTCATATTAAGCTTATTTTCCCCTCACCAACTACTGCTCTACCCTGCATTAATAATTGTCCCTTCTCATTTAAGTGTTTGGGGTTTTTTTGGTTTTCTATCCTTATACTCCTTTCCCTCCCATTACACTATAAAAATAAGTGTCATCATTCTGTGTGACTCTTTTATTCACATAAACATCTAATCACATTCAGTAGCACCAAGCTGATGGATTCAAAGATACCCTGCATTCATCAGTTCCACGTGGTAAACAATTAGGTTCTTAATTTTTTTTCCAGGCCCAGATCCTCAAAATGGGCTAAAATAAAGCTGTTCAGTGCAGCCAAAGACTAGGGGGGAAATCAGTTTTCCTCGTATTATGTCAAAGGATTACTCCACCTTGTTTCAGGCTCTTTTTAATTAGTTTCCTCAGTCTTCTGGTAATGACAACCTGATGTTTCTTTCATTTCTCTTTCCTGAAAAAAACCCTCCTTGATGCTAGGCATCACGTTAACATTAATAACGTCAGTCTACATAGCGTCTGTTATCTAAAAGAATCCCAAGGAGCTTTGGGAACCCTACACAGTCTCATTGACTGAAGCAACTCATCCATGAACAAACAGGTGGAGGATATGCAGCAGCTGTTTATCAACATATGGAAACACAGAGCACAATAGGACAAGTGTTGCAGATTGACAACGTAGCGAGAAGTTAGGTGAGCAAAATATAACTCTTGCATCTGGAATTGGGCTAGACATTACTGTTAACACCCTTTTTCTAGGAAAAGTGTCATGGGGTAGCTATTAATAACATTTTTACAAATTTTTGAGTAAGCATTCCGTCCAAAATACACAAGGTGAAATTTCAGCTCTTGCTTCAGTACTTGTGTACTGAAAGGGAAACAGAAGGGAAGCTCAACATGAAAGCTCCCATGGTGTGGCAAAAATGTGAGTTAGCTCTAAAGCTAACTTCATTGTCTTCCTTGGAAGAGTTTCCAAGCCGCAACATAGAATCATGATCTTTAAGATCATCACATTCAACCATCAAACCAGCATGCTCACTATGTTCACCATTAAACCATGTCCTCTCAAGTGGAATGTCTAAACAATTTTTGAAAACCTCCAGAGATAGTGATTCCATCACCTCCCTGGGCCGCCTGTTCCAATCTTTTACAACCCTTTCTTGTGAAGAAACTTTTACTCTATCCAACCTAAGCCTCCCTGGCACAACTTGAGGCCATTTCCCCGATCCTTTCACTTAACACCTGGGAGAAGAGGCCAACCCCCACCTGGCCATAACCTCCTTTCAGGGAGTTCTAGAGCACAATAAGGTCTTCCCTGAGGCTGCTTTTCTCCAGACTGAACACCCCCAGCTCCCTCAGTTGCTCCTTGTGCTCCAGACCCTTCCCCAGCTCCATTGCCCTTCTCTGGACACTCTCCAGCTCCTCAATGTCTTTCTGGTAGCCCAGAACTGGACACAGAGCTCAAGGTGTGGCCTCACCAGTGCTGTGTACAGGAGGACAATCCCTGCCCTGGTCCTGCTGGCCACACTATAGCTGGTCCAGGCCAGGGTGCCACTGGCCTTCTTGGCCACCTGGGCACAGCTGGCTCATGTTCAGCCAGCAGCACAAAACAAGCATCCCCAGAAATATATTTCAGTGGGCCCCTACCAGACAGGGCTGCAGATCTGCCACAGTCCTGTGGCCAATGCTCAGGATCCCGGGGCACACGTTCACTCATGAGCAAATTGTGGCCTACTTGGGACAGCTGATCAAATTATTTGCCCCATGGACAGCTGTGTGTCTTGTAGCCAACCCTGGCTTGTAACTACCATCCCATTTTTAGGTCAGCAGACACCAGATTCAGTATCCCTAAGACATCAGGCTGCAAACCTGATTCAAAAGCTACCGTGAGCAGCTCTGCCACCTATAGAGCAGAAGTCAGCAGACAGGGTGATATCTCAGCCAGTTATCCTAATGCAAGTCACCTCTACTTACGTGTCAGACCATTAGAGTGTGTAAATAATGTTGAAGTTGCTTCAAGCTGCAGATCAGCCCTAGATCAGGAGCACGCAAGAGCAGTTCTATTCTGCTCCATCCTGTACCTTTCTTAAAAGCAGACATTTCATGTAAGCTATCTTTTCCCTTTATTCTTCATCATGCAGCTAACAACACTTGGGCATGGAATCAATGCATTTAAGCTGTAGGTACCTGAGTGTTACGCTTTGGAGGAGTGTCATGGTTTTCAGTAAAATTATCATCTTTCCCTCTCCCTCTCCAATTAGTCATAATATTGTCTCCCACCAAACAGTGGTGACTGCCAGTCACCTGTGACTGTGTGACCTGCCCAGTCTAGTAACTTAAAAGATGAGATGAGACAGCATTTCACAGTACAGTGCAACCACATTCTTTTATGAGGATAACTACTGGAAGACATAAAGCCAGCTGCTGAAAAGGGCCAGACATATTTACTCCTAGAATGAAAACATCCTTCCTCTTGAATATTTTAAAAAACTAAAACCAACCTCATTTCAAAACATTGTTTGTGTCCCTTACCCACTCCTACAAGTTATGTCTTGTATCATTTACAACCTGTTTACATTAGTGGGCAGATGGAGCCATTACTGCCCTTCTGGCCAATTTTGTCAGGTCTTTAAACCCTTCTCGAGCTGCTGCACTTGTGATCACTGCTTTGATCCAGAGACTGACAGCACACTACTTACTGCTGCAGCTTTACTACCTGTCCTGGAATTTTTATCCCTGCCATTTCTCTACTTTATAGGCCTTCAAGCTGAAACACTCCTCCAGGGGAGCTCCTGGAATCTTTTATGCAATGCATTACTTTTCCGTGGGTGAAAGCAACCTGTGTTTTCTCTGGAGTTTGTTATGTGTCAGCATTACAATATTCATTGCCCACACTGTGCCTCAGACATACCAGGCCAGTCTGTTCTGTGATAGCATCAGCATCTGACTCTCAGACTCTCTTCTCCTCAGTCTTTAAAATCTGAAAGAAGGACGTTTTGGTTGTCACTTACAAATGTTATTGAATTAATTACTTTCACCTGTTAATACTGCAAGTCAGGGTGGAAACACACCGAGGAAGCCCAGTCAGAGTCTTCCAAACTATAGCTAGTGTTGAATTTCAAGCCGTAAAAAATAATTTTCAAATTAAGGATAAATTATGTATACACTGAAAAATAACTATTCAGTAAAATAAATTTATATATTATCTATCCATTCAAGTTATTGCTACCTGAGTTTTAATTCAGATGTGAAGGCAGTATGTCATGCCCTAAACCGGTCAGTGTGAAATGTACATTTTTCATTTGTAACCCTACCAGGAGTACTAAATCCTATTTCCAACTTGCAGCTAATACTACATCTAGCTTGTATTATTTCTCTCCTCGCAGCTTCTACCTTAAAAAAAGAGGCAGCTAGTCAATCTTAGGAGATGACAAGACAAATGACACACATTTCAATAGGATTTAACAATAAACAGCCACCTCAACAAAGAGAAGCCTTCCCCCACCTCCCCACTAAAGCAGCATCAGACAAGAAACTAAGTGAGACATGTTAACAGAGAAGCACTCCAATTAACGTGTTACAGCTTCTCTAAAGCAGAGACCAAAGGCGGCTGCTGCTGGGGATGCTGAGGGATGCAGAGCAGTAATTGTCACTTAGGCACTTCACTCCCCGCCACCCTGCTTCCTCCCAGCTGAGTTTATCTCTCGCCAATTACTGCTGTCATTTGCATTTCAACTTGTGCCATCAGGAGCCAGGGCACAGGCACACAGCACAGTCAAACCATTCTTCAGGCCTTCTGCTGCCACCCCATGTCCTTGGGGTCCAGGACACCCCTGAACCACGCTGTTCTCCAAGGGGAGCTCAGGGAACCACCACGGCCAGGGATGGGAAAGGCATCCCAAGGCCAGTTGAGAGCCTGCAAAAGGCCACAGAGGAATTTTCGGGAGGAGGTCACACATGAAAGACACACGCTGGATACCAGTGGCGCAAGTCTTGTTTCTGATGCATCTCCAGATGATGGGGGTTGTATTTTCTACTCAAAATCCATTTGCACTGCAAAGCTGCATGGCAGGCAGAGTTCGTGTGTTCAGTATGAACATTCTTTAGTACTTCACACAGAACAGTAAGGTTGGAGAGGACCAGTGGAGGTCTAGTCCAACTTTGCTGCTCGAGCAGGGTTCCCTACAATTCATTAACTCAGGATTGTGCCCAAATGGGTTTTGAACATCTCCTGGGAAGGAGGCTATGTAACCTCTCTGGCAGCCTGTTCCAGTGCTTGGTCACACACACAGTAAAGATCTTCCTCGTGTTCAGGTGGAACTTCCTGTTCCAGTTTCAGCCTGTTGCCTCTTATCCTACTTTGCAGCACCACCAAGTCTGGTCCATCCTCTTGAGATATAAGATTCCCTCTCAGTGTTCTCCAGGTTAAACGGGCCCAGTTCCCTCAGCCTTTCCTCCAGAAGAAGGATGCTCCAGCCGCATAATCACCTTCATAGCCCTTCAGGAGATCCAGCTGTCTGGCACTAAGGATCCAAACACCGGACACAGTGCTCCATGTGAGGTCTCACCAGGACATCAGTATTTGTACTCTTGCAGCACCTACAAACAGAGGCTGCACATTGGGGCCCACGATGCTGGATGCTTATCCCTTGTGTGCTTGAGCAGATTGAAGATACTGGATTGGTCAAGAAGGAACATGGATAAAACAAGGATTCTCAGCTTCTCGGCTAGGGAATGATCACGACACATGTTGGTGGTGTGCTATTACCTGACTGCACAGAGCTGGGAGTAGATGCAAGAGGGTCTAGGATGAGTCTGGGGAGGCTGGAAATCCAGAGGGCAACTGCTGACTGCATACTCTGTGGAGGGAAGATGAAAACACAGCACCTTCAGCTGCTCACACCTACTGCTTTGCTCACCAAACAGTGCAGCTAGGACAGTAACACGTAAAAGTTCATCAATACTTAATGGTTTCCCTCTGTTAAAGGTTGAAGCCTGCCTATTTGCTAGGTATCACAGCAAAAATTTACTGCCAGTTTTAGAGGTGTATCAGCTCTTTAAAAAATCCATGTACTTTAAAGTATTTGAAGCTCAGGGATCACTCTTCCTCACTGACAGAAAAGTCTGTGCTGCCTGCATTTGTCAGCTCTGTGACATCTCATCACCACATGAGGTGCAGCAGAGACCTCCGAGAGGGAAGAACCACTTCACCTAGGTCTAATTCAACATGGCCTCTGTCACTGAAAATAGTATTTCCTCTGATATCTGCAGCCAAAAAGAATCAGGGATACAGAACCATCAGTTTTATTTACTGACAAGATGCATTTCCATGGGTTTTCCCATGAGTGAAAGAAATTGAAAATATCCTGTGGGCAACTCAGACTGTCCACCCACTGCCCAAATGGAGTGGGATACATATAGCCAGCAAGTGCAGAACAAATGCTACCTCCTACTTAGGAGTATGTTAGGGAAAGGTTGTTTGTCACTGATGAGCTGCAATGAGAGGGCTATGAACTATCCTTAGCAGATCTGAGAAGCATTTTGCTCCATGCTAACCAAGGAAAATCAGAGATAAAGTCAAACCAAAACAAAACACACTGCTTGCCTTTTCTTCTTAACTAGCCACCAGAAAAGTGATGGAAATTAGGATTTGCTGTGACACCTAGATTGCCACTTCAAATTACAAAAAGCACCTGCATGTGAAGCTCACACACACAAAGCTTATTTCCCCCGCCATCATGAGCTCTCTCCTTGGAAAAACATAGAGGATATTTAAACAAATAAGCTAAAGCAGTTTCTAAAACGTAGCCAGAGGTTGGACTATGGTTAATTGAAGGCCAACACAAAAGTAATTTGCTCTTTCTTTTGTTTTTTTTTAATTGTTTTTAAACAGACCTTTCTGGCTGTGTATTTTAAATCCTCTGTATTAATAAGCTGATCAGTTACTGGCTCTCCATCTGCTAACCTGAGCCAAAAAACCTACTCTTTTCTCTTTTGTCTACAAGCCAAAACAAATTTTTATCAGGAATAAGGCCTCTCCCTCTCCCTGCACTGAGTCACAACATAATGGTAATTTGAAAACCTTTAATTTATCACCAGGAACAAAAATGCTAAGACAGACAGGAAAGACGGCCTTGAAATGGGGTCTCCAGAACAAACATTCTCACCAGAGTCCACACAACTCCTGACTCAGGCATTCTGCCTCTGAGAACCACCATGGCACAGACAGGGTTATCCTTCTGTTTCAGTTCATACTGGCTTGACTAACCCATGTTGTCCTGTAATTCTATATTATTTATGTCTTTTTCCTGCTACAAAATTTAACAGCCTTTTGTTAGTTACTTTACCAATATGGTTCTGCCAAACTCAAAACCTGCATTTATGAAGTAGGCATTTTTTTCTGCACTTTTAAAAGTGGAACAGTGATCCATGCATTGAATATGTTATGTGGAAAAAAAACTCCACAGAGTGAATTCCTTAAGACAAGTTGAATGACAGCTGAGGAAGAAGAGTCTGCTGGAATCATCTGGGATGAATTCACTCTCATACTTACAGTTACTGCTTCTCAAAGTGAGACAGCAGGGACAGCAGCTAAAGACTGAGGGTGGCTCCCTACTCCTGTTGGGACTAAGGAGAGATGACTTCCCAAATGCCCCACCTCAGGTTTATCCTGTTAACCTTGCCTTTAGCGATTGGTGCAGCCAGCTGTCATCTAAAGGATCTTGGCCATGGAGGGCTCAGCTTCCCATCAGCAGAGCAGCTGAATTAGTGCACATTTGTGGAAGCCTTTGTCACTTCTTACGGAGCTTTGACTAAAGCTGATCCTATTCCTCATTGTGGTGTCCCTGTCATCCGAACTGAAAGATGTACATCCTCCCATCCTAGACAGAGATGCTGCTTCCTTAGGAACAGACAGTATCTACACTTGGTGTACCAGCAGGTGTGAAGCACTCTCCACATGTAATTTTCTAGAAGGATCTTAGATCTTCTCCAAGATGGTTTTAGTGATCATCATCACCATCTTCACATGTCCAATACCCTTTCATACTGATTTCTCAGAGGATTATGCTATCTGAACACCAGAGAGAATCAACAAGAGACAAAACAATAGCTTGACTGGTTAGGTTGAGGCTGTACATTGGGTCCTCCCAACAGCCATAGACTAGTACCTTTGGCTGAGTAGCAGTAATTATTTGAGATGTTAGACTACAAAAAGCAAGACAAACTGCACTGAAATCCTGGACCACTTTGAAGTATGATGCACAGTACACCAGTTTCTTTTCTGCCTGCCCCACATCCTCAAGCAAATACAATGGGTCAAACAGTATGAAAAAACCAGCTCTCAGATTAATAGTGCATACAGTCTTCCAGAGCTTCTCAATAAGGAAGCACAGGCAGAATTGCAACAAATAGCTAATTTTTTTTTTAACCCTCAGAGGACAAAAAAACTTATTTTTTGGGACTGAGATTTAGTGGCGCATCAGAAGCAGAGCTCTCTTATGCATGAATGTGCATATATAATCTGAAACAGCTGAGAATGTATACATTTCAGCTTCTCTCCTAATGGTCAGTCAATTTAATTAACAGCAATCTTTAATTGCTGCAGCAGGCAGAAGTAACCTGGCTAAAATTTACATCTTGACAACAAGCCATCAGCCAAATTTCCAGAGGAAGAGAGCACTCACTGATCTTGGAACTAAACTGAGTGCTTGGCCTTGAAATCAGGACTGGTGATCTTTCCTTCTTTCCTTTTCATCTTACCCCTTCAACCAAAACCTGCGGCTGTGTGTTTATACAGTAGGATAGGGACTAACACACCAATTTCCAAGCCAAGAGTGTAATTTACTAATAAAACTTTATGAGTTTTTGTAGACTCTCTGACTTTTGTTCTTCCTTTCAACCACAAGCATTTTTGAATCTTGTGTTCTCCCTTCCCCTTAAGGGTGTGACATCACATTTTTGGTGTCATGGACAGGATGCTATGGTTCAAAGAGTCCATTTGGGATACCATCACTCTACCCCTGAGTTCTGGGCAGGGGATGCTGGGAAGTGATCTATTGGTTGTGGACAGCCAGGAGGGATCCAAGCTGCATGCCAAGACTGTCCAAGAAATACTAATGCTTGACTTCTTCCCTGATTTTGGAAAAGTTGAGAGAATATAATGTCTTCCCAATTCCCCCAGGCACAGAATACGCAAATGAAAATTGGTATAATCCTGAGGTGGTGGTTAAATTCATAAATGTGGTGTTAAGAGAATAAAAGGTACAAAAGAAGAAAGGTAAAGCAATTTTATGTGCAATTTTGGGAGTGACTTTCAGTGCGGTCCAAAAGGAAAGGTATGCCAACAAACGAGCAGAGGGAAAAATGATTGGATGTCCACAGGATTTGGTGAAAAGATTGCAGAATCAGTTAAATGAGAAGGGAGAAAGCAGGCTTTGGGAGAAAATGTTACTTGTTGCTGAGTGTGAGCATACTAAGAGGCTTCAGGTGGAGTTTTAGGATGCAGTTGAGAGAATATAATAGGAGGAATTACAGGATTTAGAATCTGAACCATTTGCAGAAATACCATCTCTAACACTGACTAATGTATCCAATGAAGATCCGAAGAATCCAATGACTAATGTAGCCAATGAAGAAGTTGGAAGACAGTAGACGGGTCTGTTTTTCTGACAAAGTAAGATGTAACATTTGCATTGTTATCTGATGAGGAAGTAACATTAGGACCCCTAAATAAAACTTAAACCACAGACAATGGTCAGAGCCAGCAAACTGCTACCAAAACAGTGCTGTATACAGCAACTGAGATATTAGAGTTCCACCAGACTTACATAGTATACAAATGTATGGGGTGATCCCAAAAACCCTGAACAAGGGAAAGTTTATTCTTTACCTTCAAGTCGCCCTGAATCTGCTAGACCCCAGAGTAAAGCAGAAAAATCACAAAAAAAAAAAAAATTACTCCCCCTCCCCCCCATTCTATTTGATATTTAGCTGATTTGCAAGAGCATTATGGCCACAAGCCAGATAAGATAGAAATCCAGCAAGTGGAATCCTATTGCATACATAGTGATGCCCATACATTTGGGTTCCAGTAGGTTCTTGTCATAATATTTAATAACATAAATAATATTTCTAATAGTAACTCAAATTCAGAGAGCATCCTCTTTGTGGAAGTAACTTGAACCACAGGAGAACCTCCAAAAAAGGTGGTGGAAGCAGTGACAGCAGTCAGTACAGCAAGCACTTCATGAAGTAGAAGTTGAGATTCCACCTGAGGAATGTCAAGGCCAAACTGGCCCTGACAGACCAAAGAGATCTTTACTATTCAACTCAACTACACTCAAAGAGACAGATATTCTGAGTGGGGAAAAAGAATTTTTGTCATCAGCCTGAGCCATTAAACAACTAGAGCCACTAAGGGGTAATCTGTGCAGACAAACCCTACTGGGAATTGCATTATTTTCTCATCCCAGGAAGGATACCCAGAATGATGCCAGCATACCTCCACTGAAGATCGAGTTAACCATGGAAGGACTGCTTATCCTTCTAGCAGGAGCAATGATTGCCAGCATGAGCCAAATTTGGTTCACGCATCAACAAGCTTAACCCACAGGGTGGATACCCTCTGTTCTTTATTTATGGTAACAATAGTACATTCTGCACCACATGTTTCCCAGCTGTGGGGGCAATTTACTATGGCAGCATTTATAAAGAAAGGTAATGAAAGTAATTTACCCACTGAAATTCAAAAGGTAGCCTGGGATAATGCAACCATTTTAAAAGGGAATTCTACTGTTGTCGGTAATTAATTAATTTCGCTTACAACCCCACCAACAGTAAAGCCACCACTTTTGTTTTAACAACATGCAATCCCTTGGTATATACTACATACCCAATCATTGTGTCAAAATAAAATCCCAACAGAGCTGTACTCTATTCCCTGGAGCAGAGAGTAAGGGCCCAATGGAATGGATGTGTCTGCATAAGAACCCCTTGAGATTTTATTCTTGTAGACAAGCTTGTTATAGATAGAAGTAATCACTCTTATATTTGTCTCTTTAAGTTTGTTGAAATCATGGGACCTGATTTTAGTTACTGAGCTTCTGTTACATCTTAACAATTGTTATGATTTAATTATACACTGATTTAAGACCTACACCCCATCCCTGTTGGAATGAATCTCAGCTTGATAAAGCTGCTACTGAAGCAAGCATGAGAAAAATGGACAAAAGACTTTGATTACTGTTCCTCACGATGTAAAAGAAATCCAGGTGACGGAATGGGTGAAAAAAGATGAGAAAAAACATTGGTGGGTCATGTTATTTGGATAGTTACCAACATCAACAGGAATTTTTAACAAGATGCCGCACCCTGTGATTTCTGTTTTAATATTAACTTTTCTGCTTTTCATTTTGATAATGGCATCGTACATCAAGATGTGAAGGATTATAGAGAGATTACCCCCAAAGAGTAAAGATAGATGGGAAAAGGGGCAAGTGCATTCTATAAGCTTTCTCATCTTTTCTCTTTTTAAAGAATGGATCACCAAGTCCATATTGATGTTTGTGCCACGGGATAGTGTAGAACCCCAGAAGATAAGGGGGCTAATGTGTGTGCCCCAAACACTAACAGCTGCATGGCTGCAGAGATGACCAAGGATTGTTTGTGATAAGAGACAAGGATTGTTGGTAATGACACCCCAGGAAAAAGAGCAAGATGTGGCTGGAGAAAGGGCCATGCAGAGGTAGGGTATCCTTGCTCTAGCTCCTGGAGATAAGCACAACACGGGTGCAGGAATGAGGTTGAGAAATGGACATGGAGTGTATGGGGGGGGGTCAACACCACCCAAGACCCCAAAGCTCTCCAACCCATTTCCAGAAAGGACAAGAGGAATGGACTGCACATGGTAACTAATTTGCATAGAAAGGTATCCCCGCCAAGCCTGGGTAGCTTCTGGTCCCTCACTGCCAACCTGTACAGTTCAAGCAGTAATTATTACATAGAGTAGATGAAATACTGCTTCAATCCCAATAGTTAATGAATACTCATAAATGAATGAGATGCCTTAATAACTCCAAATCCCATAAGTAAAGAACTACTCAACTGTACATTGTAAACTCTAATATGAGAAAATTAAGCATGTAAAGTCAAACCATGGGAAAGGATGAAAAAAAAAGGTTTTTTTGCTAGCTCATACAATACCTGGCTACCAAATCTGTGAAGTAGTAAGAGCACCAAGTACACCTTTTTAAAGTTTTTGTTTGGTTAGGTTGGTTTTGTTTTTTGTTTTTGTTTTTCCCAAATGTACAGTTCATCAGAGAATGCTCCTGCTTCTCATCATCTACTTACCTTTCCAAAAGGTACTCAGGAAAATTAGTTTTTCCTAGCGAACAGAAGTCTATAAGACTTTACAAGTCAACCGTATATGCTACACCAGCTTGCTTTTATTACAGAAGAACAATTCCAACACTGATATACTACTATATTTCAGTAGTAGTATTCAGTACTGAATTTGAAAATTCAATAATTTTCAAACCTGTATGCCTGAATTTAGGCTTCCAGTAGTTCCCAGAAGGGTACTTCAGCACTTAAAAGAAGCTATTTGGCTATAAGTATCCACTTTTGAAGTGGGGAGAGGCAACCAAGTCCAGCATTCTTTTCTCCTGCCTCGAAAAACAGGCACCACTACATCCCAAACGCACTGCAAAGGGATTGTGTTAGGTTCAGGACTGATTATTTTACTGCTGCACCGATTCCATTCACTTCTCCAGAAAGCTACTTCCCTTCACATTCAAGGCTCTTCATAGCCTCTTTTCATCTCTTGCAAACCACATTTATACTTCCACCTCTCATCAGCCCATGGCAGACACTGACCCCTTTACACTTGTTAAACTGTCAAACAAATCTCTTCATGCTCCTCATAAACGCTCATAATTGCCCAAATTCCTCCAATGTTGGGATGGAGAATGAACTGAGACCACTGCTATCATGTTGGTTAATTCCCTGTCACAGCAACTTTGCTTTCTGACTGCTGTCCATCTGGGATCTACTCTTATCCCTGGAACACAACTGTCTTTTTGTACAGCACCTGACACAAGAGAGCTGTGGGCTTCAGCTAAGCTCTTGACACTCTGGTATATGAGAAAGTTAAGAGTGTCAGCAACAGGGAAACTGCAGAAAGGTTCAATAGACTTGATCACTTACAACACTAACCTGTAGGAGCACATGCCAGTCCCTTTGCCTGTGCTGACTTCCATCAAAAATAGTTGCACAAAAGCTTTGTAAATCACCACTATCATTCATCACCTCCTCTGCTACTTGGGCAGTAGCTTTTTCACCTTTCTTTTCTTTAGTGACAGGATGAGAGGACAGTCTTAAGCTGCACCAGGGGTGGTTTAGGTTGGATGTTAAGAAGAATTTTTTCACAGGAAGGGTAAACATTGGAATGGGCTGCCCAGGGAGGTGGTAGAACCACTGTCCCTGGAGGTGTTTAAGGAAGAACTGGATATAGCACTCAGTGCCATGGTCTGCTTGACAAGGTGGTGTTAGGTCATAGATTGGACTCGATCTCAGAGGTCTTTTCCAATCTAATTGATTCTGTGATTCTTCCATTACTGCTAGAAAGAATAAAAAAAACCCCTCTGCTGCTGGAGTTCTTTACCCTGGCCCCCAAGAGCAGGCATGTTTTCTTCAGCATATTTATTATTTCCTCTACTGTGCAAGGGCATTTCCAGGTAGACAGAAAGGAAGAGTTGCTCTCGCTAGCACATAGTAATCTAAAGGCATGTGGAGTACCCATCAAGCTGGCATGACAGTGATGGCCTGATACAGCCCAGGTTTTGGGATGTGCTTTCAAAGAGAGGTGAAACTCTGAGACAAAGAATGTCTGTCAGTCCTGAGAATGGCCTATGTAACTACTCCACCTTCACTGCAATTTTTACCCATCTTAAAGCCAGGATAAATCATCGCAGCTACAGCTTCTTGATAGCATGTGAAAAGTTTTGGCTTTCCTCTGCGTGGTCCAGAGCACATGTTGAACAGCTGAATGCTGCTCATGTAAAAGCACAAGCTCTGCTCCCTTTTGTTTTCTGGCACAGCTGCACTCAAACTGACAGCATGTCAGTGTTGGCATCACTGGCAGAACAAAGGAGACAAAGGCTGACACAGGAGAGGGAGACTTTGTTGGGCCTCTAAAGCAGCAATATTTAAAAAAAAACAAAACAAAAAAACCCAAAAAAACCCAAACAAGCAACTCTAGGAAAGGACACACGTGGATCAGAAGCAATTTTTAAAGAAGGAAGCTCTGCTCATCTGCCATAGGTGAAGTGGAGGGCTCAGCATTCCTAAACCCTGCCTTTCCTTACAGTTTTGTGCAAGAGAGCATGGATTTGGTGAACAGAGACAGATCCAGAGTGGCTATTTCCTACGCCACTACAGCCCTAGCAATGCCTGCACTGCCTTATCTCATTGTAAACAAGCTAAACTAGGCCGGGCTAAGTGCGCAGGAAAGTGCACTAACCACGAGTGGATTTAAGGCTCTTGGCACTAGACACAGCCACTTGGTTTAAGTGGCACGTGTCTCAGTACCAAGGCTCATGCTAAGCAGCTGCAAATGGATGTGGCAGGCACGTTCCGCTCTGCACTGAGTTTAATGCAGGAAACTGTGTGTGCTCCAAGACCGTAACACGGGAAATCTGAGAGCTAAAAATGCACCCTGGGGAATTAAATCGCTGCTCTTCTTCTCCCCCATCTCCAACTCAAGAGTGCTCAGAGTGGCCTTTGCATAGCCTCACCTCCAAATAGACCCTGATCCGCACTTATTTCCAAATATGCAAGGGACTTTTCCAGGGAGACAAAAGGCTGTATCTTCATCCCAAGCAGCTCACAAACTAAGGATATACAGAGAGGACTTGACGTGCCACTTCAGTCTCTCCCTTTGCATAGCTTCAGAGCAAAAACTTCCTTCTACTCACCCAGTTAAAAGAAGTACATTGCTGCATTTATTTGTGAGTACAGCAAGAGACATCCTCATCAGCAGCACTAAAGCTGTGCAAGTGACTCTTGGAGACGCCATTGTTCTTAGACGTGGGGTTTCATTACATAAAGCCTGCCCGCTGAGAGTTATGTTGGGAAGGGGGGACAGGAAGGAGCGGGAGGGAGGAAAGGGGAGGGAGCCTTTTAACAGAGAGGGGAAAAGAAACCCTCAGAGATCCAAAACAAATGATTCTTGATTCACAGGGAGGCAGGAAACACAGCTCACACCCAAACAGAGACACTCCTCCATGGCAGACAAGCATCCTGATGATTGTTGCTCTGTTGTTACGACAGGAAACTCCCCCGCCCCGCTCTGCAGCGCTGGATTCTCGGAGGCACCTACCGCTGCTTGCCTTTTGCTGCTCCCTTTTCTGCAGGAGCCAGGGGAGCTGCTGGAACTCGCTGCACAGCAGCTGAAATGGGAAACATCTCAGGGATGCAACGTCTTTCAGTTCACCCAACAATCTGTTCTTATTCAAAGGGCTGACGGTGAACAAGATATTACAAAACATATTTCCTGTGGGTTAGCACAGCAAACAGCATAGTACAAAATTCACGATATGGAAGCCATACCATATGGCTTCTGCCATATTATTTTTACTAATAATGTAAAACAAGGCATACTGCTGTAGCTGCAACAACCACAATGCTGCTGTAGACTGTGCCAGGATTAAAGTGGTTTCTGACTAATTATTTAGGTATAATATTGTATTTTAAAAACCCTGAGGATAGAATAATAGTATTCTTATTTAGTTATTTTTCACCTAGAGTACGATTAAACTGTTCAAAAGTCAGAAGTCCCAGTTTTTCAGAAAAACTGGGATGAGAAAACCGCTTACTGTCAAAACAGAAAGCATCATGTCAGCAACCAAGTAAAAATACCTGTTAAAAGGCATAGGTTTATAGCAAGCAATAGCTGCAGCCACTATTCTGAGTTGTAAAGATGAGACAGAACCAGAGAGCTGTCCTGCTGTGATGAACTGCAAACTTAATCAGGATCCATACTGCCTTGAAATATGTAATCTGTATTGTCCATTTCCCTCCTCCTCTCTGCGCGTGTACAGATGGTCAAAACCTTACAGCTCACCCTGAGCAATGGATAATGAGGTAATAACACTTCCCAGCCTCCAGCCTCTGTGGTTACTTCCAAATTAACATCCAAACTGCATTATCCGATTTACAGCACCAGAAAAAAGAGTCTAGTTTCCCAGTCAGACTAACTTGTTAGTCAGGAAATGGTTAGAGCAGCTACATTTCTGCACCTATTTTTGCTCTTTAAAGTTGTGTATGGCTACTGTAAACATACACATCAAACCATCTCTGTGTTCCAGCTTAAAGAGAAAAAGAACAACAACAAAACCCACAAAAAAACACTGAAAAAACATAACCCACTCCTACCCAGACTTGTCCTGAATACTAATGTTAAAACTATTACAAAATGCTAATTTGGTACCAACAACCTATGATTAAAAAAACAATGAAGCACCTCAAGCACATGAATTAAGGCATCATCTTCAACATGCTCTTTTCATCTTAAGCTAGAAAACCCTTATATATACACACATCTGGGCCTTTTCTTGCTCTCGATGATCTCAAACCTATATTACAGATTCAAGTCTTTATGTAAGCTAATCTGATGCATTTGGGGTCTGAATGAAAGCTAAAGACACCACAGTACTTTTAGAGACAACCACAGACGAAGCCAAAATCTCAGCTGAGATTATTTTCTATCATTAACACCCCCTGAAGGTAATTCTCATGGATTACTGGGATGCCTATTGAGTTCCTTGAGTACCATTACCTAATATCCAGTATTTGGTATAAAACGTCACTACATGCTTTCATACTTAGCCTACTTAAGCAGCCAGTGGTAAAAGATGCACTTTCACAACACTTCTGAGGCAAGGGTCTCAAAGTTTTACTAACACTAATAATTCATCTTTACAGGTTTTATTTCCTCTCCAGTTTAAGGAATAGGAAAGGCTGATTTCCTTCTCTGTGCTGCACTGCTCACCAACAACAAACCTTGAAATAGAAACCTCAGGGCTCAATTTCTTTTCTTGTGTTCTAACCATCCCACACTGCTCCCTCACTACTATATCACACTTTTTTACTCTGATCTTGCATTTGTGCATAGTATCTACGTAACTAATGCCTGCCATCAATAGAGTGCAAAAGCAGGCGAACCCCCCAGAATTCTTGCAAACACACTGGCCTATAAAGAGAAGGAAGAACAGATTGCTTGCCCAGGACCAACTGTTAAACTGCAGGACCTTTAGCACCCCATTCTTCACTTTTTGTCTAAAACACTGACATGTTTAGAACAGGGATAAAGACCTAACCTTGGTAAAAACATGACAAAAATCTCCAGAGACCAAAACTAGAATGAATCCAGAAGCTCTCCCACTCTCACCCAGATCAAAATTTCCCTTTATACAATGTATCTTTACCAGACACATTGTATAAAGGGTTTAATTTTGCTAATTCATCATAAGTTTAAATAATTCCTAACATCAATGGTATCCTTGACAGATCCATAAGTATTTGATTCTAGTTAAATCCTCCTCAGGAACTTTGATGAAAATAAAAGTTCCTCCGAATAGCAATAAAAACAGTTGTGTCACCTAAAAACCCGGAAATACATCAAACCAAAACACATAATGCTGGATTCTAGAGTGCAGAGGAGCTGAATGCCAGGGTAGAAAGAACTAAGCCAGGAAGTTTAAAAAAAAATTATTTTTTTTTTCTGTTTAAAATTGCAGCCACATCAGACTGATCATACACTTCAACTGATAAAACATTTACGTTGTTTGGCTGATGTTCTCCAATTCACAATTGCATGCAATTAACAATTACAAAGGTGCAATTAAAAACTGAAAGATGTAAGCAAGTCTCCCATAGGCTCTCCCTGAAGTAGACAAAGTAGCATTTCCACTTCAGATCAGAGTAAACTACTAAATCCAGCTAAATTCTCACAGACAAAGTACTGCAAGAAACAAATACTTCACATTTGACAAGAACAGAAGTTAATTTTTTCACCATCACTTTCACTATTCTCTTTGCAAAGAGTTTGTCTCCATTAGAGAGGGAAGGTAGTTCAATAGCCAATACACAGCAAGGGAGACTTGCCAAAGTGACACAGATTAATTTTAGTGTCAGGAACTACCGTAAATCCCAGCAGTGTGAAAGGTAACATCAGCTGGAAAGGGGAGGGGATGAGAGTCAGAATCTGTTTGGAACTTCACAGAATATAGCCCTCAAACCCATGAGAGAGAGCAGCTCTGGAAAAGGAATGACTTTTTAGCAAATCTAACAAACATTTTCCATAAGACTTCTCAACTTTGAGGTGCTATTTCACAATTTAAGCTTTTTTAACATCTCTAAATCTGGAGAATTTTCTATTAGCAACCCTGAAGAACAGCAGTGAATCATCATCTTTTCCTTTATTGAAGTTCTAGAGCCTGCTCCAGCTGTCAGCTAGAAGGATTTGCCATTCTTCCCCCATTTCTTTTCCATCTCTGCCTAGCACCATCATAATTTTGACTTTGAGAAAGCGGCAAAGACATAATAATAATGATGTACATTTGTATATATTTTCCCCTTTAAAACTGATTTTGCTCATATGAAGGCATAAACAATCTAAAGAAGCATCCCCAAGCAATCCACAAGCATCCTTTTCACAAAAAGCAGCTTTTAGAGCTGTCTAGCTCTCTTCCACCTGATCCTATAAACACTGCTGGCAATTTTTCCCCCATGCCTCTAACATATTTTCACTTAGCACCAGTTTGATGTATAAGATCTGACAGCCAGGCAGTTATAGGCCACCTGCATCACTGTCGCCATGACAACAGTGAAAGACAATCCATGATCCCATGCCCTGGTCACACGTTTCAATACAGCTTATCTGTCCAAAGCCACTGAGTCTAATGGAAGAGAGTAATTACAATCTTCCACTCATTGTCAAAATTCTCACCATATAATGCTGTCCAAAATTATTTTATTCCTCTCACATGGCTGCTTTGCAAAAAGAAAAAACAAAAAATGAAAAACAAACCCCACAAGAAACCTTAAGTGGGTTTGGAAGGGAGAGAAAGAGTGAAATACAAGTCTGTGCCTGATAGAAAAATGTAGCAGTGTGAGCAAACTGGCTCTTCCCAGTGCTGAAGGACTAATCAGAAGCAGGGGAATGTACCAACCCCTAAGAGGGATAAATGAAAATTTCTCTTCTATTCGTAGAGCATCACTTAAGATCCTTCTGGCTTTGCACTGAAGGTGAAGGGAGGATATTAGCCGCCCTCTTTTCCCCTCCCCTTCCTGGAAAACTCCTTCCTATCAAAATGAACAAGCACCATGCTGCAGTGTGCAGCAGCAGCAACCTTAGCAAGCAGCATGGCTCTTTAGATGATCATGTCACTAAAGAGAGAGGGAACCCTGTGTCTGAGACAGCAGAGCAGCAGCTCCTCCTCTCCATTTCACCCTAACACACCAGCCCTTCATTTTTCATTTTTTAAAGCAGAACTGTGGAGCACAGCTTCAGAATTGGATCCTTTCTGATCACAATCCCTAAAGGATCACTGTATTCTCTCCATTTCTGGCAGAAAATGCAAAAATGTTACTCCTTTGTCTAAGGCCACAGCCATAAGTAGGATGAAGATCAGGGTAAAATGATACTCAATTTGCACCTGTAAATTAGGGATGTGACTTCCCTGCCTTACAGGGAACGGAGAGGACAGAGGGAATCCAGCCATGACAAAGACCAGCAGCACCTATTTTGAACAATGGCAAATGTTGGATAGTGAGTTCCTGGACTCTCATCCTGCAGCAGATAAAAATACAACACCTTCTGGCACAGAATTTAGTGCTGGAGGATCAGGTCACATCCATAATAAATGAGAAGTTTTGCTTTCTGCTTGATACTCCTTGTCCCAATCCTTTCTTCTCCTCCAAGCACCTTCATGCAGATCAGCCAGCACGTTGAAGCTCCAATTTATTAGGCATTTAATAAATACCTCTTGAGTTAGTAACATGATAAATCAGGAACAGACAGACAAAAAGATACAGTAATTTATGAAAATGTTTCATCCACCCATGTCCAAACCACACTAGTAAATAAAATGTCTGATGACTGCCCATTTTAGAGACATATTTTTAGTTGGATTCTTTAGGCCACAGCATTGGCACCAGGAACTGAAAGCTTCATTCACAGCACATTACTTGCATTTGCCATAGAGGGTTACCATGGCTCAGCTGACACAGTAACCCCACTGTAGCTCAAGCCCCAGAGTCCTGACTCTCAACTCCCAAACCACAAGGTAAATAAAAAGTCAGTCTTTTTTGGTCTGTACTTACAGGAACACAAACAGGGCTGAGGACCCTCAGTCCCAATGTAGTTCAAGCACGCATTTGAAATAACCTTCAGCATTCATGGCAGAATTACTTTAAAGAGAGGCAATGCTGTGATTTAATGAGCATCTTTTAACACGTTAGCCAAATAAAATGCTCCAACCAACAAAGGTAATGGTATCTTTAAGTTTCTGTAGAGCTGCGACTCCTGCCAAAGCCAGGTACAAACGTAGTGCCTGCACCACAGAGACACAGCCAATGCTGGGATGAGCACCCGAGATGGCCAAGGCTGCTCAAGGGGACAGAAGCGTTTGGAGGGGCAGCAGGCACAGCCTGGCATGGGCTCTGCCTACAGAGCAGATCCCATAGAGCGTCAGTCGGGAAATCTCCACTGATGACAAGTAGGCGAAGCCCTGCTTGCACCTGGCGTTTTTAAGGGAGAGGACAGATTTTTGAGCTGGGGTAAAGCCGGCACCCCAGCAGATGTGGGTGGCTTTGTGCCAGCCCAGTGCCTGGTCCAGGGCTCCCCGCGCAGAGTGCCCCAACTCCTGCCTTCCTTCTGGCACTGGTTCAGCACCATCGCAAAGGGAAGGGTGCCACCTACAGCACTGCACACAGCGCTTCCTCCAGCACCATGGCTTGCCTTGGACGTCTCCCAGTAAAGAATTAATCAGGGCCAGCTACCTTAAATGGAGGCTTGGCAACTCTTCCATGGCAGAGGTAGGCAGCATCCTCAAACCGGTTTCTTATTTTAGGAATGCAGAGTTAGTGTCTCAAATAGATTCCTTGCCTTCATTTCTTTGGTGTCTTACGTTGCAGCATATTTCCTCTTCTACTGTACCTGCATGTCAGTACTATCACAACCACTGCACTAACTTCTATCTTATTTTTTTTTAAGATATCTTAGAGCATCAAACATTATTTAATTCAGAACTTCTTCAAAGAAGATTTGGTCCCTGCCCCCTCACATTTATGTGCTTAATTCCTTTCTCTCTCCTTTCCATGGGAAAGATCAATTCAAATAACATATTTTCAGTCTTATACAAGCCACATCTTTTGGAGGTCCTCTGTGTGCAACACCCAACCTCTGCAAAGGTATTAGAACTGAGGAGCCTCTTCCTGTTTTTAAGCTTAGTAAACCACTATTAATTCATACAGGGGATGCATAACCAATTGGTAGAGTTTGCAAACCAATTCGCACTTCTATGGAAGAGTGCTGGTTCTATTCATCAATGCTAATCTGAGATAAATGTCCCTGTGCAGAATACACGACACACACACTGTCCAGAAGGAAGACAAAGAAGCTGAATAAGTCTGACAGAGCCTACCTGCCACTGTTGATGAAACAGTCAGAAAATGAATAGGTATCCATAGCCACTGCAAGAACTAAAAGCATAATGCTGCAAACCAGAATAACAGTTTCGCTAAATACAAGGAATAGGTTCTCCTCTTTTCTTCACGCTCTGTTTTTCATTATGCAAGAATCTTTGTAATTATTACAAAATTGCAATGAAAAGCAAGCTCTGGTCACCATGTTGAGACTCCACCAAGTCAGGAATGAGAAAAAATCAGAATTAATAACTCTTTAATGGACTGTTTCATTCATAACTGCCCAAGTGCTCTCCCTGCTTGGGGTGACTTCAGGAATGACCTCAGGGAGCCAAAGGCCACAATAGCATGCTTCACTGAACTTGATGTGGTCAGAAGGCATCTTGTCTAGCAAATTCTGGATAGCAAAAGGTGAAATGTGCCAGTAAGAGCCTCTCCATGCCCAGGGGCCTGTGCCTGGGGACAGGCACAAAGCAGGCATGGGGAACAGCCGCAGACCACCACCACCTCGCAGGATCTTTGTTGCCACTAGTCTGGAGTGAAAAATTGTATTGAAACAGGCCAGAGAAATGTCACAGGTCTACCTTTGCACTAATCCAGCCGTTTTTGCTGCTCTGTGTCTCTGGTGCAGCTCTGGAGCTGGGAAGCTCCTTCACCAGCATCTGGGTCTTCCACATACCCACCATCCCAACACTGGACTTTTACATGGTGATGGCATCTTTTTCTCCCCAAGCCTGCCTCACATCTACAGTTGCTGCAAGGACATCACTCCTCATCAAGTGTGGCACAAGGTCATGGGGAACAGGACAGAAGGACATGCTGCTTTTGCCAGGGTCTTGTTCATGCACAGGATCACTGAAGACTTTATGCTGCGGCCTCCTGGCAACCAGCCAGCTGGAAAGGGCCAGCTGGAGAAGCAAGTCTGGTGGCCTGACAGCAAAAACCCAGTGCAAAAATATGAAAGTAAAAATCCAAGTTCCCAATATCAGAACCCCACTGTTCCGAGGCATTTGGTTTGTTAATACTCTTACTCCTGTAGCTAAGAGCCACCAAAGACCTACATGGAAACCACTATGACACAAAGAGTCTTCAGCATGCAAAAGGGCAAAATCCTACCACTGAAAGTGACATGGGTCAGAAAATCTGAGATACAGTCTCATCTGTCTGAATTTTTATACACATATTCATATAAAATGTTTATAGCTGTTTCTAGATAAATAAAGACAACTGGAAGGCAGAATGTGATGAGCACAACAGGCAGCAGAAAAAAAAAAACCCTTTAAAATACTAAACAGAACCACAAACAGAAATATGAATCACACTTAAAAGTGAGAGGAAGCATCAAACACCAAAAACAGTGACCAGAGAGAGGTGTACCTATGCATCATGTGCTTCCACATCTATCATGCATTTCCTCCAAAAGCAGAGGTGCCTTCAGCTGGCAGTTGTTAGCAGCTGAAGCTGAAAGCCAGTGCTGCAGCTGGCAGCATGCTGGAGAGGTGTAATACTCGATACCTGCTCTGCCAGCTGAGGTGCTTTCAGACAGACACATCAGATACAGATGTCCCTGCACATTTAGTGCTTCCATTCAGTGACTGCTTCTATATTTATGAATCACCACATTCACAAACAGCAGGTCATATGTTCAACTGGACATTCATGTTTGTCGTGGGTGCCTGGCATTTGGCTAGTGTCAAACCACAACATTGTTCAACTGGACATGTCAGATACCTCCAGCTTCATTGTCATTGCATGTGTTAGTATCTAACTGCATTTTTGTTCTGGTATTTACTTGGCCATCCTCTCAGGCTTAATTTTTTCACATTTAATTTTCATACAGATGCAGGAGATGCAGAATCCTGCACTCATAACAACACCTGTCTGCTAGGCTTTGCAACAACCCAAAGATATGCCTAACTTGTGCTGTCTAAGACCTATTACTTAGGGCATGTTTTCTCCCCAGCGTTTAAACTCTTATCTTGCAGAGTTTCAAAATCTCACCTCAAGTCTAAGGATGGTGCAAACTTGCCAGCAGGATGCAATATGGAGAATGGAACGAATCCCACCAATACCTTCCTAGTTTATCTCACAACAAGCAAATTATTTTCACAGTACTGACCTCTTGCTGGAGCCAAGAAACTCAGCTGCTTCAATGAGAACTGTTGTAATAGGCTTCACTTGTAGTTGACTCATAGATACAGACTCACAGGAGTGAAATCCCCTTTCACTACTTCCTTCTCAAATGTGTAAGGATGTCGCTTGTAGGAAAAAGCATATTCATTTAACTACAGTTTCGTAGAACTAGTACTTGTACACAGTCTAGTAAGCATCCAACCCATGCAGCTTTGAATCAGTGTTCAGTCTTTCCTCAGGAATAAACACAAGAAATCCCCTACCAGATCTTCCCCTTCCTCAAAGGCAAACTCTGCCACAAACAAGCCAGAGCATTCCTCCCTTAGCATTATTCTCCTATCTCCCTGCAGCAGATACAGACTAACCCTAAAGAATATGTGCAGCAGAGAAGGATTAATAAAAACATTTACTCTATGATACAACAATTAAGAGATTTTCCAGATGAAAACAGAAAACATGTCATGAGTGAAAATTCCCGTATGTCAACAAGTAAACTAATATTAGTGGCAAAGAAAGCCACAAATCACAATCAACCACCTCTCCGAAGCCTGACGAAAGGGAAACACCTAAGGTGAACATGGATGCCTTTGCTAATGAGTAATGAGAGGTGTTAAATTACAGACTGCCACAGGCACTTCCCCAGAAAAAACCCAGCTTTTAGGGAAGGTGAGGACTTGTGCAAAAAGCAACCATGGAGAAACCAAAAGAACCCTTTCTGTAACTTACAACTCCAAACTCATTTTGAAGTGTGCACTGTAGTTTTACTCTTAGTGAGCCACAACTGGTAAAACTATGGCCATACTTAATGAACAGTTGGACACTACTGACATCACTGCCATTTCCACCTTCTCTCCTCATCACAGACTGCCGTTTTAATGAGTTTTAATATTTCTCATTAACATTTATTATATTAAACCCAACACCCACCTACAGGTGTGAGTACTGCATCTAATCTCTGTCTGGAACACTTTGTAGTTATTCATACAGTATGTTCTAGACCTTTGCAGTCCTCACACCAGATTATCTGGGAGTTTTTCTGCCTACCAGTATCTACAAGAAAATATTATATTTAACTGAAGTTTCAAGATGCACGGAAGTATTTTCTGGAAAATAGTGCAATAATTTCTACCCAAAAGGAAAGGTGGGGGAAGGGTACTGTTTCTCAATTACAGCAATTAAGGAAAAATAATTAGTATTAGAGTATAGATTATTTACTCCAGCGTAACTAAGGGCCAGGGGAACCTGGTCTGAATTTCACAGAATTGTTCAAAGATTTTACCTATTGTGAGCACCAGTCAGATTTGGGCCAAGCATTCTAGACATCATTAAATATAGAAATAAACTCCCCAGGTATTTATTGATTAACAACTGTGATGCATGGCAGATAATTTCTACTCTTGTGCTAAATCATTAGGTATCCATTTTTATCCCTACAACCTCACCAGATGACTCATTTTTCAATACTTCATTATATACAGAACTTTAGTGCCAAGGGTGTCTGCAAATAAATGATCTAGATGTATCTGTCTACATTCTAACACAAACGTAACTGGCAAAAGCAGATCAAGCCACATAAATGTTGCTACATTATTTTTTTCCATGTCATTGTTTTCCCATTTTTCCCACAGCCCAATTTTTGAAAATCTGTTTTAAGTCTGTCAGAATTTGATCTTTTTCCATAGTCAGAAAGGCTGGTCACAGCTGAGATCTGCTAATGTTTTCCTAATCACAGAATCTGTGGGGGACGAAAAGTATGCAAATATATTTTATTACCCTACACTAAATATCTAACTCCAAAGAGAAAAAGAGAAAAGAATTCTCTCTTACATGCATATTTACAAATTAAGAAAAGATCACCATATTCAAGCACTCTCCAGCTAAGCACTTTCCAATATGGTCAACCAGGTTACAGTTGACAAACTACACTTAAATTATTCCCAAGATACAAAGGATGTAATTTTCCACAACATTTACTGAATTTGCTATGTCTCTATGGACTGCTGGATTGGCAACAGCATCAATTATATTTTCAATAGGTAAGCAGACATATTAGCATTTTTGGCAAAACTACATGTCATTATATATATACACACACATACACAGAGTCTTTAAACTGACTGCTCATTTCAGTCACTTATAATCATGACAACGTCAAAATTTGTTTTTTGACTTTGCCCATCTCCATGATGAAGGAAACTTGCTGACCAAAACCACAGTGAACCATGCTGCCTGTTCACTCTGATCAATGGTGCATCCCAGGTCTGCCAGGTACTTCCCAAACTTAGTCACATCCTTCTTGCTCCAAGGAATTACCAGGACAGGTTAAAACCTCCCACCTTTCCCTTCACTTTCTACTGTGGCAAGTTCTGTGCAATCAGAAAAGTAAAACAGCTGCCATACAAGTTCTCTCTTTTAATCCCCACATAAACCCACTTCCCTCAAGGAATTTTACTATCCAGCACCCTTGTATTTCCCACTCATATTTTTCTAAGGATAAAGAGCTATCAGGGGCAGGTCTCTAGCAAATCCAACACATACTTAAAACTCACTGGTGATGGAAACCTGTCCCAATCTGCACTGATTTTATTGCAATCTATACACTAAATAATGCTGTGAAGAGTACATTAAACGATCCATTCCAACCAGCCAGGCTAACAGATACTTAACAACATCTCAACAATACCGCTTGGACATTTGAATTCAACTCTACTAGTGCTTCAAACTTTCTGGATTACATTTGATTCCTTTCCCTTGAAAAACAGGCAAACAAGCCATTTAACAGTCTAGACACTGAAACTGAGACTCTGGAGATGATATCAGCATTCCACAATCATCAAGCCCATCTCCTAATCAAATATCATGGTGTGAAATGCAGTGTATTACTCTTGAATTTAAACAAAAATATGGCTTCTGTCACAATGTCTGCTCACTAGTTATTCACCAGGGAGAGGGGTTTGCAGTGTGCCCTTCAAAACCTTCCACCAAAGCAACTTTGCACTTCTAACATCTACTAAACCAACAGACCCCCCGTTCACTACTAAATCTCTCTAAAACGTCTGTGTTTGGCTTAAACATTTTGTCCTTCTTCGTCGTTTTTGACACTCAAAATGACAAAGTTGGCAAGTCAAAAAAGCCTGCCCACCATGATATATCATAAACCAAAACTAACTTTGGTAAATGAAAGAAATCAATTCCCCCTAGTGAGAAGAACAGTGCATTTATGAGATCTGCTTGCTCTGAAGACCACAAGACACCTTCACCACCTGGCAGCTGAGCACAGACAAAGCCCATCTGATCTGGAGACTGGAGTGGAAAAAGTACCATTTTCTCCTGTGATTTCAAGCTAAAGAGACAGGGAGGGCCAGAGCCTGATATCCTTAGTTAAGAAAGATAAAAAAATTTTAAACTCTCATCAAGATCTCACTGAATTTTAGCCCAGTAAAAAAACCAAACAAAACTGAAAATGGTAAAAACATAAAAGAAATTACCTTTGTATATGTTCATTATGATACAAAATATTTGCTGGTCATGAACATCTGTGGAAATTACACATTTGTGCTGCATTATCATCTAAATTACACTGTTAAACTACTCAATCCTCCTTATTCTGACACCAGCTAAGTGTTAAAAAACACACACACAAAGGAAGATGTTTGAACTGATGAGCACAGCAAAGGAAGTGCAGATAGGTATCAGACAAACCCTGTAAGTGACTTGAAATTGGAGGATGGAATAAGTGTAGTGCTAAAATGGTAAAGTCCCTCAGTCCCAGCATGTTCCCACTTCATTTGAAGGCAGAATGGCTGATATAAATCAAAGTGATTTAAATTACTGAATTTAAACAAGATTTAAATTATCAAGCAAGAAACCCTGATACGAATAAAACAGCTTGGGAGTGTGGTTGGATTTGTATTTATTTTTCTAAAAAAGGGTCAATTCTTAGGGATTGGTAACTATTAAAGTGTGTTACTTGACAACTCCATGTGTCCTTTGCATGAACACACAAACCACTCCACATTAACACAGCAAAATTAATTAATTTTGTAAAATACCTTCAGTGCTACTTAAGAATAAAAGTATCAGATTGGGTTTTTGCTGGATTTAAATATACTTAACATAAGATAGATATTTAATAAGATAGATACCTTGTCTTTCACCTTATGGGAAGCAGAAATCTCATCCAGCTGTCTTCACACTCAGCTTTCAGCCTTAAATAAACTAATTGAATCTAGTAAACTGATGAAGATACCATGTCAGTGTCAGCACAGAAGACTTCTATTGTCTTGTTTAGAATTTTAAAATCCCCTTGTTCCAGAATACTTCCAAAACCTCAACATTTGCTGGTTCAATTTCCTTCAAAATTTCAGTATAAATATGGTCCTCAGTTGCTTTTTCTTTTATGGTTGGATTATTTTAACAGGTGACAGCAACTTTAAGGATAAGCTATCCTATTTTCATATCTGATTTTTGTTTTTAAAATTAATTTTAACTTTGTTAATAGGACTCATAAATCTGAATTAACAACTAGGTAAAATTCATTGTTTCAGGTGAGGAGTGTGTGTGTGTGTGTGTTAAAAAAAGGAAAAAAAAAATCAAATCACACTCTAAATTTCCAGTCAGAGAAATGGAAATAAAGACCTATGACAAATGACTCACGAAAGAATAACTGCAACTGACATATGAAAAAAAAAAAAATCACCTTCATCCATCAGTTTAACCTGGTCAATTTTGAATTATCTTTTTGG
Source organism: Grantiella picta (assembly GCA_013397955.1). NCBI lineage: Eukaryota > Metazoa > Chordata > Aves > Passeriformes > Meliphagidae > Grantiella > Grantiella picta. Next base: position 246,572 of record VZRM01007187.1, on the reverse strand, counting down.
AACACAGACTGCAAGTAACCAGAGGACAATAGCATAAGGTTGGATGGGGCTTTGAGAAACTTGGTCTAGTGGAAATTTTCCCTGTCAATGGCAAGGGGGCTGGAAGTAAATGATCTTTAAGAACCCTTCCAACCCATTCTATGACTCTATAGCCACCTCAAAATCTGGGAGAGGAAGAGTTCTTTATGGACCTGAGAAAAAGGAATATTAGGATACGATATTCTAAATATCCAGATCTTGTTTCAAAATTTCTTATCTTGCTATTCTAATGCCATCTAAGTAGGTGAGTTACATGAAAATCCAGACAAAGTGTATGCCAGAGGTAGGATGTTGCTATCAGTGTTTCTTCACTGTGACAGGAACTATGCTATGGCAAATGTGAAAGAAACTCTTCAGACTGCTCTGTAGTGATCAACAGCTATGGCTCGATTTTAGGCTCCCTGTATCCTCCTTCAGCTTGCAAAGAGCACCATCACTCATGTTTGCAGGAAAAAAGGCAGCAGATTTTTCTTCTCCCCAGTCTAATCTGTTTTACTTAGCATGGAAGCAGTTCCTCAGAAAGACACCAAGAACTACTAGTTTTACCAGCATAACCCACCTTGGGCTTTTCTTCTGTCTTAGTGAGTTCTTCCCTTGCTGCCTCTGCCAATTTTCTGGGGCAGAAGCTGAACAACCAGGGCAGTCAGGAATAAATCCATGTAAAGGTGCCCAAAGCTACAGTGAATCTGTGAGCCTTTCTCACACATCAGTTCAAGAAATAGGAAAAACCAAGGCAGAAATACTATACTTGTTTTAAAGCTCTTGTCAGATCTCTCTCCCACTGCACAAAGTGAGTGAGAGAGACTGCACGAAGTGCATTGGAAGAAACCACTGCAGAAAAATATCACATGGAAAAAAAAAGAAAATCACATTATGAGAGGTGGATTATGAAAGGGACACACATTTTGTTGTATTTTTTTTTAAAGATTTGCTCCTCTACCACAAAACCATTCACCCAACAGCTGGGTTTTAGCCCCAGAGGCACAGTAGTGCTTTGGCCATTGCTGACCAGCACATCACACAACGAACAAGAGTGCACATCTCCTGCCTCCTAAGCCTCCTTGCAGCCCTGCACATCCTGGACAGTTAGCTATTTTTATGTCCAGGCTAGCATGTCAGCTCAAAGCTTATTACCAAGGGTTTCCCCCTGCACACAGGAGTAATGCCAAGGATTTCTAAAAACTTTTTTAATTGTGGCAATGGGCTCTGGATGCTGTCCAACTTACACCACCTTACACTTTGTGAGAGATTTAGGTAATTTATATGCTTCTTTTAACTTGTATTTTAAGAACAGACTTCATTTTAGCATTTATAATTGTTTAGCTTAATTCTTTAAAGCACCTAATGTACTTGCTCATATGAATGTATTAAACTAATAAGGGCTTTTAATATTAAATATGGGAGAAATCATCTTTTGATGCTCTTGTTTGTCCTCCAAAAGGAAAAAAAAAACAAACCTTGAAGTCACACAAACAAAGGGATCAACCTAGAGCTCAGCACATGCTGATCAGGGACCAGAGGATTCTGCCTCTCCACAATACCTTTCTCTAGCTTGACCAGCAAACTGAGGTGCTTGGATGGATCCAACAGGACCCCAAGCCAGCAGTAGGGCTTTATTCCTTTTTACCTCGTGCTGCAGGTAGCATAAAGGGGCAGATTAACGTCTTTTTCCCAGTGCTTCCTCATTTTCTGGACCAATGCAGACAGGTATAACTACTCCAAAAATATTGATCTAGCATCACCTTGAGAATAGGCACTGAAACAAAAATTAATTTTATTTTTGCCCATCAGGGTCTCTTGCTGTGTGGAATTAGCCCAAGTCCCTGGCTATTTGCTACTAAAATTCAAGATGCATACATTTTTTTGGCTGTCCTGAGGAAAACCTGCAGCCTTTGTTATTATATGGGTCAGAATATATTTCTCCTAACATCACACCAAATGAAAATAATTTCACATGTTACTGCTGGGAAAGATATTGCCACTTCTCAATTCCCACACATTCAGCTCAATGAGATGCCCAGATTACAATCCAGTTTTCATAAAAGCAATGGTCTACACCTGACAGAAGCTTCAGCCAGAAAGAATAAAGCCAACACTAAACATATTTTAAATATGGCCTAGTTACAAAACTTTGTCTCCTGTATGTGACTGAAACATTATTGAGATAAATCCATATGTGGTAATAAGGGGGTACTGAATTGAAGCAGCCCTATTGCAGAAACCCTGTTGCAGAAACAGAGGGAGTTTTGTTGTGAGTTTTTACCCATACACACTTCCCTTGGAGGATTTAAACTAACTTAGCAGTGCCATGATGAAAGGCCTTTGCAGAAAAATGATTTTGGAGGAAATGAAGACTTTTCCCAATCACATAATTTTTTTGAAGTGTCAGAGCCCTCCAATGATTCAAACTTCCACCTTACAAACGAAAATTAAAAGTATGGTCCCAGTTGTCAAAACACACATTTACCATAAATAAATCCATTACTCACTCAAGGTTCTCTCTATATGAATTATACTGTCTTACGGGCAAGTTCAGCATGAGGCTACTGAGCTGCAAAGGCTTAGCTGTATGGCTCTGTCCTGACACTTAAAAAACTAATACAACATCCTCTGCTACAAAGAGTAACATAGAGCAACAGGACATATTTATTATTACAGAGAACTTGTAAAAGTATCTTTTCTTAATAAAAACTGAACCATCAGTGGGCATGACCTATGCTGAACAAAACCAATCATACAGTGGCTGCACTTCAATATACACACATGTGAAATGTAGTACAGGTTTACTGGGAAGAATTAGAAATACAGTATTTATATGCTTTTACATCAGTTATACCAAATAACAGTCAAACACTAAGAATTCTGAAGATTTGTGTCTCTACCCCTTGAAGGACTGACACAAACCCTTGCCACTATTAAAAAGAAAGAAGGAGGGAAAAGAAGAAGGAGGAGGGAAAAGAAGAAGAAGGGGGAGGGAAAAGAAGAAGAAGAAGGGGGAGGGAAAAGAAGAAGAAGAAGGGGGAGGGAAAAGAAAGGAAAAGAAAAGGGGAAAACAAGGTCTGTTTTGCACTCATAAACCCTTTATCTTCTCCCTTTCACTCATGATCTCAGCCAACATACCTCAACAATCATTTTAATCTAGTACCTTCTAAACTTGCAAAAACATCTTGCACTTGACATGTGGCTCTTAAGGCCTGTATTAGTTTTTAATAGCTTATAATTTGTGGATCCTTAGCTTTCAGGGAGGGAGAGCTTTTTTTCTGGCAGAGATGCAGAGCACTTCCAGAAATTTCCTATACACAAATTGTTTTTCCTAATTGTGAGAAATGACAGGTCTGGTTTTCTAAATTCTAGAATTTAGAAATAAAACTTATATGTAGGAAGTACTGGAAAACAGGGCCAGGAAGTGCTGACAGAAAAAATGTTATTAATAAAATCACCCATATAAATGGCTCAAATGCAAACAATGAATTGGGGATTTCTGGAGTATCTTTTTTTCCCCACGCAGTTTGCCAAAACTCAGTTTATTACGAGAGTTAGGGTAATTCTTTATGCAAGTATTGGGTTCTGCCTAACTGCAGTAACTTTACAAGATATACCCCCAAATTTGTTCTAAATATTACCAGAATGATTCCACTTCCGTCCCCATGGACATCTTTCACTTTGTCTCTTTTCTTACATTTTCTGTGTCTCAAAGGTGAACTAAATTGAAGTTATATGGCACCTTTAATATCTCATTATACAAATGATCCCTTCACAACATAACAAAGAGTGAGAGATTGACCTACACTGATATTTACAGAAAAACAAAAGCAACAGAAGCAACACAAAAGCACAGCTGTTAATAATGAGAGAGGAAAATAAGCACATTATTACTTTATATTACCAAAATCCGTGAGACCTTCCATCCAGTTCTATAGTCCCAGGGGAAAGGAAAGAGTCTCCCCAACGGTGCAGCCTGTGCACAAGGTGTGAAACTGTCTGGACTTTCCCATGCTCTCCTAACAATAAGTTTCCAAATAATTCTTTGTCTTTACCTCAAGGCCAAAGTTGAATTATCCAAACTGAGCTCAGATACTTCTTGGGCAGATAAAACATTGTGCTGAAAATACATAGCCAGCTATATGTGTCCTTCTGCCACCCTCCAGAGCAAAGAGGGCAACTCTGTGACACAAAGAGCCTAAATGAAACGTCAGTGTTTTGAATGATTACTAATTGAGGAATGCTGACATCTCAGAATTACGACTCAAACATGAAATATGGCAGCTAAAACTTAGTTCTGTCAACTCCCCAAACAATCTAAGTCTGCAAAAGGCAGACTTTTGGATCATACAAATCCTATTACAAAACACTGTAAAGAGTTCTTAAGACCTTCTTATGGAACAACGCAGTTCTTTTGCCTGAGACAGTAATGGCCCACAAAGGTCTGATGAAACACAGCACTTTCCCAGCACTAGTTTTCAAGCTGTTTAAAGGTATGCAAATCACCCCAGATATCTGAAGCATCAACTTCACACACTAAGGCATGGGTAGGACTGCTTGGACAACAAGAAGATGTAACTGTGGCTTATTGAACTGTAAGTCTTCTAAAAATCCTGGCCGTTTGGTGTTGCATTTTGACCTCAGGGACAGAAGCTTATGCCCTCCCGTCCCAAAATGTGAGACAAGGGAAAGAACATCTCCCATAGCTGTTGAGTGTGCCTGCAGTGCACTGTTCAGCATTTCTCTCTGTATCCATCACAAAACAGAGACACAGCCAGCCACTAAAACACTGTGCCTAAACCACCTAAAATGCTTTCCACTTATCCCACTGGTTTGAGAAATACACGTTGCCTTCTACCTGCCACAGCAATCCCTTTTTAAAATTGATTTGTATTAGCAGCGAACATAAGCACAGAGGAGGGGAAAAAAGCATTGAAATGTAGCTTGTTTTAGCAAAACAAAGCTAATTCATCAGGGGGGAAAAAACCCCACACCACTTGGTTAACCAACTTTAGAAATGTGTAAGTAAGTAGGATTCGGACATAAAGGATTTAAAATACACACATGTCCATTACTAATCTGTCAGAAGTTACCTGGGCAATGGTTTTCACATGAACTGCTGGTGACTTCCAAGGAATATGCAACAGGTAACTAAGAAAAGCGAATCTGCTGTCCAGAGGCTTACGTTTGCTGAATGATTGCCATATATATTATCATCTGCGTCACTGGAAAGCGTTTAGAATTCCTAAAATGTGAACAAAACCAAGGTCCCCACCCAGCTTAACAGCAGTACGGAAAATCAGCTAGTATAACACACTCTAATGCTCTGATGGACACAAGACCTGGAAAAAGCAAGAAAACCAAAGTGACTCATTTGCCTGTGATTTGCAGCTGACCATGAGCATGGCACAGTCAAGTGCTCCAGCACCAAGCTCTGGCTACTCAAGACGGCCAAAGCTGAGTTCATTACAATTCCCTGTGCTCTCACTGACTTTGTGAAGGCCAAGTATATGTGCAGAGGCAGAATTCTACTCTCCAGCCTGGTTCAACAAGTCCAACACCCCGCTATGTATTCCTGCCCTTCCATTACAGCTGATGGCTTCTTCACTCTGCCTACCCCACACTGGGTTCCATCCACCTCCTCTCCCACACTTTCTTCCTGTCCTACCATCTGCTTCCTCAGATCTCTGCATTTCTATGTACCACCTTGTTTCTCCTTCCAAACCGCAAAACCAGCCAACCAAAAAACATCCAAGAATAAAAAAAAAACCCCAAAAAAACACAACAAAAAAAAACAACACAACATCACAAAATCCCAAACCAATCAAACCAAGGGCAAAAGGCAAGAAAAATATCCTATAAAGTGAATTCTTGCAAAAAAAAATTTGTCAATGTGTGTTATAAAATTAATAAAACATGGATTTTGTCCAATTTTAAAAAATATGCCTGATATCACATTAATAGAAGTTTAATACAACTGTAGGCCTTTAGTTTCTTCCCTTTACAACAGGAAAGACATTTCATACTCAGCTTAAATACTGAATCTTGAATCATGTAAGAACTGTAAATTTGTAAACAAAAAGCATCTCTGAATATTATGAAATATTTTATAAGTCTCTTTGTGCTACATTCTTTACAGAGCCGTAGGTATATGACTCCATCATCGTTTTTCACTTGCTGGCCTCAGTTACCTTTCTACTTTACAAGTGTCTAAGTTTACAGATGAAAAGCTTAGAAAAGCTTCTCTTACCTTAAGAAAAAAAGGCATATTGTAAAAGCAGAGGAAAAAATACAAGGTCAAAGTTTGTTACATATTCTACTGTTGTTTGAGACAAGCAGTACAATTGGCTCCTGCCATTAAATTTAGGGACAAGCTGGCCAGTGCAAACCTGCTCCCATAAACCCTTTTTTTGACTTTATGACATATCTTCACCATGTATTCACAACCTGCAAGATATAAGTCACAGATTTGGGAAGCAAATAATTTTCAAACCAGAAACAATGTCTTCTCCACTAATAACCAGCAGTGAAACTTGACACATGGAAGGCACTGCACTAGAAATACCAATACTGCTAATACTCTCATCTACCTATTGTGCTAACAGGTTGGATTCTAACAAGTGAGCTAATTCTGAAAGAAAACATCTGAGAAAGGAGGAAAAACAAATAAACAAAAAAAATCCCAAACAAAAAAACTCCACTGAACTTCTCTATCACTAACTCACACAATTATTAGCATATTGCCCAGACTTGGATTCAGAAAAAGGAAAATAAAACTACACGTGAGTGTCTGTCTTGGACACAGCCCCTTGTTTCAGTGTTACCTCGAGTCCCATATGCAAGTCAAGACATCACAATGGTGATAACTTTTCACGTGGGCCTTTCATAATTATTTAACCTAGTTACTGGTCTACATTAAATTAAAATGAGCATAAACACACAGCAGCCTAAAAAAAAATGCAGTCACCATATTGCAAAGATCAAACAAAACTATGTTTTCTCAAGAGACCAAGTTTATCAATTTGCAGAAGGAAATTAGCAAAAAAAAAAAAAAAAAGAAGAACACAAGCCCCCCCCACTTTTTTTTCCCCTCGGAGGAAGGACAGTTATTACATATCTGATACAAGTCCTGGTGATGTCTTCTTTGGACTAGATTGGGGTGAAAAGATATTCTCCTCATCACTGTTTACATTTTGGATTGTCACCTCACCCTTAGAAGTAACTACAGCAGTATTCCCAAAGACACTTCCAATAATGCTCTGCCTGATGTTCTACAAACTGCATAAGTATTTCACTCCCAAAATAACTCCAGCAATGTACCACAACTACCAGGCTTTCAACTGACAGGCTGGAAAAGATCCTTAAGGTCATCAAGTCCAACAATTAAGTCAGCATTGCCAAGCCCATCACTAAGCCATGTCCTTAAGTGCCACATCTACATTTCTTAAATATCTCAAGGGACGTGTACTCCAACACTTCTCTGGGCAGTGTGAGCCAATGCCTGACAACCCTTTCAGGAAAGAAGCTTTTTCTAATATCTAGAACTGGTTTGTCCCTGGAAATGGATAGCTCTGTCTTCATGTGTGAATCCTGTGAGTAAAACTGTTGTCTTTGCAGAGCTGTAAAGGACAGCAGATGCATAATTACAGCAGATATTTTGAATTGTTGATCAACTTGATTACAGGAGCTACTGAAATTTAAAGCAAACTACGTGGGACCTTCTGCTTCCCCTTCCCTCTAGTCCCTCTTCCCCAGTACCACACCACGTACCTTCACCTTCCACCAAGAAATAAAAACTGTTTTCCTCCAACACTAGTACCACAGGCAGACTGTAGGTGTAGAACTGTAACCCTTGAGAGCACCCTATTTCATGGCAGCAAAACGTTAACTTGTTTCAGCTGCTTAATCTAATTAACCCCAAGGCATTACCACGTGAAGACAACATTAAGTGAAAAAGAGTACAGTCCATGCCCAACTTCCCAGAACACCTCTGGCTGTAAGTAAACAGACACTTTATCACAGTGATAGGTGAAACTTTCAATGCTACTTGTCAAAGTAAATTTTGGTTTTTCTGTTCTACGTTCATAATTCTTCATCATCCCTACCCACTGCTGACATTTTCCACAACAAAAATGTTACTGAGAGGGACAGTCAACCTTCCTGTGACCATAAAGTGGTTTTGGTTTGTTTTGTTGTAAATGAAATGGAAGAGAGTAAATAAATGGGGCTTTTTTTGTTGTTTTGCATGATGTAGAGCACATACTAAAATGAGTTAGAAAAAATAAGTTCCAGCAAAATGCCATGAGGTGAAAAAAATGTAAAGCCAAATTGTCTCAAGTAAATTTTCAAAACTGCAGCAATCCAGCCTTTAATCTTTCAGTGTACCAACTACCAGGCACAAATTAGGGGAAAGAAAAAATGAAAAAAAAAAAAAAAAGAGATAGTACTGCAACCTCAGCATGGTATCTCCACTTTTATTGGAATGCAAAGACTGCAAGCTCAGCCCAGAAATGTGCAATAATAGAAGGATCTACAGATTCTTTTGAACCACTGCATCATATCCAGCCATGGATTACATGCCAGACCACTTCAGCTAGTTTGGATCTCAAACAATTAGAGAAGTCTACAGTCTTCTCCATGAGTCCACTAAAGCCTTCAAAGCTACATTACCTGCTTTGATGACAACTAAAAATATGTATTATGAATAGCAACACTACTTGCCAAAAACATCATTAAAAATTGGTTATTTAATGTCAAAGCAGTTTTCCCTCTGCTGCCTCAGTTATGCATGGGAATGCAATCCAAAGAAATCAGAACAACAGCCACCAGCTCTGTAGACAAAAAGGAACAGAAGCACAGATCACAGCTGAAATTGAACAATCTCTTTAGCAGTCCAAAGGCAACTAGTGCCAGCTAAGACAGTCGGATTTAAAGTCATTTCTGCAGATACTAGGGAGTTTGAAATAAGGTATTCTGCATTAACAGAAGGGCTAGAGAACGCAACAGTTTCTTTTTTGGCAAAGTGCTGGTCTATCCTCCTTAATGTAAGGAATTATCTTAAATGATTAAAAAACTCCCATACTTTCCAGAACTCTTCTAGGATCTCACTTGCCACAGCCACCTCCCTTCCTCCTTTAGATGAAACACAGTGCAGAAGTGCCAAAACATCACAGAAGATTAGATACGAGCCCAAGGAAAGAGAAAGAGGATGAAAATAATAAAAACGGGTGCATATCAGTGATTTTTAAACTTGTTGGACTGTTACATTCCCTTTCACCATCAAAACTGATCATAAATCCTTTCACTTTGCCTTGGAGTGTGGTTTAAAAACCAGCGTGAGTACAGGTACTGGTTTATACAGACATACAGATGTAGGCATATTGGCTTCTTGTTGTGATACTGCCCGGGATCAGAGTAAGGTTAAAAACCAGTTCTCTTCTCTTTTCCAAGGTACACAATATCGAAGGACTTTCTGAATTGGCCAGAGATTTTCACATGCATCATGAAGATGATGCAGAAAAGCTACACCTTCACTACAGTGCTGAACAGTTGTTCCTCTGGATCTGAAGAGCAGAGGAAAATGAAGTTGAATTGTTCTATTAAACCTGAAGTGATCCTATATGGCACATGGGAAAAGTAATGCAGGGAGGAGACTGAAGGGTGACAAAGGGAGGAGGGGAAGAGGCACAGCCCCACCTTCCATCAGTGAATGCTCAACTCCACCAAGCTACAGTCGATGAGAGCTGAGAACCTACAGGACAGAGCTGACAGCAAGCAAACAGCAACAGATCATCTGTGTTACCAACAGCACTGCAGCATTAGCTTTAGCACTTTCACAAACTTATAGAAAATGCAAAGTTCTTATGGGTGGACACACTTCTCTCAGGTCAACTGCAGATTGAAGTATTCTTATCTTCTCACAAATTTTAACAGTGTGTGGTGGCAAACAAAATCAATCTGAAAGAGGGAAGTCTTGAAAGCAGGCAGCTCAACCCCTCCTTCCTGTAAGCACAGAATTTCAGCATCTGCAATCTTATTAACTACTGCAAGTTTAAAAAGATGTTTTCTCTTTAGCCCCATGAAGCTGAGTTTCAAGTATTCAGAAAACAAACAGGAGCAGTTTGTAGTGACTTTTGAGCTACAAACATTGTGAAACTTAAATGTGTGAGGGGGAAGCAAAAGAGCAATCAAAGTTATATGATTTTGTGATTCTCCAGCTTAGACAAACTAGGAGAATAAATATTTCAAATTGTTAAGGCTCCCAAATTCCCACTGAATGTACAAGCACACTGCTTATTTGAATAGCCTGTGAGATCCCAGACTGGAAAACTGATTACAGGTTTGTAACTTTAGTCAGAGATTGTACCTCACATTTCAATTCACAAAACAACACAGTTGAATGATTCCAGTCAGCAGTTACTGGCTGTCAGGCCTGTCCTTAAACCTCTGCTAATCCAAGCACATCTGTCACATTAATTATACATATTGGAGTAATATGCAACCAAATGTCATATACATGCAAGTATTTAAATAAAAATGAACCCTGACTCCTTTGCTACATAGAGCCTTTGCTGCTTCGGTGTCTGTGCTCAAGAACAGAATTGTGCACTGACACCAGGTGTAACTCAGCTGAGGTTCAATGTATGCTACCAGGAGAGCATGTTTGAACTAATAGCTCCCAGATGTTTATCCTGGGATAAGGGTGAAGTTTCACAAGAGGATTAAGGTGTTGTAAGACTGTGCGGGAGGGACAGTCAAACACACAATGGATCTGATCCAGCTAAAAACTAACCCAGAAGAAAAGGAAGAAATGTGTCTGCCCTCCCTACCTGCTCGGTGAACCCAGTGGCTGTGGAGCTACACGGGCAAGTGGCACGCTGAGCAGAGGCTGCAAACACAGCCCCTGACAAGAGCAGGAAAGAGGAGACTTCCTCAGTGGTGGCAGCTCAGGTTACACCAGCTGAAGCCACTTGTGAAGCCTTAAGCTTTAGGTCAAGTTACTGTAAACTGAGGTTAATCTAAATGCACCCAGTTGTCCTAACACAATCACATGTTAATATTTTTTGCTCTGCATTAGCAGAATGAGTTTTTGATGTGTTCCAGACAACGCTGTTCTTCCTGAACTTCACAATGCCTAGAATTTCACTGCAGGACTTTTAACACGTTCTGTTTGGTCAATCTGAAGCTGAGATTTCACTACGACTGGCTACCCCATGTCAAAATACAACTTGCCCTGCTCCAGCTGTGCCTTGCAATAACCCAACCCACTGTCTTTGAAAGGGACACACTTTCCATCAGAGCATATAAAGGTCATCAGAGGCTAGCAGTGCTTGAAGTGAAGAGTCTCTTCATTCCTTTTAGTTTGCTAAACTGAAACCTATTGTGCTGACTAGCTGCAAAAGGAGGTCAGCACAAAAAGTCCTTGTCCTAAAGGACAGTAATCACACAGGAGCATCAAGTACGAGTTGGTATGAAAAGGAGAAGAAAAATGGGAGAGGCTGTGGAGTAAGAAAGACATGGAGATCCACCCTTATAGGAAAAGGAAAATAAAAAGGGTTACACAATGACTCCTTCTATGATGCATATGAAAGAGAAGGAGCATTGCTGGCCTGGGATTTAATTCTGGTACCATCCCAGTTGTGTATTTACTACTGACTTTACCCCAGTGTGAGCAAGATCAGACAGAGCTTATTAACTGAAGAGATGTTTAATCCTACTTAGTCATCCGGCATGAGTAAGGGCTACAGTATTTGACCTCTTGTGGAAAATAAAACAAAACATCTAAAAAATTATCTTTTTTTTCATCTTTGCAATGCCAGAGAAATAGACTTTTCCTATAGTGTAACTGATGAACTCTTAAGCACCTGTAAAGTAAGTTGAATAGCAATATTACACCAGAAAGAACACAAGAAATGTGCACAAGTTTATGAACATACACACAAGTACATATTAAATACAGCAGGTCTAAGCTTTAACAAACTCCTCACAAGCCTGACAACATTCTTCAGCGCTCAATTTCATTACTGGCATCACACATGAATCACTAAGACTAATGAAGATGTTCCACTTTTCATTCTGGATACCTTTTTCAACAAAAAGAAGAGACTGAGGGAGAGGGAGGAACTACTTTCCTGTGGTGGAATATCTACCAACAAGGAAGACGTATAACCAGGTCTCTATAGTTCTGGACACGTCATTCTCTCCCTACCGAGAGAGAGCTGAAAGGAGTGGCCTGCCCATCTTCCTTCTCTCAGCTAGAAGGGCAGTGTGATCATTAACTTCTGGAAGGCAGAGCCTTTGCCCAAAATGGGAAAAGAGCAGGATTGGAAAATACCGTGTATTTCCAGCCATGTTTTCTCTGAATTTAAACTAATTCTGAATTGGCATAGTATGCTTTGGCAGGGGAACAGAAAAGATGATCTAATAGGTCATTTGACTTCTGTCTCTAATTTCTCTGATCTAAATAACATTTTAGGTTTACAGTGTTTAAAACACAATTTCCTAAGGACTGGGTTTAGTGTTAGAAATGGTCAGTAAGACAGTAGCTTTCAAACCCATAATAATGCTAAATTTAAAAAAAAAAGTCTTAAAGAGTCTTAAAACAAGGTAGCTCCAGCCTCTTTACACTTCACAAGAGAGTTCAGATGCAAATAAATGTGCACTAGAAGGCCAATGTCATAACTACATGTCACTGGACAAAAAATCCAGTTTGCAGTGACTTTTGAGCTACAAACATTGTGAAACTAAAACGTGTGAGGGGGAAGCACACTTGTGCGCATTTCTTGTGTTCTTTCTTGTGTAAGAACAACAGTCACAGGCGTAAGAAACAGAGGTGGAGTAACTTGCAGTATTTATTATATATTTGGCTATTACATACTAAATATGCATTATTTATTCTATATATAATGTATGTGTATACACACACACACAACCTCTGAACCCTACACAATAACATGGATGCAGAGCCAAGAAGACTCCTGCACTAAAAGAAGGAAACAAGAAAGCAGATTAACTCACAAAGAACCAAAGAACTGATATAATGGGTTGATATTTCCTGGAACCAATCCAAAGATGAGCAGCAGAGTTTTGGATGAATTGCAGATTTTTCCAATACTTCCTTTGAATTCCAGCCTGGTACAGCATTTTAATACTCAAAACCACAGAAAACAACTTTGGTTTTTTCCAGGTTGTACTGGGCTGAGGGGGAAAGGTCCCCACAGACATTTATAAACTATTTTTATTTCTGCGCACATCCCAGTCAATGCCTGTGTGGGAGCAAACTGTCTTCCTCAAGTAAAAGAAGTTGAAATAGTAATAAGTTCAGGTATTTCAAAATTTAGCAAGTGAAAGCTTTGTCTACAACAAGGCACAAATTCAGGGTAGATCAGCAACTCATGAAATACAGCCAAGTCTATGCTCCTACACCCTATTTTGACAAAAGGCTCCCATTGATAAGTTCTTCTCAGTTGACACAGAGTCCTAAACAGTGGAAATTGCACAGTCTTCCATGAACTCTGGGAGGGAGGGTGCAAACTGTGGGGGTGGCAACAAGAACCATTGTACAAACTGGATTGCTTGTACTCCATCCAGTGAAGAAAATCAGAGTGCCTGTTTTTAAATAATCATCTTCTAAAGATTTTTTTTTTTTTTTAACCTAGCTTGCTGAAGGGCACTCAGCATGTGTCAGTAGCAGGTTCTGGGAGGGTTTATTGGGTGACTGGCTGCCCGGATCCAGCACATCTCCCCTGCCTTCTCAGCATTACCCAGTTTGGAGGACACACACACACAGAGAATACTTTCCTTTCCTTTAATTTTCCTTGATTTAAAAAAAAAAAAAAAATAGAAAAAGTATTTCTTGCTGTCCTCATTGCCTTTGTTGTCATTTAATCTTTACAGCTTCATTTCCAAGTCATGTGCTTGAATAATGCGAGGGAAGAATTTAATAATGCTTTTTGTGTGAAGAGTAAAGCAGTAGCAGATCTATGACTGTTTCACTGTAAACCTCTCCACTGGAGTTTACCAGAGAATAAAGAAAGGGAAAAAGCCCCTAGATGTAGGGGTTAACTTTTTTCTCATGTGACCAAAAAAAAAGAGAGGAAAAGAAAAATTTAAACTAAGTTGAACTGTTTTGCTAAATAAAATTTATGACGCACATAAACAGTTAAACTTACCACACTGTTATGATTGCTAGAAATCAAGAAGTTTTGGGGTTTGCATTTGGTTTTGCTGCAAAATCATAGATGTCTCAGAGAAAATGCTTTTCAACTGCTTTAAAAAGAGTAATTTCTTGGGTTTTAAGTACTGCTTTCATGTTCCCATGGATGTTCCCTAATGTTCTTAGACATTAGTCAAAAATCATAATTAACACTTTACAAGTAAAACAAAAGAGATTATGTTTCTAAATTTTTGGCAACATTTGTGTATTTTCTTTTAAAAAAAAGACGGAAATGGATCTTTTTTGTAACAAGGCAGTAGGACTTATCTTTTTAAAAGCACAGTGTACATTGAGTATATTTAATTAACATGAAGATCATAGCACAGGAATTGAGTTATGATGAATTTCACAACAAAGTACCCCTTAAGTAAGCTACTCTTAGCTCTTCAAATGTCCCGACCTGAAAGAATCTAGTAAAAGTGAAAGCAGAAACTGCATTTCCTCGTTTTGTTACTTTGTTTCTACAACTTTCACATTATAGCTTGGCTTTGTGCGTCTGTCCCACATCTTCAAGGGAAGGCCAACAAATGACCTGCTTATTCAAAATCCTGGCTTTAATGCTCCAGAGCCGGAGTTTGGGAATAAGCGGAAAGGACAACTAGCCAGGGTCCGAAAGCAGCGGAACTGCTCTGGAGCTGGACGGGGACACACCGCATCACAACGCTGCCCTGGAAGAGAGGTCATTCTGAGAATGTCCCCTGAGCCTATAGCCCCCTTCCTGTACCTGGTGGGAACGAGAGGAGATGTGCAAAGGGATTTGAGGACAGTTGGGCTGACGAAAACATAGTCCCTCCGCGTGGGGTTTAGGGAGTGACTCTGTGGCTGCCCCAGGAATAGGTGTAAGCCGAGGCAAAGAACTGCGGTGCGCGGTGTATTTTAAAGCCTCAGCCCTGCGGAAAGGCGCCAGAAGGAAGAGGAACACGGTTATGCCTCGCTGGTAATATCAGGAAAGCAACAAGATGTCAGTGAGGTCGCTCTGCTTCCTGTTTGCGAGGCGCACACGCACACATTCCGCCACCCCCGCCGCTTTGTGCGGCTCCTGCCCGCGCCCCCCGGCCGCGCTCCCCGCCTCCCGGCTGGCCTCCCCGGGAGATGCGCCGGGCTGCCGGGGGCTCCGCTCCCGAGGAGGCCAGGAGGCGGGGGCAGCGCTCGGCGCCGAGCTTTTGTTTGCCGCCGGCGAAGCGATCCCCGCCTCCAGCCACCCCCTCCCGGGGAAGCGGGGCTGGGGGCAGGCAAAGCGCCCGGCAGGACAGCGGGAAGGGTGCTGCCCGCCGGGCTGCGC
>VZRM01007187.1:207865-227713 GCA_013397955.1 Grantiella picta | reverse complement strand
GGTGCTGCCGGGCCGAGCTGCCGGGCTGTGCTGCCGGGCTGTGCTGCCGGGCGGTGCTGCCGGGCGGTGCTGCCGGGCTGCCGTAGCCCGCGTGTGCCCGAGCGGCGTGTGCCGCCTTTCCCTTCTGTGTCAACTGTTGCATAATGAATGGAGCGGAGCGCGGAGCCCTGCGCCTCCCCGGCACGGGGCTGAACTTTCTATTTTAAACAACAGAAGAAACATGACACGTTGGGCAGGAACATTTTTCCGAGCGAACGGTGGCTGCCTCCA
Organism: Grantiella picta; assembly: GCA_013397955.1. Taxonomy (NCBI): domain Eukaryota; kingdom Metazoa; phylum Chordata; class Aves; order Passeriformes; family Meliphagidae; genus Grantiella; species Grantiella picta. Next base: position 227,443 of record VZRM01007187.1, on the reverse strand, counting down.
TATAGAGCGCGGGTGATTAATGGATCAAGAATAACATCCCGGGAATCTAGTTTTAAACCGTTTTGCAGACAAAGCTATTGCACCCACAATTGTCATTGATTGTTATTTTCTACCTAGCACTATGAGAAATGCACTTCCAATTTTTTTTTAATGCACCTATATAAACCAGAACCTATATATCTCCGAGAGACACCCAGACATGCAGCTGGATAGAAAGAAAATTGGGAACTCATGCATTAGTCATGAGATCTGATTTAAACAATCTTCATTTTTGCCATTGCAGATTAGCATAGGACGCTATTTCTAAGACACAGTGGTAAAGAGCTGTCTTTGTCTTCTTTAAGAGCTCAGCAGTATGAAATTTGGGCTTGATTTCATGACTACTGCCACAATTACGTTGAGATGGAACATAATAATGGACAAGTAAAAATAGCAATTAGTACCTTCCCTAAATTGGGATTAACAAACACGTCTTCCCCCCCAGAAAAAACTTTTCTGTAGTATCAATTCGAGAACCGCAGTGAAGATCTTCATGATCACCGGTTACTACTTTATCACGGAAGAAGCAGGGGGAAATTACAGCTCTGCTCTGAAGCAGTGTGTGAGCGCGGAGAAACCACAAATCCTGCATCAATTACAGAGAATCGTGCCTCTCTTAATTTGGAGCCGGGAGATGAGTTGCCAGCTCTTCAGTAACTATTGAATTGAATAATTAAGATTCAATGCTAGAACAGAGACAGCAGGGAAAAAAAGGGGGGAGGAGGGGCTTGAGGTTTTGTTCTTTAAAAAAAATTATTATTATTGATTGAATTATTTTTAATTGAAATGGAAAATGTCGTCAGGGCAGGGAGGGAGAGGGCTGTGAAGTGGGTTTAGCTTGGAGCGAGCACCTTTTGGATTCCTCCGCAGTGCCCTCTGCAGCCCGCAGCTCGTGTGCTGCAGCCTGGCTCCGCGGGCTGCGCTGCACTTGAGTCCAAATAAAGAAGTGTTTCTTATACCCACAGAGTCAGAAATACATGTAAAAGCAGTGGTTTTCTTACAGACCGCTTTTCGTTGTGTTTTACAGAAGTTTTCTTCTTTTCCTGCGACTACAATTAAGAACATTTTTCAGTCTCTATCAAGTCATACAAACACACCTTAACTTCCAGTATATCACTTTGGCAGCTGGCAACGTGGTAATTTTTAAGTGTATGCCTAATTAATTTATGTAATTTAAATTATGTAATTTCAAAGTGTATTGCTATAGAATTTAATTCCAGCCTATTAAAAATGTAGGAATTTTTCATCTCTCAGTTAGGTGCCTTGGTTCTGCCAGGCTGCACAACCCAGAGGTGACGATACGAGTAAAAAAGTTTTGGAGTAGCCAATGCTTAGTGTTAGAAGTTTTGCAAACAAATCAATCACCAGTTTTGTGGCAATAAAATCTCAACCAACCAAAGAAAGGAAGAAAGAAACAAAACACAAAAAAACCCCAAAACAAAACAAAAACCACCAAAAAACCCAACAACAACAACAACAAAAAACCCTACAAAACCCCTCCATGTGAATTCATTCAAAAACCCATTTGATATTGATTCAAAGATATTTTTTCATTAGCCGAGGTTAAAAGGAAGCTGAGCAAATATATATTTCCCCACTCATTTTAACAGCACACTGGTGATTCTTGCTTTATTCTACCATACGACCTTTTATAAGACGAGGTACTCCCTCCTATATCTAAAAACAACCGATAGAATCAGCATTTCATAAAAAATGGCAGTTGTGCTCTGTTATTTTACAGCTGTTATCCAGCACCTAAGAGCTAACTAAAAATTTTCTTCTGACAGGAGGTTTTTCTTTTAAAGTCAAGTATTGAGTGGCAATTGTAAAATAGCATAACAGAGATAAGATTTCACAGTTCATTTTTGCATAATTTATTTTAAGGACACTTACATAAACAATTACCAGCTTCTGAAAACCTAAAGTAAAATGAGCTATTTAGTGAACAATTTAGTTCCATTTTTGTGAAGGACAACACTTCTGCTAAGCCTCTGAGTCTGAATAAATAAAAACAGGAAACAAATCTCTCATATTATAGCCTGGGCAATGCAAGAAATAGAGAGATCTCAATTTCATTCTAACTACTGATTATTGTCTTTAAAGCAGATGTTCTTCACAACCTTGACCAAACAACTCTGTTCTGTATTCAGACACAAGCACAGACTCAATTGCAATTGTGTGTGCACTTACCTTTATGACCATGGACTTCTAAGTCATAAATAAATGTTGCTATAGAACCATATATATATAAGTTCTACAGCATGGACCAAACACCTCTTCTGTAGGAATTCACTTTGCATGCACAAATGTGTATATTTGCTCTATAACCTTTCTATTTTTTTCCCCTGTCTGCACATCAGCTTTGGAATACTATCTGCACAACTGGAATTTGAAAAGAATGAAATCTATCAGAATACTAAATTATGTAATATGAACTTGCTGATGGCAGCAGATGAACACTAATGCCTACTGATATCAGCCGACAGGACACTAATTACCAGTTACAGGAGATGATTGCTTGGTGAAGGTTCTATTCAGTGAGTTACGATTTTGAAAAATTATAAAGCATGGGCCTGATCTGTGAAAAGATATGCAGTATGAAAATACAGCATACGTTCTCAAGATGATTATCATGACAGAGATCTGTCTAATTAGGAAGAACCTATTTTAATGCTAAGATATGAAAGAGCCCAGCTGGGAGAGGAATTTAGAGGAAGACACAGAAACATGACTGTTAAGCTGACAGCAAGTGCAGCCTAAGCATGTTCCAATGACAGCTTCTAAAAAAAATTCATCTCAGCATTTAATCAATAGTGATTTCAGAACAAGTACAGCCTTACAGATAATCTAGCTAGTCATATTAGTGGGAGGGGCTCCGTAAATAATACAGAAAATACACCTTTGCAGAGCAACATACCACTCTCCTTTGGTCAGCTGAGCTAGAGGGTTATCCAGTAGATGGGCAACATGAAAAATACCACAGTGAGGACACATGGGAATCTGACTCTGTTAGAAACCACAATTTAGTTCCTGGCATTGCCAGTCAGGTTGCAAAATCCAGTCATTGTGACAGCAAGTTTCAAACTTTGGGCAAGAGGTTAACCTTCAGAGTGGCCACCTGGGCAGAAACCTTTCTGAAAGCTCCTACTATGATTAAATGGTTTATGTCTAAATCAGTGGATGACAAGGTGAAAGAGGTGTCTGCTGGAAGGCCAGCCTCGAGGCAACCACACAATGTAATCACTGAATAACTTTGAACTTCTTGGGTCTGGAAGGAGCAGCCTTCTTACACATTGAAAAGGGTTTCAGAGGATTTCTGCTGAAGGTTCTCTTGGACACAGTGTTACCTAACTGAGCAAAGTAGATGTGCTTCTGTTACAACCACAAACTACTAAAGTGCATGCTGCCTAATATATCCGCAGTCAAAAAAAGAATAATAATAATGTCATTTGGAGAGTAGTTAAAACAAAAGCATATATTGAGGGTTGACTGAAAACTAAAAACCCCACAGCCCCCATGAATGAATGTATCTGTGAAATCCAGCTACAGCATGGCAAAAGTTCTCATGACAGCTGGGGTGACCACAAGCTATGGCTGTCAGAACAACCAGAGCTGCAGGAATTCTTCAAGGGATGAACTGAGTCTGGAGCAAAATAGTTAAGGAAAAAATCATCAAGGCTGCAGAGGAACATAAGAACAAAACAATAAAGGGAGGAAGGGGAAGCAACAAAGAAAGCCAGAAGCAAGTTCAAATTGCAAAAGGCAGAGATTTAAGGCATTGCAGGAAGTGGAGTGATCACTATGTGTAAATACAAACAAGATCAAAACACCCTCAAAGCACATTTTCCAGCTGGTACATGTCGAGTTGTAGAACATGGGGAACCCAAATCAGAATTTTTACAAAATCTTTCCACTTTTGACCAACACTGAAAGCACCAGTTCAGCAGGTATCAGAATAGGACAGACACATGGATTGAGATACACACATACCTAAGCACTCTGCTGAACCAGGGCTGGAAAAATGTGGGGAAGGAATGCAAAATGTGGCTTGTTCTCTCCTGTTCTGATCACAGGTACGCCACAATAACAATACAAAAAAGAAAAGTAAAAGCCATGAATGGGCATTGTTACCCATGCACTATTCTGTCAGATTAGTGATATTGCAATACATCTTAGTTTAGGATGAATTCAGATAATTAATCCCGATATGCCACAGTATATCCTTCTGTTAATTTGAATGTCTAGTTTTGGTGCTAACAGCTGTAGGAAATATCCATGGAGAGCCAGCAGAGAGCTTGAAGGGGGAAAGGAAAATCATCAGTAAGGCACAGGTCCCATCTCAGCCTTTGATCTGTCACACTGATCTCCAGAGAATAACTGGGGAGGCAGTGGAGTGGAGAGGATACCACGAGGAGAAAGGACACTAGGAAAAATCCCAGAGAGATGATTCTGGAGATTCCTAGAAGCTTTCACTAGAAATATGCATGAAGGAACTAAAATTTCTCATCATTCTTAAACTGAGTAGCCCACTGATTCTCAGTAATGACTCTCCTGTTTCAACTTAGCCTAAATTCATAGGGCAACAAGTAAAAAATCCCCTATCACTGAAATCAAATGCCCAGCTTTGGTGATGAGCAATCGGTCAGGGGATTTTTTTTTTCCTCCTAGGCAATTCCTGTTTAGATGTCAGCCATTTATAAGAATTTCAGTGTGAACTTGATCACTTTGAATTTTTTGAGCCAGAAGAATGACTGAAGCTACCAAAAACTATCATTTATTCTCCTTCATATGGAAAACTGAAAATTGTTCTGCAATCCTTGGCATAAACAATCAAGTTCAATATTATAATAGGAACATTTTTATAAGTTCTTAAATTACGGGGAAACAGAAATAAAGGGTAATTTTCCACAGTGGTAATTTTTTGTAAGTTCAAAAAATTCAAAAAGGGGTAATGGTTTTGTACCATTATCCCTTCCAGTTCTTCAGGAAAAAGAAATACAGTATTTTGTTCCCTGGGCCAATGTGCTGACTGACAACAGTGTGATGTCATTGAAACTGCTGCAGTTTAGAATTTACAAATAAACCTATATATCACATACATTTACAAACCGGGGATTAAAGTACATCACTGAGTACATAAAAGTACAGCCTTGCAATGAGTTTAAAACCACCAAAATCAAAGCACTTCTGCAATCTTTGGTCAGCTTCCTTGCACAATCCACAGCATGATGAAGTCTTCAAATACCTTGTTACACACTCTTGTTCCACAGGATGTTTTGTTTCATTCTGTACACCGAATTTCCAGTGCTCACCAGTGAGGAGCAATTTAATTTTTTTTTACCTTTTAGGTCCTCATATCACCTCATGGATATTTACTAATTTAAACCTTGTTCATAGACATTGATTTCCTAAGAATATCTGGCTCTCCTTCTCCGGAGTGTTTCACTTGCACCAATAAACTGATTTTCACAATTCATGGCAAGGGAGAAGACAGTGTCCCTACATTAGAGAGTGGAGATTGAGAACAAAGAAATTAAGCTTAAGATGTTTTGCTAAAATGCCCCAATTGAGCTGATTTTTTTAAAGACTTACACAATTCAGAGCACACAGTATTTTATAAGAGCAGCCCACATCAACTTCAGTTGAATCTGTACGTGCTTAGCACTTCTGCCAGGCAGAACCCTCTCCTCAAGTCAGGTACCTGGAGAACAGGGAGTGCAATCAATGATCATCTGCAAGAAGCAGAGTTTGCTTGAACTGAGTAACATCATGTAAGAAAGCTCAAACATTTAATCGCAAACGCATACAGTTCAGTGAATTACAGAAAAGCAGAAATTAGACCTTACAGGAAAGAAAATAGTACATGCTGGTTTTCTGGTTATATTTTAAAAGAGATCTTTTTGTCCCACTTTTACTGTTGACACACCTTTCAAATAGCTTTGGTTGCAGCTAGAGTCAAAATATGCTGCCTTTAGAAAGTACTGCTCAGGGGAAGTTTACCTGAAGTCAGAAGTTTGCCTGAAGCTAAAGAGCTAAGACATTGGAATAACAAGAAAAACCCTAAAAGGATACAGAAAAAATCCCTGATCATGCTTGGTCATATTAACCAAAATACAAACCAAATAACTATTAGCTACATTAAAAACCAAGCATGTGTTCAGGCTATTTCCAGAGTCATGGAAGTCACTAGACAACATTCATCAGAAACCTCCCATTTTATCTCAGGCTTGCAGCTAACTAATGGTTTACAGCAAACAACAGCTGATTAGATTCCAGTTAGACAGGGAAAAATCCTTCTCATAGTATGAATAGCGAGACTTAAATAGATTACTTATGGAGGCCATCGAGACTCCATCACTGGGAGCTTTATGAAGAGATTAGACAAATTTGTCACTAAAGACACAAATGTAACTGACTTTGCCATGGAACAAAGTGGTGGATTAGAGTCTTAAAGTTCCTTCTGGTCCTAAATTCTCATAACATTACATTTACTTAGGGAGCTTGAAAACTATAAATATATTTAAGCTGTTAATAACTTCATTTATTTAATTCTGACCTTCATGGAGCTGTCTACCATAATGCAAAGGTCTTGTTCTGAAGACCTTTGGGCCATCTTAGAAATTATCCAAGATGTGAAGATAGGATTATTCTTCCCCAGATGTACCACTCTACAATTATCTACACTAAATTACACCTTGTTTTTTTCTGTAGTCAATCTTCCTGCAGGCTAGGCAGTCTCCCTCAACCTTACTGCCTTGCATAATCTCCTATAGCCAGCAAAGCTTTGTCACCTTGCTCATAACTTCCCTTCTTTGGGACATTTAAGAATACATTGAATAGTATGGAATTCTGCCTGTGTTCTCCTTCCTGTGCTAGAACTGACCATTTTCTTCCATCCAATGATGGTCAATCCTATGTTCCCATCTTTAAATTATATTCTCATCCATTTCAGCACCTTCCTTCTTATGCCAGTGACAGTTTTGTGATGCTTGGTTTCCCTAAAACACCTTAATTAGAAAGTTCTGTCAGAAGTCTTTTAAAAATCTAAGTTGACTGTATCAGACAGATGATCCTTATTTATATATGACTGACCCCTTTGAAGAACTCTGAGAACTTTATTAACTCTTACTGATAAGATAATATTTATTAGGGTAGATACTATTTCTCTCTCTTATAATATCTAGTCATTCACCTGCGACAGCTGTCAATTTTAAGTTGCTGGATACTCTTGAACCTTTCTTAATGACTGACATCATGTTTGACATCTGATTTTCATGTACTGGGGAACAGTGAAGAGACAGGTTACATGCTGCTTTTAGTAGGTATTTAATTCCTGAGTTCTCTTAGAATTCATGGGTAAATCCTTCAGATCCTGGACATTCATCTGCATTCGTCTGCCTTTTGTACCATTACCCCTTCCAGATATTTCAATTTCAGAGTCAGTCTCTGCCAAGTTCCCTGACTACCCCACAAGGGCTCTGGAAGGATAATTTTCCTGATTTCTTCTGTATTGGGTTTGTGAAGCCAGGTTTTGGTAGAAGGGGAGGGCTACAGGTGTGGCTTCTGTGACAAATTGCTAGAAGCTTTTGCTATGTCTGATGGAGCCAATGCCAGCTGGCTCCAACATGGACTCACCACTGGCCAAGGCTTAGCTCATCAGTGATGGTGGCAGTGCCTATGGGCTCATGAAGTTAAGAAAGTGAAACAACAAACCCTGCACAGCTGGAGCCACAGAGAGGAGTGAAAATATGTGAGAGGAACAACTCTGCTGACACCAAGGTCAGTGCAGAAGGAGGGGGAGGAGGTTTTGTTCATGATGGTAATGGGTGAGTGATCTTTTCCTATCCTGAACTCATGAGCCTTTTGTTTTATTTTTCTCCCCTGCCCAGAGGAAGAGGACTGTGACAGAGCCGTTTTGGGGGATACCTGGCATCTTCTCAGGATCATCAAACCCCATCTTCCACAGTGACAAAGGATACAAATGGTTCAGCTTCTCTCCAGTGACTTTGCCCTCCCTGAGAGTTCAGTTTATACCCTTGTCATATTCAGACTCACTCACAATTTTTTTCCTTCCTGATGGATTGAAAAAAGAATATTGAGCAATTTTGGTTCTCAGTAGTTAGGTCTCAGACTCATAATAGTTATAAGAGTATATCTGTCAGTTTTTATGATACTTTGTTGTTTTGTTTTGGTTTGGTTATTTTTTTTTCATTTGGATATGTCTTTAGTTTTTGAGAGAACACCTTTATTTCTTTTTGCTCTTTGGCCATGACTGCCCATTAGTACTTCAGGCATGTTCAGTAAATGGTGTGCATTGGTACTCTGCTGCCTGTTGGGTGTCATTCTGTAGTCTTCATCCTGCCTTTATGGATTTAATTGTCTTGTGTGCCGTTCTTTGTTCTTGGTAAACTTTCTTATTTTCACATAGCTCCCCATGTTGAAATAAACACAACAGTAGAGGCCATTTTGACCTCTTTTGCTCCCCAAAGATATGGAATGCAAGAGTATTATGTGATTCTTAAAGAGCAATCTTAATGTTCAGCGAGATATATATACCTATATATGCTTATGTGTGTGTATATGTATTCATTATGTATAGGGCAGATGTGGCTGGTAAGCAGACAAGCAACTCTGAAAGGACTTCTGTTTTTCCTGGATGTAACCAGACATAATGGAGGGTTCATTTGTATCTGCTCTCATTCCTGAGTTTGCCTGAAATATAATCACTGATAATAATTAGCATTTATTGCATGTGGTTCTCAGACCTGAGTGCCATTATTCCTCTTTGCAGAGCATTTACGAGCCACAGAACAGACAAGTGGCAAAAGACAGTAGCTGTGATTCTTTATTTCACTCTGCTACCTATATTGGCATCTCCTTTATTTATCTGGACCCACTAACTTTGTAAACTACTGGAGGCATTCCTTTCAAATTGCTATTATAATTACAGCTCATTTTATGTGGTAAACATAAGATAAGGTGTTTCCATCCCTATTTGCAGTCCCTCTTTCACCTGTATATAACAAATATTTGTGTTGTATCAATGTAACATAGAATGATTTTCATGCAACCAACATTTTAAGGTAACTTGTTAGCTTTTTAAGCATGTTTAGTATTTGATAGCTTATCAAGGCATTCTGGTTGAATAAGGTGATACAGACGCAACATTCGTGTTGTTGAGCCTTTGAGCTCATTGATGTTCCTATGACTCATGTGGGACATACTCTAAAGAAATCCAGCACTACCTACCTAATCCACTAAAGCACTATCTTTGCAGAAGTACATAGTCCATAAAACAAGAAAGAAATAAGACAATTTTTAACTTTTTCATGGTATAGCATTGATACCTATACATATAGATTTGTTTTTTGCTTAATTCTTGTCCTATGAGATGTGTAGTCAGTCGCTTTCCACTTCATCTGTCTGACTCCCATTTCTCCTATTAATCTGTATGACTTATCCTGTTTTTAGCAATATTTTGATACAAAGGCAAGTTCTGCGTCACATACAATCTCAAGGTGGACTATTCAGAAGCTACTCCCTTTAACTCCATTTTACCAGTTTTGTACCAAGTACAGCCATGCACTTTGCCAGTTGAAAAAAAAAAATCTTTTCTTGGTAGGGTTTCCTTGGTGTGTAACAGCATACTACTTCTTCAGTTTCTATGTCAGTGTCACACCATTGGGTGGATGTACAGACTGGGAGCTTTATGTGTATAAAAGCACCTAATGATCCACCAAAATTAACCAAGTTGCATGTTGTATTTATGAAAGCCTCTAACTTTGTGCAGATAGGAAAAAATCTCGAAAAGAGATCTCAAGATTATCATTTCATAAAGTGCAAAGAGACTGAATTGGCAGAGTTAATTATTACTCAGCTGTCCATGTCATCTTTTTAATAAATGAAGAGTCCAGTAGAATGCATACAAGCTCTATAGACCTATGTTTTGCCCATCATAATTTTATAGCAGTGATGCTGACAAGCCAAGAACTGGATACAAGGTTTCCCCACTTTTCTCTCTTATGACTCAGAAAGAGAGCTGTCATCTCTCCCATTTTGCCTGGTACAGTAACTACACTGGAATTTCACCTCCAAGACATAGTAACAGTAGATGTTTGGTACTCTACCAATATTTAAAATTCCTCACAGCCCTTGCTAATGTACTGATTCTTTGCTGTGCTGAGTCAGCATCACTGAAACCAATCTCTCCTCTTAATTACTGACAGAAAGTAGTGCCTTCACAAGGGCAGAGTCAACAAAGAACAGGATTAGAGTAGACTGACAGTAGCTGTATCAACCGCTATAGGATTGTTTTAAAATTATCTAAAGTCACTAACCTTTCACTTCTGGAGCATGAGTTTCAATTCTGCACTTAGCCATACATGAAAATTAGTTCAGCAATCTTGGGTTAGCCTCCACAGAATCTTTCATATAATTTCCCATGACTGGCAGATTTTACTGTAGAGAAAGAGTGAATATGAATTGGAAAATAAAATTGAGGTTTTGTCAGGTTGAAAAATCAAACATCAATAAACTTCAATATCAGAATCACAAAAAAGAAAATTCAGATCTGAAAGCTTGGACCTTCATGCAACCCTTGAATGGAAAGAATGAAAAGTGGAATAGAAGGCAGGACCTACTGTAAGCACAATGTGTCACCCACTGTGGCATCGACAGAGCAGTCATGGAATGGTACTGTGAGTGGGAAGTTTGCACACCCATGAACTGCTGCTGAACTCTACTGCTTCTGCACCAGAGGAGCTCTCAGGACTGCCCACTGAGTACAGCAGGCAGTTTTGGATCTCAAAGATGCCCTGCAGTTTGCCAAGGCCAGCAGCACTGCCTGTTGCCATGAATTCTGGGTGCTGCTTGGAATCAAAAAGTTATCATTCTGTTCCCACGATAGTGAGGAAGACTGCAAGTCCTTCTTTTTCATGAGGGAGCACAACCTGAACAATGAAAAATACAGATGAAAACCTAAAAATACACATAAAAGAGAAAAAATTAGAAAAGGATGAAAATAGGAGTGAGAGAGAAGGGAAGAATGGCAACCCTCATCTGTCATAATCCTGTTCTCAGTTGTGTTGGGTGACTAACAGGAGCCTCCCACATGAAATGAACCCAGGTGACACACACTGAACTACCTCAGTAAGGACAGTGGACAGACTTTTGGCTCTGTAAAAAAACCTTCTTTGTGATTTGCTTTTTCTCCTTACAAATAATTCTTCTTTTCTTTGACAAATACTAAACTCTGTATAGCTACAATTCTTTGAAAGTAACCACACAATGATGCTCTGTCATTTCAAGGTTTAAATGGGACTGACAAAAGGTGGTATCTTTCATCTGGTGACACAAACCAAGATACATACCCTATGCAGATGGTTCTCATACACACTTTCAAGAAGGAACTACATCCTTCTTGATGTTGTTCATTTGTTTAAACAACATCTGCCTTAAAAAGATATGGATTCTAACTGGACCCTGTGCATTGTTGCGGTGTAAATACTGTAAAACTCGCCTATACCTTTCCGTCACTGCTCTGTCTAAAAATTAACAGCCAAAGTGAAAAAAGATAAACACAAGAGATTTATTGGCTTAACACAAGCTGCAACTCTTTCTGTAAGATTTAACTGGCTAATTCAACAAAGAGTTACAGACACTAAGAAAGTGATGTCCAAAGCACCCATCACCTCTGCAGCTCTTCAGATTGTATTTAACACTCCTCAGTCATCCTGCTATGTGAGGAGCCCTCCAAAAAAATCTCTAGAAAATCTATCATTCTACTCAGTAAGGAAACTGCTGTTTTCATCAAAATACTTGGATAGAACTGAAAAAAAAACCCCAAACCTGAAAACCTGTCAGTTTCACAGCATAATTCTACCTGTTGTTCACCAAATTTACAGTACAACGACCTTCCTCCTTGCACAATATGTTCTATGTTTAAATCTCTAATAATTTGTTAGTTGCAGAAAATTTTTACTCATTGTTTTCCTTCCTCTTGGGTGTGTCCAAGACTTTAGAGTTAGGCTGGTGTTAGTGTATTTTTTCCTCTCTGGATTCTTGGACAATGTGGTCTTCTCTTGGGAAGAGACAGTGTCACCACCAGGAAGGAAATGCCCTGTTTCACTCCTATGTTGTAAAATAAAGACAGTCTTTCAGTTCACCTCTCCTTTTCTCAACACCACTTCAGGAAATGTAATTTTACAAAAAAAGAAAACAGAAACAAAGAGGAATGGCGACGAAACCTAATTTAACCATCCTTTGACTAAATACACCAGGCACATTAGAACCTAACCCACCATAGACTTATTTAAAAATGGGTGGCTGAAAGGTGCTGTAGGATTTAAAAAAAGAAAACAGTTTGTCTTGGAGGCTGATGCCAAATAACTCATTGCCTGAGTTATCACTCTTCAATCAAAATATACACGAAGAAACTACATAAATCATTTAGACAGCAATCACCATGGAGTTATGCTGGCCTCTTATGTCAGTGATGAAACAGCCAAATTCTCTGACAGTGGTGAGTTATTCTTTTTATCACTGGCAGAACTGCCTAAAGAATCATCAAGGCTACAGGTGTGGAAAACATGAGGCCTCTCCAAATTTAGGTGATAAAAATACGAAGTGTTTTATTACTTTACTTTAATCTTTATAATTTATGTTTTGAAAATAAAGAATAACCCCACAATGTCAACCATGGTTAGGCAACAATGGGAGTAATTTAAACTCAGTATTTAATTCCTGTAAGGAGGCTTTCTTCCAGACCATGATCTTTGGGATTCCATTCCCACCTCCGTCTGCCCCCAGTCTCTCTCATAACTAAAGACATATCTTTCAGCCCTGACAAAGCCAGTATAAAGTACTGGGTGTTTTATTACAAATTGTAATTCAGTCACTTTGGAGGTGGATTTTCTTTCTCTAGCAATGCCTTAGTGTAGAAAGCTCGTAATTTTTTTGTTGGACTTTAACATTGCTAGTGAGGTCACACACTGTAAGTGAGAGAGTAAGTGTTCAGAAATATTTCTCTGCCTGGCCTGATTGCCTTTAAAAATCCTAAAGAAAGTGAAAGTACATTCATTCTCTTGTGTAATTTTAAATATTTGTGTTAAAAACCTAGCATGATCTGAAGAAAAGCAAGTTTTGTGGGCCTGATTTCAATTTGAGCAGAGTTTCAGTTAATAATGTAGCACACATAAACCCTCTTTTAACAGTTCATAATACTACACTGAAGACAGAATTGCTAGAGAACTTTCTAAATTTTTGTCCCCATTAAATCAGTGTTACAGACTTCCAGCAGATGTCTTTAATATACATTGTTATTAAAAGAAGTATTGCATAAAATAAGTTCAGACCATTTCATCAGTATTACTTACTCCCACCATTAGGAGCAGAATTTCTCCTGTATCTTCAAATTATTTCATTAATGCCTAATGCAAAGAAACAATAACTCATCTCCAAACTCTATAAACCTCTGTCAGCACCTATACTGTTCCTATATTAAAAAACTGCCACTGCTTCCATTTACGGGAACTCACTATTCGTACAGGTTTAAAAGCTGCTTTTAAGAATGCATTCCAGTAGAAATTTCAGCTCATGAGCATTTTAATTTTAAGCTGGGAAAAAAAAATCCATCTGCTTTTTAAGCTCTTGGGTGCCAAAGAAGTTTTGTAGTGTCAGGTGTTTTTCTGAGCAATGTATCAACTAATAAATGTACCTTTGAATGTTTAACTGTCTAGGAAATGTTATTAAATATAATAATTTTTTCAAGGCAAAAGCCCCACCAAAGGTGATGTCTTGGGGTCAAACCGTCTGTAATACTACGTGCCTGAGATAAGTATCTAAGTCACAATTATGTTCCTGCCATAAAACAAGCTGTGCTGTTCTGATGTGAAGGTGCAGTTCTCTGTCTCCAACAACAAGGCTATTTATTCATCTAAGTAAACACAAATTTATCAGCTACAGATCCCTATTTCCTTCCCATCTGTGCAGGTAACCTGATGATTTATAATTTGCAAGAGTTTTCCTCAGTGTTGACCAAATCTTGACTTCATGTTGATATCAGCCTTTTTCCTGTACAGCCTGATTTCCACAGAAACCTAATGCATGGCAAAACAGGAATAGCAACCAGTTCTTGGTCTGGGTAAGTAGGAGCCAGGATCTAGGAAAACCTTAAGAAACAACTGGAGACACAATGGGCTTTGGAGCTGGAATTCTCTGGAGTAATTCCACTGAAAGCTGTGAAGTTACTTTTTTTATATGTAAAAATACATATATTTAGACTGGGTAAATTGAAGTAGACTTTGGTCCATGAGAGGTACATAATACTCTTTCTTACATACTTATTGTATGAGTGAGGGAAAGAAATAAACAATTTCATTATAGTTAGGCACTAGTTTGGTTAAACCCACATCTCTGTCACAGACCTCTAAGTGCTCAACTCATGTCTACATGTTTCTCAACAAGAGACTTTTAAGGCTTTCAGACAGGAAAGTTCACCTGAGAAGCCTGTCCAAAGCACTCCAGTTTCAATATCCTCTACTATTCTCTGGTAGTAAAGCAGCCATAACAACCTTGAGTTGTCTTCCAGACTCAAGCTTAGCTGTACTTGCATGTAGGATCCACATATACAGCATATACACATATATATTGCTTGAAAGAACTGCTGATGTGATTAGGCAACCCCTAATTAATCAGATACTTTGTGATATAACTCATCTGGATGGCCTCATGAAGTTGTCCACATCTGAGAAACAGAGTAAAAGTAAAAACCCAATCATATGCAAGTCACAGTTCTGCTGTACCCCTAAATATAATCTGGCACTTTGCCCACCTTTTCTCTATGCACTTTGGCTGGTTCATCTGTTAAAAACATAAATCACAGTTGCCTGGATGGGCCAAAATTTAGAAGGATGCCACCACAAACCAGGGAGTCGATGACTGGCTCTGATATCTGAGAATAGCTCTGAGTAAGCTGCTGCTTTTCTGTCATGAGTGGGATCATTTTTTCCCCCTCTAGCTACATATATTTCATAGCAATATATTCTGTTGCCATTCAAGATTCACTGGCCACTGCCATTACAAATGTTCTTTTCCTGAGATTTATAACCAGACCTTTTGTTACAATGTCCACTGCCAGATGAAATTTGCCTCATTCTGGGTTTCCTTGCAAAACCAGAGCTAGGAACCATCTTCACTGAAATTTTTGCAATTTTTTTGGCAATCTTGAGGTGATGTTAAAACAATAGATAGCTTAAAGTCATGTGTCAGCAAAAACTCTCAACTACAAGTTGATTTGGCTGTTTAAAAATCAAAAAATGAAGAATCCTCTATACTCAAAGAAGAATCAGCATTGAGTGGAGGGTTGAATCCAATGATAGGAAGCAAAGCAAATGTTTGTGTGAACCCCAGTGAGAATCAAAATAGCAGCATTTTGCACTGCTATATTTATAACTCTATAATTTTAAATGGTAAGACCAAAAATAGTCATTGCAGTATGTCAGCTCCATGTAATTTTTCTTTCCAAAAGACATAAATTAGCCTTATTTCTTTTTTGGTAGAGAGTAGTAAAATAAATAATAAATATTTTTCCAGATAGTTTTAGAGGGGTTTTATTATTTCTGAAGTTTTAATCCTTTGTGGCAAGAGTTCCTGGCATCTGAGAATGGTCTTTCCTTCATCTGATTTCATTTAGGATCTACATCTACCAAGGGACTTTCAGAAATATGTAATGATTTAACAAGGCAGCTAGTTCAAGTGGGGGATAATTAGGCTTTCATCCTCCCCTTCACTCTGTGCCACTGTTTTTTACTCTCTCAATCTCCATTGTACCCTTAAAAGCGGCAGATATGCAGCCAAGCATTGCGCACTCCCCACAGCCAACTTCCTCTGAAGCCGCAGTGTGTAATTACAACCAGCTGCTAAGGGCTGCTGAGAGCAGGGCAGGCAGCACCTTCCTGCACAGAATGAACCCGCGGGTTTGGGAGCCCCCGGGGTTTGGGAGCCCCCAGGCTGTGTGGACACCGACAAGGAGGTTCCCATGTAGGAGTTAAGAGAGAGCAACACTCCAGCTTAGCCTTCACAGATACTAAAAGGACTGGGTATTTCAGCCTCCCTCCCCCTGCTCCCCTTCCCCTAAATCCATCTGTTTAAAGGGAAGAAAGCCTCCTTCTCTGGCCTCGGCTGCTGCTCCGAGTGACCCACTCCTGTGCTGCCCACCCCCCGGCTGACATCCAGCACCGCACATCCCACAGTGCTGTGTGGGGCAGCTGTACATCCCACGGGGACAGGAACCAGAGATTAGGGCCCTTTTTGAATGCTATGTGCTGCCTCCTGTGAGCTTCACCTGCACTGCAGGATTTTTGTTTTCTAAAAAGCCAAAGCCTCACTGCCAGACATCAAAGTTATGATAAACGTAAATGGTGTCCGAGTGCCCTGAGGTGTGTGAGATCTGGGGACAAAAGCAAAGTGGTGAAGAAGCCAGGGAGGCTGTGTAGGCACAGATACACACCTGGACTGGCTACTTCTTTGTTCTGCCTTTTGAACTTCTGATAGCCTCTGAAACATAATTCCTTATTAGTATTCCTGAAGACAAATGCAAATTTCTATTTGTCCACCTTCGAGGACGGATATACACTTCAAAATTCTATTCTTGACCTGTTGGAAAGAACAAGTTCATCCGACTTTCACATTTTAAGCAATTTGTAATTTTCAGTGACTTAGCTATAGGATTTGCTAAAGGAAATTTCTTAGGCTTCTAACTATGAACAGACAATAGATAAACAAATATGTTCATCTCCTACACCTCACATTACAAAGCACTAACAATTGAGTGTGAGAACTCAGAGGATGCTGTCAGGTAATTGTCACTGTTAGTGCCAGATCTGTCCTTTTCCAGGTGAACCACGGACTAGCTGAGGTTAGGAGATACATCTAGAGATTGTCTGCTCCAACCCCCTGCTCCAAGCCACAAGCTCAGAGGTGTGTTGAGCTTTGAGTATCACCAAGGATGGAGATTCCACAACCTTTCCGGGCAACCTGTGCTAGTGCTTGGTAATTATTGACTGTCGCTGTTGAGCCGCTAGCAGAGAGAAAAGACTCCAGAAGTTGTGTGGGTCAAAGAGATTTATTTTTTTATTTTTCCAGCTTATATAGACTTTTCAAAGGTCACTCAGATTGGTCAGTCCGAATCCTCCCCCTAAGACTATTGGCCAGGCCCGAACTGCGCACATCTCGAGAAACCGTTTTAATAACATCCAAACTTTATCTTTGTTTATAAAAACACAAGAAAATTCTCACGGGAAAGGTCTGTGCCAGCCACAATCAACAATCTTATTTCTATCCATACATCTTTGAGAAATAATAACCATAATGACAGCATTTTTACAATTCTCCTTCAGAGAAAAACTGCAATTCCAGGCATGTTAACCATGAAAAAGTCAATCTTATAAAAGTTATTCTCAAGAAAATGAACTTAAGGTGGAAGTGCAACAAATACTGTAAAAACCCTTCCTAGCCTACAGGCCAAAGCAAAAGTGGTGTAAGACTGTAAAGACACAGGCTAGGCATGGATAGCTGTTCTGATTAAAGGACAAAGCTTTAGGAAAGAACAAGCATGTTAGAGATGTCAGTACCAAAGAGTGACAGGAATTACTTAGAATGGTTCAAGGTAATAAATCTTCAGCAAATGGAATGTACTTAAGAAAGGAGAAATTTAGGTCAAATTGCAGGAAAAGATTTCTAATGGTAAAATACAGAAAGTTATGGAGTATTTGCCTGAAGGAGTCATGGCATATCCCCAAAGACTTTTAAAACTGCACTGGAAAAAGCACTGTAGTGTTTGGTACAAAATAATTCTACACCAGGAAGGAGAAAGGCTAGATGATATCACTGGGCTTTTCCATCTCTGCATTCTGTGATTCAGTGGTAATTCCATGGGCCAGCTCCAGTTTCAAATACAAATAACCAACATCAACAATAAGCACCCCCTGTTAAAAAAAATGTTGGAGAACTTAGCCGTTCACCCCAGCACAGAATGCAAATGCTCTTCAGAAATGTTTTAGGTTACTTTTATTTGAATATGCCTACATTATGATGAGAAGAAAACATTACAACTGTGAACGGTCATTGTATTTGTACTTAGAGCAGGGTTCAGATGTGTTCAGCCTGGGTACTCACACTGAAATTTCCAAATTTTGAATGGAAATTATACAACTGCACTGCTTAATTCAGGTGGATTCTGTAGGTGCTGTTATAATGTTGCTCAGCATGAGGACGAGTGATAAATCTGAGATTCTGTGATTCAAAGGCAGGCTGGTACCCTTCTTTGTGCCTTTTTTTTTTTTTTTTTTTGAGCTGTTGCTAATGGAATAAAGGAAATAAAAGGTAGTATATATTACATAGAGTCCTCTAAAAATCTTACTCTATTCACTTAAAATAACCACTAAGTGGTCTTGATCTCAGGTTTGGAAAGAGCTGCAGCTATCTGCATTCCAAAATCCACAAAGGCCCATGCTGTTCTTGGAAAGCCCTTATTCTATCCCAGCTGATCACAGATGATTAGCAAGGATTGGGCCAGCAGCCCTGCTAAACTTCATGGAAGAGATGAATTACACACATGGTACTAAAAGCGAGTGTGCATTGTAGGACTGGATGACAAAAAAGATGCACTGTGTGCATTGGCAGTACCGTTTCAGTTCGTGTGAGGAGTGTGCTTTTGAGGAGATTTCTCCTGATAGCTTCATCCTGGCTGGTTCATACCATGGAGCAATTCGAAACTGGATTCGTTTTCAGTGAAGCTACATCGGAAGACGTGTTCCAGCCATTGCTGGGCATTCAGTCCACTGCTCCAGACCAGAGAGAGCACAAAGTGAAGTATCCTGAAGCGCACCTAGCATGGTTATCACACACCGGCTAGATTCACCGTACAGATCCACTCTCACTGCATCCCACTGCTTCCTAGCATATAGCCCCACCCCCTCTGACAGCCCTCTTTCCAAAACTGGTCTGACTAACAAGACTGTTAGAAAATTAACGGAGAACCTGAAGCAACACCGTGGACACTGCAAGTCTGGCTCATCAGTGACTCCTTATTTTTGATCTCCTTCCTGAATCTGGCCTTTTTCAGTATCTCAGCACTTGCGCCGAGTGCAGTGTAAATCGTGGGGTGGGGGAGGGCACATCCCGTTCAAAGCACGGAGCAGGAGCACTGTGGCTTCAGCCTTTCCACCCTCCGATCACCAGCACGTCCTTCCCGGACCGCTGCCGCTCCACCGCTGCGAAGTCCCTCGCTCCGCGCTGCCCGGGCAAGCGCACGGCGGGGCGGGACGGGACGAGCCCCGCGCTTCGAGCTGTGCCGCTCGCCCCGGAAAGGCTCCCCACGGAAAGGCTGTCCCAGGCACGCCCGTCCCGCGGCCAGCGCTGCCCAGCCCGGGATGCCGCCCAGCCCGGGATGCTGCTCGGCCCGGGATGCTGCCCGGCCCGGGATGCTGCCCGGCCCGGGATGCTGCCCAGCCCGGGATGCTGCTCGGCCCGGGATGCTGC